>VXAL01012489.1:353541-426150 GCA_013399475.1 Chauna torquata
GGGGAGGGGGAGACGCGGGCCGAGCCGGAGCCCCCGCAGCGGTGAGGGGAACGGGGCCGCTCTGACCCCCCCGGCGGCCCGGGCCCCGCAGCAAGGTCACGCCGTGCCTTTGGGGAAGCGAGGAGCTGCCGGGCTCTGCGGGCGCTTCGCACCGGGCCGCGACAGCCCCCCGCCGCCGCCGGGTTTGCCCCCGGTGGGGAGCCCGGGGCCGGCTGCGCCAGCTGGAGGGCCCTCGGCTTTGGGGCCAGGCGCGGGCGGCTGGGGCTGTGCCGCTGCGAAGGGCTGCGCAGGAGGGAAGCCTCCGGCCCTCGCCCAGAGCGCTAGGTGCCGTACGTTGGTGCGAACAGGCTTTCAACAGGCTTCCTTTTCGGATGTGAGACGCTTTTTTAACCTTACAGTTTCGGAAGGGAGCATTGTGAGGCACAAATGGCCTTTCAGTATCTATAATGTACTAAGTAACGTGTTGTCCGTGTTGTTCTATCCCCGTAACCTTCCAGAGAAAGGTGTAGCTCTAACAAAAGAATGTGCTTGTTCTTTCTGAAGAGTTGAAAGCTTGGGCAGGTTTTCTAGAGTAAATTCAAGGAGGTTTTTACATTTCCAAAACGATTTCTGTCCAGTGTTCTGCAACACTTCAGCTGTCTCCCCTTACTGATTCTCCAAATCCGCCTCTTCCTCCTCATCCTGCCTTGTGTCTGCCTCCCTGGTGGTCTAGACCCCATCTCAAGCTCATCTTTTCCAAAAAAAAAAAAAAAGTAATCGATCTTTTTTCTAGTAGCAAGCTTGCAAGCTCTTTTTTCCTACCAGGCCTCTAACTTATGCTGCTTTAGCTTCTTCTTCCTTCTTTTCAGTTACTTTATGAATAGAAGCTCTAAAATGTCTGTTATTAGCTCTCCTCTACCAGTAAAAGACTTGCTTTAGTATGGGTATTAATAACATTATAACTTCTTGCATCTCCCCCTGTGACTGTGAGCCCGCAGCCGCCTTGCGTCGGTCGCTGCAAGGCAGCGCTGCCCCAGTCGTGCGTGTCCTGCCCGAGTCACCTTCCCGCACTGCCAGGCTTTTTCTTAGCGCTCTGTATTCTGCTGCGCCAAGCCTCTTTGGAGTTGGACTCAATGATCCATGTGGGTTCCTTTCCAACTTGGAATATTCTATGATTCCTTGCCTGCAGGCGTGTGGGCAGCGATCGCCTGTTTCTGCTAACTTTGCTCCCCTGACAGCATAGCTGAGCGTTCACCTCTTTTTCTGACTGCTTTATGTTTGTGTAGTGCCTAATGCAACAGGACTGAGCATCTGGGCACTGGTATATTACACAGAGTGATTCCTGTCTTTGTCACCGAGAACCTTATCTCCTCCAGAAAAACAAAAAAAAAAAAGGGGAGGGGGTGTCAACCCCACCCCCCAACTTTCCGAGTGGTTTGTAGCCAGTAATGTGCACATTTTCCCTCTGAAGAACATTTGTTTCAGGTCTCTCTATGGAGGGTAAGCCTGGGGGCATTTTCCCCAAATCTGTGAAATGCCTTTTATGTCCACAGAAGTAGTGCTGTGTTTATTTAATTCTTTGATTTGCATATGGCAGAAATTGAGCTGCTGAGAACTGGATTACTGCTGCCCAAGCTTGAAAGGAGAACAGAGAACAGGGTCTCAGGCTCTCAGAGCCAGTTCTGTTAGTCCTTTGCGTGCAGAGGAGGGCATCCTACTTCTTACTCCAGCATGACAAGCTCGATGCGCATGTAATGGTGAAGGAATAAATAGACAAAGTGTAATGATGCAAAAGAGTATCTTAACGAAACGTTGTGCTAAATAAAGATGTGGGGCAGTTCGTGTCTGCTAGTCTTTCCCTTCTTAAAGGTAACAAGGGACAGAAAAGCTTTTGTGAAAAATCTTTCTCTCTGTATTTGAAGTTTAGGTAGGAGAGAGCTGAATTCCGAAGGTGACCATGTAATGCTTGAATAACTAGTGAAATAATGACTCTGCAAGAATCAAGAGACATTGAAAGAATGAGCAGGGAAGAAAGGGATTTGTAGCCAGGCTGCCTTAACTCCTCCACTACCAGCCTCTTGCTTTCTGTACGAATATATTTACATATATGTGTATATATATAGGAATTAGGTTTTTTTAAATGCTGTCCTTAAAAGATTGTGACACTTCAATAAGAGTGCAAGAGCTGAGAAACGGGCTCCTACAGGAGTCTTCCAGAAAGAACACAGAAGGTCAGACTTAACCTATCCCGTCTTTCTAAAGTCGCTCTTAAGTCATCTTCGTGTGTTGTGAGATAGTATTGGGGTTTTGCTTTCCTGGTCTTAATATCCTTTTCAAGGTCATCTTTCAAGAGTACTGGATTGTGTTCTGTTTCATCTGAGTTAAGTTTCCTAGGTACTTCTCTTGGGTCTTTGTTTGACTCACTTCACAAAGATCGCTAGATCTGGTCAGGTGAGTAAAAATTTCAGAAAGTTCTTTCGAAGAGCTCTTAGAAAAGAGGTGCGGTTCGCGTATCTCTCTTCAGGTGAATGCGTTCCAGGCCTGATAAGTCTGATGTGGCTAAAAATTTGTATCCGTATCTTTTGTGCTGCTTTGGGAATCTTCAAGTGCTCCCCATAAATCAAATTGATCTTGTGGGACAGTCATCTTACAGTAAACGTTTCATGTATCCTGCTGGGTACAGAAGGCACTTACAAGCAAATTCTCACTACCGATGGGATTTCTAATGTAACACCACTGAAACTTCCAGGCACTTCCTTTTTATAAGACAGCATTGAGCTTAAATCCACCTAGTCCACTGGTGTATACTTTAAGGAAATGAACTTCACTGCCAATTTTGTGGGTTAATGGTCAAAGTGTGGTTACCTTCGATTCAAAAGTGTAGCAGTTTGACTGAGATATGACCGTCTCGATTGCATTTTACAGAGATGTGAACTCCAGTTACTAGTTAAATGTGGCATTACCCTGGTAAATTGTGGCTTTTAGCACTATGTAAACATAGCATAACAAGTGCCTGAATTACAGGGCTTGAACACTGCTTAGAAATTCTGGTGCTGACAAACCAGTAGGTAGTTTCCTACTGTAGTCTTATGATGAGGCTGTAACCAACTTCATTAAAGGTTTGACTGCTTTAATAATTTAAATTGTGGCTCTCTTTTCAAAGACTCATCGGTAGCTCCATTAACTTCTGCATCTGCCGTGTCTCTTCGCGGTTGCTCCTTTGCTGTTTGCCAATCCGTGACGCACCTCTTGCAATGTTTCTTCACTGTTAATGGAGGAGGGCAGGAGCAGAGGTAATTTAGTGCCACAATCTTTGCGTGTGAGCGTGTTCTGGTACCGATTCCTGATTAGGATGATGTAGAATTGACGTTTGGCAATGCCCAAAAGGCACAAACCAGTGCTACTTGAAGCCCAGAATGAATTCCAGTGAGACAGGCAGAGTCGGTTATCTGGGGAAAAAGTTGTAAATGTAACGTCAGTGTTAATAGTCTAGTAATGCATGACTGCAGTACAGTGCTTGGAGTTCACGGGGTTGCTGGGGCTGGAGGTGACCTCAGGAGGTCCCTGTCTGACCTCGTGCTTGAGGAGGGACAGCTCTGGTGTCACAGCAGGTTGTTCAGGGCTTGATCCAGCCAGGCCTTGACAGCCTCTAAGGATGGAAACAGCCCGTGCTGCTCCTTTACTGTCCTTGTGGTGGAAGAGATCTTTACATCGTCTGAACCTCCTGTATTTTAACTTATGCCCATCTTCCTGCCACACGCCGCTGCCAGGGGCCTGGCTCCCTCGTCTCATCCCGTCCCGCAGGCTGGCAGCTGCTGTGGGCCCCCAGAGCTGTGGGCCCCAGGCTGGCCAAGCCCCACTCCAGGGGCAAGCGCTTCAGCCCCCACCGCCCTGGGGTCTCGCAGACCTCGCTGCAGTTGATCTGCAATCCTTCGTGATTGCTCTTCATGTCCAGTAGGTCTTGGAAAGTTTTCCCTCCGGCTTTTTTATGTTCTGCAGTGATAAATGCTACTTTCACGCATTGTTTACTCATGGATTTTAAACAGGGGAGGAGTAGCAGAGAGGTCAGAAAACTGCGTTGGCCTTTCAGGAGGCACCTCTTAGCACAGCGTTTTCTCTGGGGGAAGCAAAGGGAAAGCGTCCTGTCTTTTTTGTCTCTTTCTCCATACAAGATGTTCCTAGCATTTGATGACTAGAATTACTGCCAATATTTAGTATGAACAATGCTTCTTCAAGGGAGAGGGCAAGGGTTTAAAAAATCAAATGAGCTTGATGATGATTACTGCTTACTGCAGATCTACAAGCTTTTTGTGGTGACCTATGAAGTAAAAAGAATTACAATAAAAAAGCGTTAAGCAATTCCCCCAGAGCTATCTGCTAGAAGAAATTCATCTTGCTGCGAGCCCCCAAACACGTGCTGCGTCCCTCGGGTCTGGGCAGGTGCCCGCGGATCCCGGCCACCGCAGCGTGTGCCAGCCAGGCAGTAGCCCAGCAGCTCCTACTTTCTCCTGTCACGGGGATTTGGGATTATCGAGCGTCCTCCTGCCACCCAGGGGCAACTTGTGCTAAAGTCACATCACCTCGTAAGTCTTACGCTGTTTGTTGCCTAAGGGAACAAGGCTTGTGTGAATGTCCTGCTTAGCAGCTGTCGCTCCCCTTTCTCAAATGGTTTTGACAAAGGCAAACACCATCCGCAGAGGGACGGAAGTTCCAGCGCTGACCGTTGCCGGTTAGAAGCACCATCCAAGTGATGCTCCCGCTGGGAGAGGAGCGGGCAGAGC
The DNA here is from genome assembly GCA_013399475.1 of Chauna torquata. Taxonomy (NCBI): domain Eukaryota; kingdom Metazoa; phylum Chordata; class Aves; order Anseriformes; family Anhimidae; genus Chauna; species Chauna torquata. The sequence continues at coordinate 358,302 of VXAL01012489.1, forward strand.
TCACCGGGCTCAGTCAGCACAAGGAGGGCTTCCCGCTAGCCGTGGTGTGTGGGGCTCGAGCCTGCGCCGGTGTGGAGCTGGAGCGCGGTATGTTGGGGCTGGGTCCAAGTCCTGTGAGGCTTTAATCGTGAGGATTTGGATGCGCGAGCAGTTCCGCAAGCAGTGGGCAGGTTTCAGCTGGAGCGGCTGGCAGGAAGGTGGCTCTGTGCGAATGCCGGCAGCGGGGAGAGGGCTGCAGTAATCGGAGAACTTGGCCCTTCTTCCTTCGTACTTGGCCTAGGTCTGGCCATCTAGAGAACTGCTTCTTACAGAAGTGTCCCGCTCTTCCTTTCACCCTCTCCCCTCAGCCCTGATTTGATGGTGTGTGTTTTTGGCCTGGTCTCCAGAGAGCTACTTCTGCTCCGTTTTTGGTACCCACGTAGTTTAACCGGAATAGGTTTCCCGATCCCATTCATCGCGTTACCACACATGTGCAGACAAAAGGGGTGAGGTTTGTGTGCAGCAGGAACGAGGCCCTAATAATAAGGGCAGGGTGTGGGACCGCTTCTAATGATATAGTGCTCGCTGACCTGTAGCACTGGGAAATAATGCCCCGTTTCCTAGACTGTATGAACCCCTGCGTGGCCTCGCGTAGGTGGTATCGCTGTCACAAATAGTACCCCTGCTTTCAGCGGGGGCTGAGAGTCTCCCTCTTTTTTTCTTGCTGCAGAGCACAGCTTATCACGGATGCTGTTACTGCGCTGTGCTTGAGGTTACTTGCAAAGCCATGTTCCAGTGACCTAGAAGTGCAGGTTAGTGTAAGTGAAGCTACAGCTGTATTTATTTATTCGCTTCTGGTTGTAGGGACGATTCTTGTAGCAGTTAGTTCTTGTTCTAACCTGTGTACTCCTGTGTAGTTTGATCTTCATTGAAAAGGAGGTGGTTCTGTTGCGGCAGGGAGACCAGGTGATGCTTCCCTGAAGTTTTGATGGGGCCACTTGAACTGAACAGAGCACTTTCAGTAGGCTGCCCCTTTCCCTCAATACAGGCTTCTGGAGGCTTTTTTGACAAGTTTCTTCATCTTGCTGCAGGGCGAGAAGATACACTGGCCGGTTAACATCTGCTTGAGGAATGCTTAGCTATTTTATTTAAGTACTCAATATAAAGTATACCATGATATCCAAGCTACTCACAAAATCTGTTCCTTCTGTCCGAAGAGTATCTTCCGTACAGCAGTTTCGTGACAAGTAACCCTAACCTGCTCCAATGAGATGGTTTTTTGCCTCCGAATAAGCTGCTCTGGGCACTGAATTCTATCACTCACTTCTACCTGAGGCAACCTAAGGCTTTATTTAAACCAATCTATATGGAATATGGAGCTGCCCTGCTTCTCAGTTTGCAGTGTTGGCTGTTGCATGCATTTTCAGATGTCACGGTGCTTCCCGCTTGAGAAGAAAAGGCCGGCTGCAGTCACCGCTCAGCATTGCTTGGGGTGATGGGAGCAGACAGCGACTCGATGGATAGATGCCTTGCCTTCTTCCTGCCCCGCTCAGCCGGCCAGACTCGGGGGGAGAGGAGTAATTGCAGATCGTGTGCGTGGCGGCTGGGGGAGGAGGAGAGGGTGGCTTGCAGTGGTGTAGCACCTGATTTTGGCGGATGGGGAGCTGCCGGGGGTTGTAGAGTTAGGTCCTTCATCACTGCCGCTGGGTGAAGACAACAGTCGCAGAGATTCACTTGTAGGAGCAGGAACGGTGGGGCAGTTAAGGCGTGTAGCTGTAGACAAGGAGTGTATCTGGGAGGACACGGGTTACTGCTTCGGTTAAATTGAGGCTTGCCCTCACCTCACTTGAAAACCACGCAGCGACTGTCAAGCAGGAGGGGAGTAAAAACACGGATCTGTTTCCTTAAAATCGTTAGTACAATCGCATACTTTGGTCCTGTACTTTTTAATGTGTTACTAGGGAGGCCATAGACTTCAGCAGTGTTTAGTAAAAACAAGTTCTGCTGTGTGCAGGGAGGGCTGAGGGGAATGGCATCGTAACTATTTCTTCGTCTTACTGCAGCGAGCAGGAGTGGAGGACTAACTGAACGTCCGCTGTGGAGTGACGCGGGGGAGCGTGGCTCTGCCTCTTGGGCCGTGGTTTCTCACTGGTTCGTACAGGAGGGAGCACCGGTGGCTTTTCTGCGCGTGCCTCGAGCACTCGAGCTGTTGCATGCAGTGTCTTGTTGAATGTAGTTCTATGGTTGTACTGGTTTCGTCGCCAGCTCCCGCTTGTGTTCCTGGTACTGCCTTTAGGCCCTGTTTCTAGACTCGTCTGGCCACTGCTGCTCTTCCCACTTGAATGTGAGGACTGGAGGAGCAGTTCTGATCATAAGCTTGGGGACTTCCTAGACAACCAAATGAGGGGGAAATTGCTTAAGCGGTGTTCTGATGTTGCGCATTTCAATTCCTCCAAGCTATATCCACAGCTACCCGTTCAGATCAATGTAATACTGTGAGCTGAGATGGAATAAGAGCTTTTTGAGTAACGTTGGGCCTGCTTTCTTTTCTTTCTGTATTCCAGTAGGACTTTTCTCGGATTATTCACACTGGCTTCTGCACTCAAGGGATTATCGTAAGGAACCAGAAGGCTGAGGAGTCTCTTGGGATTGTTACACTGCCGTGGGCGACAGACTGAATTTCACTGATGGGACTCAAATCAGAGATACCCTTGAGGTACTTAGGAGTCCTGCTAGAGTTAATTTTCTCTTCTACCTTCAGGGCAAAAAAAAGTCATTTTTCTGAAAGTACTTATGTCTCTAATACATCAGCAGTCTGCTTCCCATATTTTAATTTCATTGTCTGTGTCGTTGGAAGTATCTTCTAGTGCTCAGCCCTATTGAACACTTTTCTGCCTCATCTAATATTGGTATGTGTAAGTTGATTTTATGTACTTTTTTTCCCCCCTCTCTGAAGCACTGTCTGTTTTGAGTCTGCTGGCCCCACTCGTGATGTGGCTGCATTATCTCAGAAAGCTGCTCTCTAGCTGTTAGGAAGTGAGAAATTCATTCTGAATGTATTTTCAGTGAAATCTTTAAGTCTGATTCTGCCGAATGAACTTGGGAAAATGTCTTGAATTTACAGAACCTTATACAGAGCTGAGACTCGTCATTTGGTTGCAGTAAAACACCTTTTGGGCATCAAGAGACTTTATTCAAGACCTGCTTTGGTGTTTCTTGGTGCCTTGATTTAATGAGGCCTTGATAGTTGTTCCTGTCCGATCAGGCTACAGCAAAGGGCAGTTTGTTTAGAGCCAGCCTGTTGTAGCGGCTCCCTGGATTCCCACATGGTCTGTACAATGTTATTCACAACAGTTTGACTTCCCTACAGCTGATGTCAGGAGAGAAAGGGAATGAATTTGTGATAAATCAGTTGGGAAGACCACCTTTCAGCCCTTTGTTCTATGATAAGCCAAGAAATTCTGCTACTGTGTTTTCTGCTGCAATGAGAGTCTCCTGGTATTTGCTTTGCCACGTCCTGTCTTGGTCTCAGTGTGATTTGACAAAAGCACGTGGGTATTGCTGTGTGTCAAACAGCTGTGACCATGTGATGATCTTTTTTTAAACCAGGGTTTCCTGTAGCCAGCAAGGAACCTGTGACAGACTCCAGCTTTGGTTCCTTCTGCAGTCAGCGTTATGTTTTTGGCAGTGCCTTTGAGCATTTGTACTCCTAATCTGAGGTACTTTTGCGCCACTGAGAGGGGTCTCTAGGGTAGTCTTTCCAGGCCAGCCTCATAATAACTAAAAATAGAAATGTTAATCATCTGTGCCTATGAAGAGTGGGGAGAAAGGAGGCTGGGAGAAGACTTCCTTTGGCTATTGACTAGAGGCTAGTTGTCTGTCTTGAAGCAGTGCAAATACGCGTAGAGGACAAAGCAGTGACAAAACCACTAAGGAGAGAGGCTTGATCTAGCCAGCTGTTCCCCAGGAAAAAAAAAATTATTAGCAGGTCTGTTTTTTATGAATGGCAATAAGAATAGTCTTCAAAGAATTTGTCACACGTTAAAAAAAAAAAATATATATATGTATATAAACATGAAAACTATAGCAGCTTTTCAAGCTTCAACATCCAGCTGTAGCTGCTAGTAAAGCAGAGGAAATGTGATTTCAATATGGATGAAAAATATGAGATTCAAGGAAGGCTATTTTTCTGTATGGGTTAATGAATATAAATGAAAAGATTAAAAGATACAGGGTAAACTTGCAATAAAAATCTAGAAGGTATTTTAGTTTGTCTTAATACCATCAATATGCGTGAAGTTCAACTGATACCTAAAATCTTCATCTAGAAAAGAAGTGATAAACTGCTTGACATGGATTGTTAATATTCATTTGAATTAATACAGAATACCTTAGTGTAGGAGCATGTCACGCAGAGTACGTTAAGATGTGAACTTCTGGAGATTTTTCCACCCAGTTTGTATGTACCCGTGCTATTTCGGCGTAGAGATTGATTTAGTTTTGAAGTAAGCTGTCGGAGTTACAGGGCTCGGGGCAAAGTCAGTTGCAGGGGGTTGTGGCTTGCGGTGTGTGCTGAAACACACATCTTCCTGGTTTTGATCTCAAAGACTGTAATAACCCCGAAAGCTTGAAACTATCCCAAAAGGTGTACTCAGTATTTTTCTTGTGAAGATGTCAAATGCTTGCTGGTGCTGTTTGGGCAACTACAGACTATTTTGGTAGCTTCTGTCATAGACTGCTAGGTAGAAATGAGCGCTGAAAGTGCTCGGTGTCCACCTGTAACGTTAGGTTGTGTATTTAGAGTTTGGAGATATGGTCTCAATCAGGTAAAATTCTGTACGCTTCGCATTGAAGATAGTTATAAAAATACATTATCGTGTGTAACTGCTTCTGTTAACACCTGAAATAATTCTTTGAGGACTACAAAAGTAGCAACTGCTGTGCAGGAGTTCTGTTTTTCAGGTGTGACCAAAGAGTATCTCATGTTTAGGGAAGATCTCTGAGCCTTTAAGGACTTAGCTGCAGGAAGCCTTGTCAGTGTGGTTGACAATCCTGTTGAGCATATGGATTTCGGATTTTGAGGTTAAAGCAACACGATTCACATAGTTTCCATGCTTTGTTGTCAAATGCTGAAACACAGTGCCAAAACTATTCTATTTTCAAATTTGTTTTGGATGTGCTAGAATACCGTATGAAACGTTTGTATGGTGACAAGGTCCAAGCTGTTGTGGTTGCAGAGTGCAGTGCCAGAGCTGAGCTGGTTTGTGCAAGCAGAGTACGCACAAGTGTTGAGTTAGTAACCTTTTAATTACAGTCACACGCTGAATCTTTTCCCGGCATGGTTCCTGCTTGCTTAATTTCCAGCAAAGATTCAGAAAATGTCTTCTCGGGGTAACCAGGTCAGGCCAGCCGCTGCCCCTGCACCACCTGATGGGTGCAGCAGGAGGCTCGGGGTGGTTGCTGAGGGATTTGCTGGGAGGAAGGAGGCGGAGTGGGTGAACCCAAGGCGTACAGCCAGACGTAGCGCCTTGTGTGGAGGGACCAGCAAGGTCGCTGGGACAGGCTGCTCCGGCATATTGAGGGGTCTGCCTCTGGAGGACTGCAGATGTTTGTCAGGAGTAACGGCAGGGTGAGGGAATGGGCTGCCTCGCCTTCTGGGGTCCTTTCCAGCCTTGCCATTTGTTTATTCTTCAGGCTGGGTGTCTTAGCCCATTGCGATGCAGCCTTCTCGGCTGCTGCGGGAGGTGAATGAATGCAATGTCTGCTCTGCGTGAACTCCTCGAAGCCAGAATCCTTTTTAGCTCTGTATCTGAGGTATTGAGATGTAAATTTGAAATACTGTGATTTTTATTAAAAAAAAAAAAAAAAACAACACAACATTCTCCCAAATCAGGATTAACCTTAGAAGTTATAAATTCGCTCAGAAGCTTGCTCCTAGCCAACTCATTAATTTTTAGAGCAGGAAAGGTGGGTTACTGGTTAACTGGCAGTACCCGAGAGCACGGCAGCTCGGTTCGGAGGCGGTCTGGACCTGCTGTGAGCAGAGCTGCAGGGGTCAGCTGGACTCGCCGAGTGAGCCGCACCGCTTCAGCCAAGGGATACGCACGTCGGTTTTCCTCGAGACCCGTTTGGGTTCAGTTTGTGCTCAGAAACTTCCAGCTGCGCGTTTCCTAGAGAGGGGCAGTTCTCACAGCAGCATATCCGTGCTGCTTCAGTCCTGAGCCAGTAAAATGCGCCAGAGCCAAGCCCATCAGCTTGGTTTTCCTTCCAGCTGAACACGACTAAGAGAGCAGCTATGACACGTTCCGGGAGCGTGCGAGTTTTGCTGGTGGGCTCCCGGGTTTTGCAGTGGACAGCCCATCCGGATGGGGAGAGCAGTCTCAAATGGCTCAATGTACAGTGCGGAGGGAGCTTAAGGTTAGCCGTGCAGCTGTGGCTGTTAAACGGTGACAGGTTTCTCTCTAGAGAAGTTTTTCAATCTCCCCGTTCCTTTGGAAGCACGTCGGGGTTGTGCCCTGGCAGTGCAGGGACCTTGCGGAGCGAAGAGATGAGCCGCTGCTCAGCTTGGGGGAAGCAGCAGCCGAGGAATAATGCAGGAGAGTTGTGTTGCTAAACCAGAAGCTGGGTGTGAGGTTTGGTACTAAGCTCTCCTAGCTCCCTGCAGCTCAGCCGGGTATCCTTGATATTTGTGTTTGTGAATTTGTCCCGGTAGGCAGTGAATAGTGCTGCTTGCATGGTTCGAGGTGAGAATTTAACGTGTCTCCTTTTTTTATTAGAAATTGCTGTATGTGCTAGGGCTCCACTAAACCTATGATAGCAGAGGATTCAGACTCTTTTTCTTATTTCCTTACTTTTGGGGGGCAAAGTAGTTCTGCAGATACTCTCTGGCTGAAAAGTGTGCGTGTTTCAAAACAGCGCGTTTCTGAAAGAGCACGGGGAGCTGCTGCTGACGCTCCTGCAAAGTTGGCAATGACGCACTTAGCACCCATTTAATTATCATAAAAGGCTGATAGGATTCTGCCTGACTGGTGTTCAGTCTTCACGCCATTTCTGTGCTTTGAGTGCTGCTTGCATTTAGCTCCAAGACAGAGACTTGAAAATAATTTCTGAATGCAGCTTGCAGTGCGAATCATACTCGGATGTGATTGAGCGTTACTTGTCACAGCTTGTGTAAAGCACGCAGTGCGCTTTACACTGAAAAATGTCTTCTCACGACAGGCTATTTTAAAACGTTTATGTATGTTGCATATTTGTGTGGATATGTTTTTATTTGTATGATGTTTACATAATTGTGAGTTAACAAAATGAACGTGGTTGGGCAGCAGCTTGCTTCATACGATCGTTGAATGGCTGCAGTGAATAATTGTCAGTAATTTTGCTTTAAGCCTTAGGTTTTTGGAGGTCTTTAGTATCGGGGCATCAGTCTCAGCATTAGCGCTTGGCAAGTGCACGTTCAGAGTGCCCAGCGCCGCCGTATCTGTTGCGGTCAGCTCACTGCAAGCACGGGATGAGGGGCTACTCGTGCTGGTTGGTTTTTTATTGCCACCTGTGATGCCGGTACCTAACGTACTTGCTCTTTCTCTGTCTGCTGCTCACGCTCACTACTGTGCAAGGGGTAATTTCGGAGCTGGGGATCGAGAGGAAGGTGGCCCGTAGGAAACACAGAACATCAGCAGGATATCTCAGTTTTATCTCCTGAGCTGTCAGCGGAGGCTACGGACAGCACCTGCGAGAGCTGAAGGTCAGGAGGGAGAGGGCTGCGGGACTTTGCAGGGACCCGCTGATCTCCGTGCTCTGATTTCTGTGTGTTCCATAATTCCAGACATGGCTTTCACAGTGCAAAAGTTATTAAAAGAAGTTAAATAATGTTCACTTACCAGCATTTATCGTCTGCATTTTTCCAGCCCTTAGCAGAAATGAAAATGTTAGTAAGTCAGTAACTGTAATATAACAAATGAGTACCGGTGCTACTACGTATTTCTCGCAACAGAAACCTGGCATTGTGTGCTCTAGTCAGGGTTTGAGAGAGCAGAAGGCAGTAGCGTTCCAGGGAATAAAGCTGCATTCAGAAAGTAGTTCTGTTGCGTTTCCTTGCTCGCTTTCAAAACCTTGGAATTACCATGGGAAGCAGGGTAGTTCAGGCGCACACCTCTCACGCCTCGCGCAGTACTGCGGTAGCAAGAGCTGAGCACTTGTGTGCTTCCTGAAAGTTCCTTGCTATGGGTAGGGAGTGAGCAGAGCTTTATGATTTTTCTCCCTGGAATCTGTGTACGTCTAAGGGAGCAGGCTGTAAGTGGCTGAGCGGGTCGCACCGCGATCTTGAACATTTTTTCCTGCGCTATCCCACCTTCCAGATTGCTTGTCCCATGGGCAGTATGAAGTTTAAGGAGGCATACAGGTAGATTATATAACCCGTGTTAAACGTCTTGCCATTGACTTTTTCTCAGGTCAGCTGCAAAACTGACCTGCTGTGAGCTAGTGCAGTGCATGTGTTACTGTACGGATGCTGATAAAAAGAGAGAGTATTCCCTAAGAGTGTTCATTTGTTGAGACTGTTTCATTTAAAGGTATTCCTTAAAGAAAAGAAAAATATGCCTTAGTGCCACAAATACTAAAAGCACCATTTGTCCATTCAATCTTTCATCATCAGGCGTTTTTTTATAGTTACGATTGGTTTTAATCCTTGGGTAACTCATTCTTAATTTTTCTGTAGTGAAAGTGAAAGCACTGTCGTGGTTAGCTAAGGAGCTGCGCTGTCAGCTCCTGGAGAAAGGAGGATAAACATGGATGCAGTGTTTTGTGCTTTTCTTTCTTCCGCTTAACCACAGGCAACATCCATTTAGAGAGCAGTTTTCTTCCATACGTCACCGGTAGAACAGTATTCCAGGCAACTAACAGGTCAGGATGGAAAGTTAACAAGCAGTGTAGTCAATATTTTAAGACTACCTTTGTAAAACTCAGATGAGCTTACCAGAGCTAGTCTTAATACTGTCCCCTTATTCCTTGAGCGTGGTAGGAGACTTGTTTCCCTCCCCTGAAGATTAAATAGGAGAGCAAGCCTGTATAAAGTTCCCTTGGGGTAGCTTTTGCCTGTTGGACACATCTTTTTCAAAGCTGGAGGCAAAGTTTAACTGACATCCATGAAACTGGAGAGGAAAAAATTGTTTCAATGAAGCTGAGCATGAGGGTACCTAGGTTCTTGTCTAGAGGTGAGGACTATCAGTTCTGATACAATTTGGAAAAAGCACTTCTTTTGGTGGCTGCTTTTTGAAGGTGGTTATTCTGACTTGCTTCTAATAGAGCCTGGACTAGGAGAAAGGAAGTAGTTAGAAAAAAAAAAGTAAAAAAAAAAAAAATTAAAAAAGTCCTGTTGTGTCCCCTTTCTCACCTTCCCTCCTGGCTGAGGTGGGAACAAGAAGGTCACAGAGCAGGACTTCTGGTCGAGAGGGTTTGGATTCAGGTGGTGACTGCCTTGCGTGAGGATCTGCTTGCAGAGTTGGTTTTTTGTACTTGCAGAGTCACACTGATGCTGAATTACTTGTCTGCGTGGCTTTGATCTACAGGTGTAATCTGATAAAGCCACTGGTCAAAAAATTAGCTGCACCCTGACTTCAGCTGCCTGTGACAGTAACAATAAGCTTTAAACTAGTTAACACATGTAAAAATGACAAGATGTTGTCTGTCGAAGGGGTTTTTCAAGGAAAATCATCGCTGAGTGCATGAAGACTGTACTTTCAGGGCAAAAGGCACGTGGAGCATTTAACTGGATGACTCAGCCTGAAGATCTCTTGCAACCAGTAAGAGCTGACATCACCAAAACCTGCCGGCTCGCGAAGCAAGCGACTCCAGCACTGCATGGTCATTTAAATGAGGTGGCAACACTGGCAAGCCTGGAACAGTAAGAATTTCTTCAGTGAAAACAAAGCTACTTAAAAAAATTGTTCACAGTGCATATCTGATGCACATGTAAGTAACATCTATACACAATAAAAATTTATATCAGACTCCATGTTAACACAGTGAAGTCCTGACTCCGTCCAGTTACCCTTTCAGGCAAAGCCACATCGGGCTGCTAACTGGAGCTGCTGTCTGAAGCCTGTTAGATTTAGGCGATGTTGAATTAATAAGTGAAGAAAACTTCAAAAGATGGAGTTTATCCACAAGTACCCCACTACTGTTACTCAGCTATACAAGTCCTAGGTTTGTACACAATCCTGAGATCATCATAAAAATTTCCCTTCGGCAGATCATAGTTAGAGATGCAGTTACAGTCCACAAAATAGTTCAGGGAAGTCGGTTATTTCTGAATCATCTTGCAAAAGCCAACCTTTGGCAGAGCCTATCAGCTGTAAAGGATTAGTGCCCAGTGAGTGTCTAAAAATTGCTAATAAAGCTTTATATTTTAGCAAGTGTTAGTGGTTACTCTTAGGAATGGGAGGGAGAGTGGTTATTTCACCTAAAACTGTCAGCCCTTTTTATCAGACACTAACTTATGCACATGGAACTGCAGGTGTGAATGCTCTCTTGGGTGCGATGTTTAGGGGCTTCAGAGCAACCCCCTGCTCGCCTGCGTCTGCTGTATATTGTTTGTGCGGTACCTGTGCTGTTTGTGTTCCCTGCTGCTTTCCCCTGCCCTGAGTCAACACCAGCATACTTCTTAAAAAAAAAAAAAATTATAATGGGTTAGTACATGAGTTTTTTTTTTTAACGTTAACTTTTATTTTGAGAAAAATCTAATATAATAGTTGCTGGGTGTTGCTGTGGAGTTCCTTCTGGGTGCGAGCATTTCCACCTATTGGAGTGGTTAAACAGTCGGTAATAACTTGTTCTAAGTGTGTCAGGTCTATATGACTTTCTTTTTAGCATCCTACCACGGAAAATCGACCTTTTCTCCCCAGAATGAAGAATTCCTACACTTACTTTGTTACTCCCCTTTGGAAGGAGGAGAGCTTTCCGGCAGCGCCTGCGTTTGGCCGGCTGTTCTCGGCAGCCCCGTCCTTCGTCCTTCAGGGAGCCTAAAAAAGGGCCGTGCGTCTTCCGCTGAGGTTGGCGAGGCTGCGGGCACGTCTCACCGCCCTGCAGTGTCTGCGCCTGCCTCCGGGGAGAAGTGCAGGAACAGAAATTCATGCTCGGAGTGAAACTGCCCGGACTGTTTAACATGGTTCCGAGTTTGTAGAGCATTTGCAGAACAAGCGATTGGATTCCGATTGCTTTTGTGTGCCCAGCTACCCATTTTAGTACTGAAAATTGTCAGTTCCTTGTCAGTGTGTGTGCGTGGGGCTGGGATTTGATAAGGGAACTGAAATAGTTGCTGATGTTTCAGGGCTGCCAGGGGAAAACCAAATGGAGATCCCCTTCAGGCATGGTGGAAAGCAGCGTGTTGTGCTCAGTGTTTCTGCGAGGTCGGGTCTTTTCATGTTTTTTGTAGGACTTGTGCCATAGCAGCTCTTACCTGGCTCATCCTTGCTGCGTAATAAAAGGAGCGTGGGGTAAAGGAAGCCTGGCTCTGAGCAGCCTGGCTCTCGGGAGTAGTGCGTGCCGTGCCAGCTGGGCAGCCCGGGGCGGCTGCTTTGAGAACTTGGGCTTCATTTTATTTGTTCTCCTGTGCTTGACAACGAAGCTCACTAGCAAATCTGTGCTTCCATAAAACTGTTGCTGCCCTCTTATAGTTGCAGCACGGTGCATACAGAACTGATTTTTTTTTTATTTTGAGTGCTTTGAGTTATATCAAAAACAAAGAATATGTGTTGAAACGGAGATGAGCTGGTTTGGGGCAACAGTAAAACGGATCCATTAATTCCGTGATACCTGCAGGGGTTCAAAGTCAGGTGGCAATGAGAGGATTGTAAAACTTGATTTATGAAGGCCGACATTTGAGCTCACAAGAGAGAAGTGATGGTTTAGGGTATGGATTTAAGTGTTTTGGTGTCTGCCTGTTACACAGTGTGTAAATTGAAGGAATTGAACAGAATGCTTTTCTCTTTGAGTTTCAAGCTCATCTAAAACACAGGGCTGAATATGTGTTTAGTTAGGAAACGTAACAGAACGGCTACCACGGTATATCAAGCTGTACATTCTAAGAAAGGTGCTTGAAATATGATGTTTGATGAACTATGGTTTGTGCTTTTTTGGCTTTGGATGAACAAACTGGTCAGGGAGACGTGACTTGAAGACTGAACTGCTGAGGCAAGCCAGGCAAGGAGCTACTTGAAAATGGTCTTGAAATGATAAAGTGTGAGTTGCTCCAAGTTTGCTGACAGGCAACACATTTTTGCAGCAGACTGAGTCATTCTAATGCAAATTCAATGTGAGCTGGTTCAATAAAATACAGGGACAAAAAGGGCTTATTACCAGATGCCTGACAATATTTGTAAATGAGGAGCTGTTTGCACTGCGTGAAACTCTTGCAGGTATCAGTGAACCCTGATGTGTGCCCACTGGGAGTCTCCAAGCACCAGCAAAGACACTTCAGTGAAGTCTCTTCAGGGAGCAGGCAGTGCATCTTTTCTCTCAAATACTAATACTTTGCCAGTGATGCAGAGCAGGTTTGGTACCCAGTGAGTCCTCTCTTACCCTATCTCAGCCACTGCAGATGCAGCTGTTTTATTTAGAGGTTATCTTTAGGTGGAAACAAGAAATGGCATGCTAGTGTGAGACCAGCCTGACTAATTCCTTTGGCCTCGAGGAGGTATTGAAATAACTCCTATGCGTTTCGTTAAAAATTGTAGCGATAATCCCTTTAGTAGTGTGTTGCAAGCTTATAAAATGTAAAAGGCAGTTTGCTTTAAAGCTAGTGATGAGGTTAGCGTTAAAGGTACTTGTTCTGTGAGCCCGTGAGGATTGACTTCTGAAACAGATCTTCTTAAAAAAAAAAAAAAAAAAAAATTTTTTTCCTATAAGTGCAGGCAAAAATCTCTTTCAGCAGTAGTTCTGAGGAGGAGTTGCTCAGTTATAACAGTAATATTGAAGGTTCAGGCATCAGTGTTTTCCTTCAGAGTCGAACCAGACCACATTGGTGGGGTGACGCGTTTACAGAGCATCTGTCAGCAGTGGCACTAATTTGGTTGAGGCTCTTTTTATCTAAATTCTCCAGGAAACAGCTGGTCAAAGCTTTTGGGGGGGGAAAAAACAGCCTTTGTAATGTTGCTATTCATATTTCCCCTTTAAAAGGTTGGTAGTTACAATAGTAGCAGGTGGTTCTATGCAAGTAATCTTTGGAGGAGCAATTCTTGGGCAGAACCTCTTTGCCTGGAGAAGAATCTGGGGCTGGCGTTTGCTGAAGCAATACTGCGTGTCCTGCTCCGTAGGATTCATGGCTTTGGCAACACCGGCTGTGTTCTCAGCTCAAAGGAAAAAGCTTGCAAAACCGGCAGGTGTTAAAGGGCGAGCCAAACTGTGTTAACTTGGCTGGCTGTTTGAAAAGGCAAAAAGATCCTTCTGCACTTGAAGGAGTCGGCTTTTTCTTCTGAGTTCTGGCGTTTCCAACTCCTGAGTCGTAGCATCACAGAGTTCGTTCAGCTTTGTGCCGAGTGGGACTTGCAGGTCCATTATCAGCTCTTTCCCCTCCTGCTAGCTGCCGCAGCAGGGAGAGCATCGCGGCAGGGACGAGGCAGAAGTGGCTGTTGGGCTTTCAGCTTTCTTGTGACATGGTATCCAAACTTTTCCTTGCTTTTCCACCAGTAATTACAGGTTATCTCCGCTGCCAGTGCCTGCTATTATTAGGAGCTGCAAAAAAATTAATTCTTGGAAGAAAGAAACTGCAAATGTTATGGTCTTGAATAGATTAAACTTGTGAAGTGAGGGAGGAAAGCAGTGTTTTACTTCTGACACCAGTTAAGATATTCTGAATTTAATTAAGGCCCTTGGAGCGTCCCGCTGCGTGCTGGGTGGTGCCCCAGTACCTGGTGACCAGGGTGAGTAGCTACAGGTGATGTCGCGTTTCGTACAGTCAGAAGACTTGGTGAAGGGGCTTACCGGTATACTCCTTCCCAGTGAAGCACTGGGACTAGTGTGGTATCTTCTTAGTCTTGGTGTGGATCTCGGAGCCTTCCCTATTGTCTGTGGCGAGGAGGTGGAACCCAGAACACCCTGAAAAGCTTTTATTTTTACAGCCACCACCACTTCATGCTGGTGAGAGAGAGTACATGTTTGCTTGCGAAGCCTCCCTTAGGGATAAGGAGGTGCTTTCTCCTGGCTCTCCGGTCTTTCCTAAGCTGGTCTCCGACTTCCATGTTAATCACAGTGCAACTTTCATCTCGTCTTTTTGCTGAGCGAGGCAGGTAGAAGTATTTCATATGCTGGGAGGTTTCCATGTCTGAAGGGAAAGCTTGTGCTCTTTGCAAATGTGTGTAAACATTAGAGCATAGAAAAAGGGCAGGGGCATGTTCTGCCAGAAGCCAGCCAAACCAGCCAGCCTTGCGTCCCTTCTGCCCCGTCTGCCTGCCGTGAGTCAAGGCGGTGTCAGTGGAACGAGCCAGCAGCACGGCTGCTCGGAGCTTTCAGAACCACTGACACGGTGCTTCGCCATAGCACCTCAATAACCTGCTCTGTCCGGCCGGTCGTGACCGTTTGTACATACGTATTCAGCGAGGGTTGTCTCCTGGTGTTCCTTCATTTGAGGGGCTATGTGCCAGCCTACGCCACCGGGGGGATTTGCAGAGGATGTTCGACAAAGGAGTGGTAGTTGGTCACCTGTAGGTGCCGTTCTTTCTGTATGCTCCTTAGCCACCTTTTTTTCTTGAAAACCTGGTTAAACCATGACTTCAGCGAGGCAGTGCGAGGAAGAGAGGTACCTGGGGAAGCTGTAGTCTTTCAGTGCCTCTCCTTAAGGAAAGCTAGTACGGCCCGGAGGGGCAGGAGGGCTGCAGCAAAGCGCTGACAGGCACCGATGGAGTTTGCTTTGCTCTGGCTGCACGGGCTACTGCCTTTCGCCTGTGACAACTCCAAGTGAATTTCAGATTCCTGGTTACGGGTAAGCAGGTATCACTTATGTGGCAGGACACTGCTGCCAGGCAAAGCTTAAAATACTGTGTCAAGTTCTTCAGCGTGTGTTTTCTTTTCTGAAAGACTTAATCTAAGCAGGGGATAGTGAGCTATTGACTTGTATTGTGGTATGAAAGTAGAAGAAATTGTACTGGTAAACAACGGTAACTCAAATCCATAATTCAGAGGATAAACTGTATGGCAGTTTAGGTTGTAGGCAGCCTGTAAAGAGCTGGCCCCACTTTCGCTGCTCACTGTTGCATGAATGTGGTTTAGCATAGTTTTATTATTTTGATCAGTCTGTTTCTAATTTACTGTTTTATTGCTTTCTTACAGGCAGGCAGAAGTCCTGAAGGCTGACATGACAGGTAATTGTCTTTGTTATACAGCTGATCTAGCTAATAATACTTGATTCCTGTTTGTTTTCTTTCTGTGTGTTCCTTGTGCTTACCATTCCTAAGAATTCTCTGGAAAGTGTGTGGCATTACGTTAAAGGTTTGTCCTCTGTATGTAAATAAATATTATCTTAATAACTATGCCCATCTCTTCTATATCTAAAATAATTGTATTTTTAAAGTTGAGTTTGGGCATGTTAAAAAGCATTTGGAGACAGGCACCATGCCCCTGTTGCTCTGCCTTTGGGGACGTGAGACTCCTGTCCGGACTGTCACAGGATCTGCTGTACTTTGGGTTAGCAGCGGGGAAAGGACCTTGCTGGTTTTGAGAAACCTGGGTGACAGAAATGTTGATCTGAACACTAGCACGTGCGTTACAAAATGCAGCCTGTAGCTGCTACGAAATGCTACAAGCTGACTTTTAAACCGCATGTGTTTATGGAAATTGGGAATGGTTTATATTAAGGTATCAACCACGCCATACAAGCGGCTTGCATAATGAACCCATGCTCAGCCAGGCTTGGCACCTTGGTGTAGCGCGTGTAGCAGGTTGGTGTGGTCCCTGTAGGAACATCATGACTGCCTGGATCCATCTAGCCCAGCAGGAGCGGCTACACTGTCAGCAGAATGGTTTCCCTGGGGCGATGCTCATCCCTTGTGCTCCAGCAGCCCCAGCTCAGGTGATTTTGCAAGGCATGGGAAACTGGACTGTGTAACTCCTGATAGCAGGGGACAGTGTTTGCACTCACCCTCAAGTGATGAAGAGCAGACGGC
This sequence comes from Chauna torquata, assembly GCA_013399475.1. NCBI lineage: Eukaryota > Metazoa > Chordata > Aves > Anseriformes > Anhimidae > Chauna > Chauna torquata. The sequence continues at coordinate 374,432 of VXAL01012489.1, forward strand.
TACCAAAGAGTTAGAAAATGCCAAGCATGCAGCTTTGCTTCCCCACAATGTTCTCCTGAACAGCAACAGCATTGTCTCAGGGACTCTCCCATTTAGCTTCACTTGATGGATTTCTTTTCCGCTATTTTTTTCAGGCTCCTCTGGAGTTTTTTTAGATTAATCCACTGGTAGGAAGTTCTGCAGCTTATTGACTTGTGGAGAATCACCCCCTTCTGTCTGTTTTTTTGGAACTTTCCCGCTGCTGACTTTGCTCATATCTTGTTCCTGTGTTGTAGGAGACTGATCAGTTAATCCCCAGCCCATCTGTAGTTTTTTTGTTTCAAAGTTCTGATGAATCTGTGAGAAAAGTGGGTGTTTGGCAGTGGATATCTTACACTGTGCTATATTCTTTAATTTGGTGGGTCAGTGAAAAATCAGTTGGAATGACTCCATAAATTTGAGTATTACAATAAACTGTTGTCTGTTTTTCCTTTTTGTTGCTCAGATTCAAAGCTGGGTCCAGCAGAAGTCTGGACATCCAGACAGGCTCTACAGGACTTATATCAGAAAATGCTAGTGACCGATTTGGAGTATGCTTTAGATAAAAAAGTGGAGCAGGACCTGTAAGTACATCAATAAGTGTGTGTGTGTGCGTAATCTGGGCTGATAAGTAGGAAACCCCAAGGCTTACAGAAAGTGACCTGTATCCTATGAAATAGTGGTCTTATTTCCTTTAAAATGAGAGCTATGCTGCAGGTAAAACCTAAGAATGCACTACAGAGTAGATTAAGAGTTTAATAGATGAGTATTTTACCTCTGGCAATTAGCAGAGTGGGTTTTGGTGAGCAAGATGGAAGGGACAGAGGAAAGAAACATCAGTCTTCTGTGCTGTCAAGGCAGGGCTGAAGTTTAAAGTTTCCAGAAAGGAGGAAACTTGCCTAATGCAGTCACCTGGAGCTTTCAGCAAGATCTAACAGAGGCTGAATAGCTGTCAGAGACCCTCACGGTGAGCCGTCTGAGGTATATTTGGGCAGAAGGGGAAGAGGGAGGAGCATCAAGAGAGGCCTTCACCAGACACTCGTGAGAGGCACCTTATGGACCAGGGGAAGATCGTGCTGGGTTTTCTTCATGCCCTGAGTCCAGTCCTTATCGTTTAAGATGCAGACGCATGTTGTAGCAGGTTTAGCTAAGAGAAGCATGTGGTTCTTCCAGCACTCTGGGGGAAGCAAGACGGGTAGGCTGCCAAGAGTTGTCCTGTCCGTGCCTCCAGATGCTGGATGATTTCTAACTCACGTTTCTACACCCCACATCCTGTTTTAAGAGGAGAGAGCTGTGCTGCCTAAAACAAAGCAATTACAAGCAAATATTTATGCTGTTGCAATGTTTGCTATGCAATATCAGGATTGGTTTCTGTAGTAATGAGAGGTTGGGAAAGGTAATTCTTCTGTATTTAACATTATTTCTAATCTGAATGATGACTGAATTTGAATACGCTTCATTTTCATGTTTGATGCTATGTAATTAAACAGTTCTTTCTTATTTCTTATCATACATGCATAAGACACTTCCAAAATAAAAAGGAAAATACTTCTTTTGTTTTCAGTTGGAATCATGCCTTTAAAAATCAGATCACGACGCTACAGGGTCAGGCGAAAAATAGAGCAAATCCAAATCGGAGTGAAGTTCAGGCGAACCTTTCTCTGTTCTTAGAGGCAGCTAGTGGCTTCTACACACAGGTGAGTTGCAAAAAATCCGATGGTTGTGGTACATTTGCGTAGCCTGGAAGCAGGCGTGCTTCAGCCATACGCTGCATGCGTGTGGGTCCTTTACAAAGCTTTGGCTGTCCTCTATCAGGTCTCCTGTGCTGCTCCAGCAACTGCTTGTTCCACAACGTGGATGCACTGAGGATTTGTGTGATGGCATAATGTTTTGTGCTTTGTTTTGTGTCCCTTACTTCTAACTCTTATGCCAGTGGTGAGTGTTGAGTTAATGTTTTCCAGGAGCTACCTACAGTAAATACATCTTTTTTTTTTTTTTTTTAATGATAATAATACCTAACTTAATGCCTTCCACAGTTGTGCATTTAAGTAGGGTGGTTGTCCCCAGGAGTATTGTTTTGCATTTAACAACATAAAATATCTTGCTGGTTTTTTTGATCAGGACTTCTAGGCTTACAAGCACATCTTCAGTCTTAATTCTATGTTTTTATCAAAAATTACTTGGAATTGCAAATTTCAGATATAGGAGCTCTTCTTGCCGTTAAGCAAAGCTGTACTGATGAGTGCTCTTGAGCTAAGTATCTTCTGAGTTTTCAGTTCACTTCAAAACCATGCTCATGTATTTATTCATTACTGTCATTTTTTGCCTGTACTCTTTCCAGTGTTAGATTTCAGCTTGCAGATTATGAAGAATAAGAGTCAGTGTGTGATAATGGCCTTAATAAAGCTAACTTGCCTCTTTTTTCCCCGTTTGGTGAATGCTCCAGCGACATTGTCACTGCTGACACCTGTATCTCAAGTAGTGGTCTGGCTGTGTCTTTTATCGTGGCTAGTTTGCGCTGGCTTCAGGTTACAGCATGCACAATTGGTCATTCTTTCGTCATCAGTTCTGGGTTTGATTCTGAACATGTGCAAGGCAACCCCATTTTTTTTCCAGAATCTGTGATTATTTTTTTTTTATTTTTTTATTTTCCTTGGGCATTGCTTTTTGGAATGCTTCTTATTCAAAGCAGGCAGTTTGACTGGCCGTGGCATGGTTGCCAAGGGTTTTCTACCATCTACACCATTTGTCTCGCAAAAGTCTTTTTCTTCCCTGCGGTGTTTCAGGAAACTTTGCCCTTGTGTATGACACCACATACTGGGGTGTCTTTCTCTGTTTGTGATGTTAATCATTCCATTTTTAGTGTAAAGACTTTGCTCAGCCACGATACCTGCTCTTCAACAGCGAGGCCTTTGTAAATGACATTTTTGAAAGAGTGTGTGAATTCTCGTGATTCAACATGTTGGAAGATGTCAAGCTTCTCTTTTATCCCACTTTCATCTGTGAGATTCCTCTTGTTTGGAGATTTTTATCTACCGTATAAAAGGCAGTGTAGAGGGGGGAGGAGATCTAACAAACCTTTTTCTGCAACAAACAAGAATACTGCATTGAATCTTTAGCCGTTGGCAGTGCACATCTCTATCAGCCCTGGGCTTTATCGGGAAATGGGACTCTGCCACAGGCCTATTTTATTTAGAGATTGAGTTTGTTCCCAGCTGGGAGTAAGTGTCAATTTTTACTTGGATTTTTAACTCTGCAACACAGTAGAACAAACTATTTATTTCTAGAATGTGTGCTGGAGTCCATTAGGGGAAAAACTTCAAAAGCACTGATTAGAATAGCAAAGTTCAGCTCTTCCTTGAATCAGCTTTCGAGGTATTTGATTAAGTAGCTGCCGCCTTGTTCTCTGAGTCTCGCTATTAGCTTAGCACAAATATTTACTGACTTGGCAGCCCATCCAGTGGGGCAACTCAGCCACTTTTGCCTTGTGTTGCCTACAAACTTGGTTTTATTCAAGCTTCTCCCTGAAGCTGAAGTCAGGGTAGTGCTATTTCTTATGTTGGAACAAGCTTCTTCAGAGGATGAATGGCATTCCTTTCTGTTATTTTTCAGAGAATGGTGTCTCTTCATGTAGGTATACAAAAGACTTTTCTCCGTAAGAGTGACCTGTTTTAAAAAACACATGCAAGATATTTTAGACCTCTGATAATCAGTCTCCACTGAAGCTTGGTAATTTGAATACCATGGGAATTGAGATGCATACTGGTTTGGGATGCACAGCTCCAGTAAAAATTCTTTTCACGGTTCTGGGAAGAGTAAATCAATATGAAGCTCTATGACTTCCATATGGATACTATAATTCAAAGTCTCACTTGAAGTGAACAAGCTTAGGTTACTGAAAGTATGTTTAACTAATCCATGCCTCTGAGTAATCTGTGCTGGTTTTGTCTGTACTTTCAATGCTTTTCTGATTCTGTCTCTAACTGCTACTAAACTAGACTTGTTTTTCTAGTTATTACAGGAATTGTGCACAGTTTTTAATGTAGACTTGCCATGTCGTGTGAAGTCTTCCCAGCTGGGAATCATTAGCAATAAACAGACGCACACCAGCGCCATAGTGAAGCCGCAGTCTAGCTCCTGCTCTTACATCTGCCAGCACTGCCTTGTCCACCTTGGAGATATTGGTGAGTTTTTGAAGCAAAAAGAGGTGGGGCGTTGAGTTCTACCTCTGTGTTCCTCTTCCACAAGGAGGAATCTGTACATGCCCTGTGCAACTGCTAGACCAAGCGTGCTCCAAATTAGTAGCTGATGGTATATTTGGTTGCTGCGGGGGAAAGGTCTGGAAAGCAATGCTGTTAGACTTTTTTGATGCATTACACGTTAATGCACAGAGACAGTTAAGGGTAGCTTTCTAGTGATTTGCTAGAATCTTGTATTCTAGCATACTAATGGCATAGTCATGTTATAGCTGGTAGGCACAGTGAAATGTTGAAACTGGTAACTATTACAAAAACTTGTTGCAGCAGGCTAGCATACTTTTCCATTTCAGAACATTACTTTTAAATGTCTTGTATACAAAGACGATAGTTAGAGATCCAGCCTTTCATAAATGAGGTTTCAATTTTTACATCAAGTTCAACAGGCTTATTTCTGTAGAGTAGAACTATGTATTGTAGGAAGTTCTGTTTCTACAGGAATCTGCAATTGTTTATGTAATAACCTAAAAGTACATCTAGTTGCTGATTGTGCAGAGAAGTATGAAAAAGTAGCTCTCTGGATGTACTGCTGTTCGCACAGCAACTTTCTAAATAAAAAAACAATAAGCCATGACAATAGGACCTGAAAGAAAACAATCATCTTAAAATTCAACTTGTTGAATCTTTGTGTTGTTTGGTGTAATTGTATGTTCTTCTGATGCTTTTTTCTAATATGATAGTAAAATGCTCTTCAGGTAAACTGGGTTGTATTTAAGCAAGTGCAGGAAAGTTGGTTTTTTGTCTCCATTTGTTGGGTTTGTTTGTTTGTTGAGCTCGATATAGGAATCAGACCAGCCAGGCAGAGTCTTACTACAGACATGCAGCTCAGCTTGTCCCTTCTAATGGTAAGTCTGGGGTACTGTTTAGGTTCATAATTCGAAAGGAAGATTTGGAGTATCTGCTTTTCTTGTGCGGTGGTTGGAAACTTGAGAGTTTATATAAACCTCCCCCCAGTACCCAAAACAATTGTGCAACAAGGCCTGATTCATCAATAAATCGCTAACATAATAGCTGTTTGCCTAATCTGTGTCAGTTTTCTCCTCTTTGAATATCTAAAAACAAAGGTGATGCGCAGCTTCACTCTTGAGACTTATACTGCTACATTATACTGTATTACATGTGTATGCTATAAAGTACAATTAATGAAAATTTGTCCACTAGTGGCATTTTGATCTTTTATTGCTCATTCATGTTCCAGTTTGTAAAGTCTAGTAGTTAAAAAGTGGACTTTTAAAGTTGCTCATGCAAGTTAAGAGCTTCTTTAGTTCAGGTATGAAACTTTTTAGTTGTTGAGTTATGGTGGCCTAAAATGTAGGGGTGGTGCGAAGGATAAATTGTTTTTGAGTGAGACTGCTGAAACTAGTAATTCAATTTTTTTAGCCATATTTTAACCAAACAGTTCTCCATATTCTAACTAACCAAAACTTTACGCTATAGGCAAAAAAAAAAGAACAGTTGATTTGCCTCATGAGGTAAAACTGGGTTAGATCTTGTCCAAACAGAGGATGATAAATATGTTGGTGGCAAAAGCCTGGTTTTGAAAGTATCTTATTTGAACAAGAATCTTGTGATGTGTTTGTTGCCTTATTTTAAAGGATATGCTAAAAAAATCTGTACCACAAGTTTCAAAGCTTTTTCTTTTGAGTGGTACTGGTAATGAGGCTGGAGTAAAAGGGTCAGCAAATGAATCTGGATCTTGTCTATTAAAGATTGTAGGACTTTGTGCTCCCTTTTAAAGTTACCAGACTTCAGCTCAAATCTAGCATGCTTCATTCATAACAACTTGTTGGACAACTTGTCTTTTTCCTCCTTTAGGTCAGCCTTATAATCAGTTGGCTATTCTAGCTTCTTCCAAAGGAGACCACTTGACCACAATTTTCTACTACTGCAGAAGTATCGCTGTGAAGTTTCCTTTCCCAGCTGCCTCCACTAACCTACAAAAAGCCCTTTCTAAAGCACTGGAAAGGTAAGACTAAGCATGATGTATTTCTGCTCAGATAGGATGGAGGAGACTGCCTCCAGATGCACCTCCCTTGCCAGAAGTTGTTTGTATTTGGTAGTGGAAACTGAGCAGAAGTTCCTTGACCCCCTTCCTGTCAGATCATCCTTATGCATGTGTGGAACAAAGAATAGTTTTTGTCTAGGACGTGCTTGAGTGTGAATAGCAAGTGCAGGAAAAAAAAATATTGTGCCAACATGGAAAAGGAGCCTTGCATGGCCATTCCTCCTTTCTTGAACTTCACAGAGAAAGTTGGTAATGTTAGAGTGGCTGTGTCTAACTCCAAAGACTGAAGCCAGGTATTTCTTTTCTGAATATAGTCGTGATGAGGTGAAGACTCGATGGAGTGTGTCTGACTTCATCAAGGCATTTATTAAATTCCATGGCCATGTGTACCTGAGTAAGAGCTTGGAGAAGCTGAGCCCTCTTCGAGAAAAGCTGGAAGAACAGTTCAAGGTTAGTTCTAACAATGTATTAATTTGTATATTGAAGAGAATATTTTTAGCAGTAGAGTTCTGAAATTACAGTCCAATAACAACTTTTTCACATGCTAAAATACGGGAAGCTCAAGTAGCTAGTTATGGAAGGTTTGCATCACAGCTAATTATAGGTAGTTCTGTTGACTTCTGCACATAGGAGGATTTTTTCCCATTTGACATGTGGCGCATTGTTGGTGGAGATGCAGGAGAAATCAATGATCACAACTGATCCTCTGCTCTTTAACCTGGATGATTCTTGGATGCCTGTGAAAAGCGCTCGATTCATCTGGAAAGTCTTGGCTCAGTTGCTTGAAGAATTTCGAGTGCTTCATTTTTGGATGGCGTTCCAACACTCCCACTGGTTATTAGGACGGCTTTTCATCTTCCTCAGACAACTTGCCTCTCCTGTCAGTGGTTTGCCTTTAAAAGCAGTGTTCCAGTACAACCTTAATTTGTGTGTAGACTAGAACTACTCAGAACATGTTTCCTCTGGAAAATCCAGGAGCACCCATTAATTAGCTAGCTCATTAAGTTGGACAATATAGCAAAGACTGAAACAAAGGGAATTTTTTAAGGTATTTATAAAAGATAGTGCAATTTCAAAGTGGACGTAAGATTAACTGTTATGTGCCTGCTGGAAACAGCTTCAGCATCTTCATTTGTGGAAAATAAGCAGATAGTATGGATAAGTTCAACATATGCACTCCAGAGCAAATGGAGTGTATGCTTCTCCAAATTAAGAAAGGGGGAGTGGGTCTTAGCAACGTGAGAAATACAAATGGTCTTTACAGTGTCAGTCTACATGGACTTTTGCATTGAATTGGGCTGCTAGAACTAGGTCCAAACAGTCATTGACATAAGAACTAACAAACAAGCAGGAACTTGTGAATTGTATGAGCTTTGAATGTGAGCTGCTTGAACACTGAGTTTTTCAAATGAAATAATTGTATCTCTTTGTGCGTGGTGATGGCTCTTGAGCAAGTACTGCTTTTTCTATAATGCTTATAATCAATAATTATGAGCGTTGCTCAGGCATGTGGAATAGCCTTATTTTTCTGAAGTGCTCCACAGTGTTAAAATAAAGCTAATTGAGCCCTGTTTTGTTGCTTAGATTACTCTTTTGTTTACGTTATGCAACATAAGGCTTAATTTACTAGAGAGCAACTCTTCTGACTTAGATGGGTTGAATGTGGATGTGAAATTGCCTGTGTGGTGGATAATCACTTCAGCTGCGTGGCTGATGTTAACTTTGAATGACAAGAGCAGTCATAGGGGTAGGAGTGTTCAGCCAGGCCCACAGTTCTGCTCCGGCAGTTTGAATTGTAGACTGTACGTGCTTCACGCCTGTAACTAAAAATCAAGGTCGAACATGGAACTCAAACCTTTTCCTGATGCTTATGCAGGTTGATCAATTTGCCTGTCTGACTGTTGTCTGAACAGAATAAACTGGTTGTGGTTTAGGATATCTTTTTTTTTTTTGCCACAACACTCCAAAAAAAAGCATTAGTTTCTCTTCCTGTTTTGAGAAAGGTGTCTTACAGTGTAGTTGCTGAAATGCATTTGTAAATAGCTTGTGCTATTTTAATCAACTACAGCGCTCTCTGACCCATGAAGTTAGATGTGGAATTAGTCTTTAATACATAACCACACAGTACTGAAATTTTCCTGGGGTGGTGTTTTAAATGTCGCTCTATCTCTGCTGTTTCTTGGAAAGACTGAAAAATACGGTGGATGTACATGCCCCTGCAATTCTTGCAGTTGCATTGCAATGCTGTAACTGCACATTCAAGTCATACTTTCTCTGAAGGAGAACCATTCCCAAGGGAGTGTTGATTTGTTGTGCGTACAAGTCAGTGTACGAGCAAAAACCTCGGGTTTAACAGCGGGCACCTGCCTGTGTCCTGCTGGGAAAGCTGAGCCCTGTAGTATTAGGGATGACCTGAAAACAGCCTAGAACGCGTGTCGCCTCAAGGGCAGAAACATTAGTCAAGCAGTGCGGTAGTAGCTACTAATCCTTTCAAGGGTGCGCTTTACCATATAAAAATACGTGCTTTGTATGTATGTCTTTGCTGCAGAGGTTGTTATTCCAAAAGGCCTTCAATTCTCAGCAGTTGGTACATATTACTGTTATCAATCTGTTTCAACTACATCACCTGCGAGACTTCAGCAATGAAACGGAGCCGCACAGTTACAGCCAGGATGAGCAGCTCTGCTGGACACAGTTACTGGCTCTCTTCAGTAAGTACGAGAAGTAATTTATTCTTGTATTTCTCTTTTGTTTTTAGCTGGAATCCATTAGTAATTTGCTGTCAAATAGAGAAAAGTTAAGACAAGATGGTTGTGCAGAGTCATTTATGTCCAGCAGTGCTGGTGAACACTGGATTTGTGAACCCTGGACTTGCTCTGTTTGAAGCCTTGCAGAGCTCTGCATGTTTTTTTACAAAGGAACATTTTAACCTGGGTGCTAAGCTGGATCTGACTTGGCCATGGGTAGTACCATGTTTGTGGGGCTGCTCTGCAGTTGGCTGCAGCGTGGTGTGAGTTGCTTTGAGTGGAGCCAGTTCTCATTTGCCAGGACTGAGGGTGAGCTGGTGCTGACAGACTCTGGATTTCAGCTGCTTCTCTGCACTTGATAATATCAAGTGGGAGTGCAGAGCATTTTAGAGTTAGTGGAATGAAAGGGCTTACACTCAGCTTGGCCTTGTTCATAAATACCTAAATTTCTATATAACAGAATTTCTCCAGATTCCAGCCCGCAGTTCATTGTGAAAGCACCATGATCGTACTTGTCTGGGACTGCTTCTCAGCTTGTGTGCTCTAGCGGGTCTGAGCTGGGTGCCTGCCTGCAGAGCTAGCTCCAGTAGATTTGTGTGCCTGCTGACCTGGGCAAGTGAATAAAATGCAGACGGGTGGTTGACCACTTCTAAGAAACAAATGAATGTGTATTTTCTGGTCTGATTGTAATGGGCTTGTCTCACTGGATTTTGTTAACTTATCAAAAGGATTTGTCATGCCACTTAAAGGAGAGGGAAAAAGCCATTCTGCTTGATTGTGGAAAACTATATTGGGGGGAAGAAAAAATGTTCTGATCTGCCAGAGGATTTAAGATGAAGTAATTGCACTGCTTAAAGAACTAGGTCTTAAAAGTATGCTTTTATGGGTGGGATTTATTTGATGAGGTTATTTATCTAGTTTTAAAGTAGTACTCTTGCACTGATTTTTTTTTTTCCCCTGTGCTCTGTTTCCAGTGTCCTTTCTTGGAGTTCTGTGCAAGTGCCCTTTACAAAATGACTACCAGGAGGACTCTGGGGCTGCATATCCTCTTCCAGCTGTGAAGGTTTCAATGGACTGGCTGAAACTTAGGCCCAGTGTTTTCCAGGAGGCAGTAGTTGATGAAAGACGGTAGTGAGTGTTAATCTTTCTTTTGATACTTTTAATTGCGTAAGGTAATAATGACTGATGATATACAAATTAGTAGTAGGAAAACTGATCTCTGTCTTTGTTACAGACAACAGAATCATAGAGAATGTTGCATGTGTTAAAAAGTTCATAAAACGTGAGACTTTTTTGTGCTACATGAGCGAATTCACTGCTTTAATTGGCATTAGGTTTGCTTGTAACTTTTTAAAGTTAAGATCAGAGGGATCCACTTTATAATGTCTGACTTGAGCATAACTACTGAGTATACCCTTAGTCAAGTCTGTTGTAATGATTTCTTTGATTTATTGAGGCAGAAGGCAGGAAAATACTTGCCTTAATTTCGTGCAGTAAGTCATCAGCTCGGGCAGAGCTGGAATCCAGAATTTTTCAGGCTCATGATCCTGGAACTGAATTTGGTAGAGAAGGTCTTGAAATGTCAGTGCAGGCATTACTGTTCTGGACTCTGATTTTTCACTTCTGCCTCTAATCTGATAAACTTATGCTTAAATAGTTGAAAACTAGTCAACTTCTTTATAGCCTGTTAACTTTTCATGAATTATAGCAATTCAATAAAGTGTTTCTGACCTGTGAGATGTTTCTTCAGATTGGAGAGACTGTTACTGACAAAGCTGGACGAGTATTTTTCTTAGGGTGGGCACTGTAAGGAAAATAGTGTGAAAGCAGCTTAGCTGATCTCGTGCTTGCATGATGTGCCACAGTGCTTTCAGCTCTCTCAAGGCAGTCTGTGCTATAAGATGTGATTCTGGCCGTGGTTTGCGCTTTCTGTACATTCCTGTTTGGGGTCCCTGTAACCTCGGGTTGCAGAAGTGCTAAACAAGTACTGAGTCTCCCACTCGTATGCAGAACATAAAGCCCTGGAGCTTTGGGAACATCTGTTCCAGAGTTCCCAAAGGCAACATTAAGGAAAACAAGAGTTCACGAATTGTTCTCAGAAGGTAATAAGGTAATAAGTATTGCTGTATGCATGCTCTAAAGGAAGGCTTTATCCCACTATTTTAATGGCGAAGATTATTCAAGACTTTTTGATATAAAGTAGTCCTTGTAGAGAGAAGATGCAGGTAGTATTTTTTGGAGTATCAGAATGAATCTTCAGGAGTAAATGCGTTTTGAGTTAGCCATAGTAGATCCCTCTACTCTGAAAGTTAACAGGTCCTCATTGAAGATGCCTGGTTTTCAAATCTGTGCTGTGATTAAAATGATATTCTCTAGTAATGCCAGGTACACTTCGTGTAAAGGAGTCAAGCAGTGGGCAACAGACAGCTGTAAAATGTACGGCTGAACTTGAAAAGAAAGTTAAGTACTGCTAAGATTTGTCAAAATGGGCATTAGGAGTCGTTACGTTTGTTGGCTCTAAAGAGTTAAGATGGTGTCTGTCTTCCCCATTATTTGTGAGAATGAAAGTTTTCCTTCTATTTCTGTTGTAAATTCCTTGTGAAAGGCGTTATTTGACTGCAGGTCACACAAACACACACGTGCTGTTATTGGCGTCTGTTTTATATTGAAGTCTTCCTTACTCTGAATTCATAGTTAATTGTCCTCTCAGTTCAATAATCCTTACTCCTTTTTAAATGCTCAGTTGTCCCTGTTCTGTGCTTATTGTTTTCCTGGAGAGAATTGACACTACTCCAGACTGAATGAGCATCTGAAATAGGAAAGAAAGGTGTTTACCTGGAAGGGCAGATGAATCTCAAGGCAAGAACTGATGGCAGAAATCAATATATCAGCAGTGGTGTGTGCTGTTTGGAAATGAATTTTCCAAACCTGCCCTGTGGAAGCCACACTGGATCTAGATTTTCTGCTTGCGTTTCTACCTCACTCTACTTCAGAGATCTGTTATGAAATCTCACTTTTTTCAGATGTCATACTAGAAGATGGGAATTTACTGTACATTGCAACAGACTTGCACTCTCCCTTTTTTCCTCCTTTTGTTTTTTGTCAGTCACAGGAAGGAAGGACTTATTGCTTAGTTTAGCATACAAAATATACAGTATATAAACATAATGTTTCCAGTCCCTGCAGCCATGCAGGAAAGCAGCTGACCTCAGGCTTTTGGGTGCATGCTGCATTCTTCAGTCCAGGTGCTGGCTGAGGGAGGACAAAGATTCATTTCACTAATACTAAGCACAGCGGGCACCTTCTTAAAATAGTTTGCTTGCTGCCTTCATGGACTTGATGCCCATCACTAAAGTAGAAGAAGGATGCTTAGACTTCTAGGATGCAGCTTTTAAAAAAATAAAAAATAATAAAAATAATAATAATTAAAAAAAAGCAGCCTGTTGGTGGTAGTTAAATGTTAACCAGCTATGCAGTGATTGTTGTGATTTTTAAATTATTTGCTCCAGGGCCTTTGTAAAGAATTTCCAGTCATTGCTTGCACTGCTATTGCAAGACTGGGTTACTGCCAGCTAACCTCCACTTTAATTTCCCTACTCAGTGCAACTGTTACTTCAACCTTCTTACCTTTCTGGTATCTGTTTCAGTGCCACAGTGCTTTGCTAAGGTTAGTAGAACAGAAGTACTTCAGCACATCTGTATCTTGGTAACTTGTTTTGCTTCCAGACTGATTCATTTACTTTGTCTTTGAGAGTAGGCAGCTGTGGACTGAAAAACATTGATTGCAAACAAGTTCAGATTGCTCTGAACTTTTGCTCATGCAATATTTTTGTCTAGTTAAATTCATAGCAAGCTTCCTGAGTTGCTGGGTTATGAACGTTATGGTGCAAGAGTCTGGCTTCCTGGGTAACTTTAGACTGACTCTTTTAAAAAAGACCAAGTTCTGCAAGACAGTGATATTTTCCCTGATGCTTGAGGGAAAACCTTTTATTGGGAATCAAAGGATTAATGTAAGCTGTGACTGTGTAATAGATTTCAGTGCTTTCTTGGTAAGGTGAATAGGTTTCAGGTTTTGTAGTTCTCACTTTCGGTTTCTGTCTTCTGATTTGCAGCATATGGCCATGGCTGATTTCTCTTCTGAACAGCTTCCAGCCTCATGAAGAAGATCTGTCCAATAATAATGGTAAGGATGCTTCTGGTCTGTGCTGTAAAGCACTGGGAATGGTGCGTGGTTTTTCTGATGGTGTGAGAAATTGCATCTGAAAGGCAAATATGGAACAAGTTGTCTTCTAGTATTAGTGCATATGAATGGTTTGCAAATGCTGCTTTTTTGTGCTGAGCAGACTTTGCTTTATCGTTCTTGAGCTCCTCGGGTTGCAGGGTGGACAAGTACAGTGGAGCATGTTAGTAGAAGGCTTTACTGTGTATGGTGACCTTGCTGAGGTGTCAACTTACGATTCTGTACTTAATGCATTAACGCTTTCCTTGTCTTCTTTACTGTGTATTCACCAGCAACCCCCCTTCCAGAAGAATTTGAGTTGCAGGGATTCTTGGCTCTGAGACCCTCATTCAGGTGGGTGACAGCTGAAGGAAACTGTTCTTGCTGGTGTCACTATTTTGATAGACATTGACCTGTTGCCTACAGTATCTTGTTTATGAATACGTACTACAGTATGGATTGATGCAGATATCTCTGCAGAACTGCAATAGATAACGTAGGACTTCAGTCTCCATTCTGAAGAGGAAAACAGATCCTATGCAGTCCTCAGTAAAACTCTGAGCAAAGTCAAAAGCTTATAACGTTGCTCATGACTGTTGTTCTTCTGCAGTCTTCAGGCTAGTAAACTGAAAGGGAGAAATTTAAGAAATGAGGAAGGGTTTTTTTACATGAAAACTGCTTGATGTGTTTTCACTTTGCTGTTTTTGCTGTTTTTAACTGTGTACCTGTACCTAATACCATGCAAAAAAAAAAAAAAGCCTCTTTAATGTAGATGTATTTTATGAGAAGAGAATTAAATCTGTAACTCAGACATCTACAACTGTCATGTTTTGAACAGAATCTGGTGAAATGTCACAACTTATGACAAAGTAATTTTGACCACTTGTATTTCTAAAGAAACACATTTTTTTCCGAGGGTACCTGTGTAACTGATATTATTCCCTCTCCTATTTCAATGCTAGGAACTTGGATTTTTCCAAAGGCCACCAGGCAATTACAGGAGACAAGGAAGGGCAACAACGTCGGATACGGCAACAGCGACTGATCTTCACAGGCAAATGGATTGCTGATAACCAGCCGAGGTAATTGCATATAGCTTCAGTGTGTTTCAGTTGCTCCTTTAAGCTTAGGTAGTGCAGGTGCCAGAGGTGAACTTTATTTTTCTCTTTATTTTACCAAGCAATTTGATATAACGTGAGTACAGGATGCTGATGGTACTAATAACATGTTCTGTGGGTCAGCATGCTGTAGTTTCATAAACTAATTCTGATAGGGAGTGCATTTGGAGTGAAGCATCGTATTTGCTGAGGCCTTTTTAGTGACACTGCAGCGCAGCTGAGATAGAAATGGTATTTGAAGTGGTAGCAAGAGTGTTAGGTTAACCTATGGAAAAAAGAAAAACTATTTGTATTTGCTTTTCAAATCCTCTCTGTCTTTTTTAGGTTGATTCAGTGTGAAAATGAGGTAGGAAAGCTGTTGTTTTTGACGGAAATCCCGGAATTATTACTAGAGGACCCTAGTGAAGCCAAAGAGAGTCTCGCCTTGCAGGAAACATCTATTGCAGAACCGCTATCCACAGATGGGAGCCCTGGACTCAAATCAGTTCTGTCCTCTGGCAGAAGTCTAAACAACAACTGTGACGCAGGAGAAAAACCAATGGTCACATTCAAAGAAAATATTAAGCCACGGGAAATGAACAGAGAGCAAGGGCGAATCTATCCACCTAAAGATGTGGGTAGGGAAAGACGGGACTATAGCAAAGGAGTAGTAGCCAATAAGAATGATGGAAAGAAGGACAACAATAAAAGAAAGAATGAGACCAAGAAATGCGGCTTGGATAAGATGCAGGAAGCAGGAAAGCAGAACGTGGCAGTTCAGGTAAGCCTTTAGATCACAGGGATACTGCATCGGAGGCAGTATGATGTTTGCGTCAGGGCCATCACTGCTTGCGTAGAGTACGGTAGAGTTGAGGTCTCTCTGTGGGCCCTGCACATACCTGTAATGCACAAAAAAATAAATGATCTGTCTCAGAGACCAGGTATTAGTAAACTTGGGGTCTCTGTCCTTTTCCTTGGTGCTGTCTTAATTTGTTGGGGAGGAAAAGGTAGGGAGCAGTGGAAGGTGATTTTTCGTATGTTCACTGTTCTAAAAAACAAAGCCTTCTACCTGGTGTTCCACAAATCGTTCGGGTTACTGGGGCGGCTTGTGTGGCGAGGTCTTAGCCATGCTCTTACCCATACTGTGGTCTGTTGCGGAGGAGCTGGGTACTTTGCATTTTCAGGTCAGTTGGCTCGTGCGCATTCAATAAATTGAACACATCACAAAAGCACTGCGTTGTTTACATGGAGGAAGATCCTCTGTACTGCGTGTGCAGTCAGGTGGCCCTCTGTGGAAGGAAGGAAAGCCATGCAGCTTTTACACCGTAATTCCACGCTTAGATGCTTGTTCAAAATTGTTGGTTTTCATGCCAGTTGCTCTTTTCTCAGTTGTATTTTTTTTAAAGGCGTGCTCTTTTTCTCTGTTAATGTGAGCATTTGTGTACAAAAATGCTCACCTCGTATGTAGATAGTGAATCTACTGTTCTGGCTTCCATAGGGTTGTAGTAAGTAAGGGTGGAGAATTTCAGGGTTGATCTAATCTGTACCTGGATAGTTTGGGCTGTATCTCAGCCATTACCAGGTGTTGTCTAGAGGCATTTAACAACAGTGATGGAGATTCTATTATTTCTGTAGAGAAACTGTGTGAGTTCTTCACCATTCTTGCAAGTAGAAATTATTTCCTAAGGCACTTCATCTCCCTTGCCACTGTGCCAGCCTGCTGCTTCCCGGGACAGGGCTGCAGAATAACTTAAGTCTTCCTCTTTGCAAGTTCTCCGAGGGCCTGTTATTGAGATCTTGTTTTCCCTAGGCTAGATGAACCAGCTCTCTGAGTCTTTCTGGCTTGTGTTGGTAGGGCCCTTGGGTCGTTCTTCTTGTTCTCCTCCTGGTTATTTCCTATTAGGCATCATTATGAAATGGAAGGTCTACACTGGCAGTGTTTGGTTGGTTTTGCAGGGGAGGAAGGGGAGTAGCCCGCGGAAACCATGTGGCAGTTGTTTGTGAGTCACTGAACAAGAGTCTGGTACCTGAAAAACAGCCTAGGTAGGTGAGTTAGAATAGCAGGTGTTTTATTTCTGTGTTGAACGCGTCTGGAATGTGGTTGCAGGCCTGAGCGTAACTCCCAGTTTCAGTGTTTGTGCCCCTGTCTTGCAGAAGGACTTGAGGCTGAAAAAAACCACGATGTTCTGAGAAGCATGTGTAGTTTCTTGCATAGGGAAGTTACTATAATTTTAACCCAGTTGATTTATCAGAAGTTTGCTTTTTTTAGTCGTACCCAGGACTTTAGACTTACCCAGGAAAAACGTATTTCAAACCCACCTGTAGGATACTGTGTCCTGATCTGGTTGGTCACTCTTCATCTCCTGTTGAATAGAAACTAATTTTGGCTTTTTAGTTCCATCAGCTCTATTTATATTAACTATTACAACGAAATTCCTTTTTTAACATGGTTTGGTGGACTTATTTACCTAGACCCACTCCAGAATATGGGGTGGGGGGGCATGTTGCTCCCTGCCCCATTGAGAAGAAGACAGCGTAGGTTTTGTACCGATTAGTGGTCTGCTAGCGCTCTGCTTTGGCTTTTCCAGAAACTTCAAGCTTTATTTACTCCATAGCTCATTGCCTTCAAAAGCCTAAATGCTACAAACATTGTAGCTCCTACTTAGCAGAAATGTTTAGGATGTAGGAAAGGAATTAGTCCGGTTTCACAGATAAGTGGAAAACTTGCATGCTCAGATCATGAAAGTCTGGCATAGGTTGAATCTGCTCTCTAGATGAGATGATGTTGGGT
This sequence comes from Chauna torquata, assembly GCA_013399475.1. Classification (NCBI taxonomy): domain Eukaryota; kingdom Metazoa; phylum Chordata; class Aves; order Anseriformes; family Anhimidae; genus Chauna; species Chauna torquata. The sequence goes on from VXAL01012489.1 coordinate 391,565, forward strand.
GCAGAGGAAGGTATAATGCAGACTTGCTCAAGGTAATGTACTCTTAAAAGGCCGCTGGGATGAAACGGTGCTTTTCCCAGGCACCAGGTGGGAACCCTCAAGACCAATGGGGATGTAAAGATTTGGTAGTACAGAGGCTTTTGAGGTGAGGTCAAGGAGAAACAGGGGAAGCTATTGAAATTTGGCTTTCTTGAGTAACTAATTTTACTTGTTTAACTTTTAAAAGTCCACCATAAATCGTATGGGGAGTCTTTTGGAAGCCACCTTTGGAAATGTTTTATTGCAGCTTCAAGTTTGGTGGACTAGACCTCATGTTTGAAATCCCACTGCAAGAAGAGCATCTTTGGTTTCTGACATTACTATGAAAGAACGCGTGCCATATGGGTTATAAAAGTGTTTGGCTTGTTGTGGAGGAAAAAGGGACAGCACGATACAAGTTGAATATACAGAATGTGGTAAAAGGCAAAGGTGGACAGTGAACAGATGTGGCATGAGAGGGGGAGCAGGGGCTGCTGCATCATTCATGCTATTTAGCATCAGCCAGACTGTGAGGTGGAGTTTCCTCCCAACTTTTTCTAGCGGGAGATGAAAAATACAGCCAAACCTCCCAGTCTCAAAATCTACTTTTTTAATGAAATACAAAAAACAAAGTACGCTCCCATAATTTCTAAATGGGGAAATTCAGAATTATTTGAGAAAGACTTAAGAGAAAGTTTGAATGCATCTACCCCCATCACTGTATTTTGGAAGGAAGCACCTGCCCTCTTAGTCCTTTCAAATCAGCAGCTTCTAAATGTTGAAGTAAGTCCCACACAGGTTTTTTTGTTTGGGTTTTTTATTTGATCCCTGATAAAACCCCTTTCTTTCAATCACCTCTGAGGCTTGGCATCAGGTCTGCTCCTGGGCCCTTTCTGTATTGCCCGGGTTCCTTGCTTGCTGTCTTTTTCCTGCCTGCTCCATCTTGCATTCCAGGCAGTTCTGCCGAGCTGAACAGAAAGGGAAAGTAGTCTTCCCCTCTGTCTTCCTCTCCAGGAAGACCCAGCCCGCAACAGACTCAGAATCAGGTAAACATTACATTACATTCTTCTCTCTGCCTTTAACTGGTGCAGCTCTTTTAACAGAACATACAGCAGTTACACGGTAAACTGAAAGGGGCTAAGCGCTTCTGCTATGTGTCGCGTATGCTCTTGCTCAAAAGAATTTTCATGATATGCAGGAGTTTGTGCATATACTGCACCGTGTAGATGAGGCTGAAAAACGTTCCCTAGGAAGAAAGTGGTAGCGTTTGTTTTTTAAGGTGCTGCAGGTAAGTAGCATGAAGTAGGTTGAAGCAGTGCCCTAGGAGAAGCATAATAGCATTTGCATCTTCTGTTTTAAGGCACTGCAGGTGAGCAGCATGGTAAGTAAGTCCTTTGTATGGTCTGAGGATATTGTGTCCGCTTCCCACTCTCTCACTAGAGGAGGAACCTGTTGCAGTCTGCTGGGTAGATACCTTTCTAGTGCTTTTGTGAGGCAAGGAGTGCCTGAGGTCAGAGAGGAAGGAGTTGGATTCCAATGCTCCAAACCTCCTCTAGTTACTTAGGGCAAAAGAAAATTCTCCCTCGGACAATCTGAGAGTTTGGTTTTTGGTTTGAGACATAATGTGGGTAATTACAGGAAAAGTTATCTAATTTCGTCTTGCTTTATTTTCCATTAGGTGAAATCCCAGACGGAGATGAGGAAGACTCCAGTGTCTGAAGCCAGGAAAACACCTGTAACTCAGACTCCAAGTCAGGCCAGCAGTTCCCAGTTCATCCCCATTCATCACCCAGGAGCCTTCCCTCCCCTTCCTAGCCGGCCAGGTAATTTGTTATGGTCTTTCAAAGTGTGATTTTGCTGTTGACTGCGAAGAAAAGCCTGTGATATTAGTTGTTACAACCTCTGAAGCTAGTAGCTGTTTTAATGAACGTGCATTCTCATGGTGAGAGTCTTACAGTGTAGCAAAGAAGGGACATAGCAGAACTGAAACAAGATGAATAAGATCCCGTATGTTTTGGAATCAAGGTCTGCCATGAAATCTGCTACCTTCCTTCTTGATTAGTGGGTACAAGATTAAGGAATTTCACGGGAGGCTGTTTCTGTAGTTAGTCAAAACGACAAAGTCTTTTGCTAGTCCAGGAGAAAGCATCCTCTGTGCATAAGACTTTATTATAAAAGATCAGTCACACTGGTTTCTTCTTTATAGCTCGGTTTCTTTTGTAGTGATGCTCATGTTTCAAGCTGTAATTTGTGTGGCGTCATTTGCTGTTGTTGCTGGATTGCGTGTTCCCATTCTGTTGTGGAGCATTCCTTTCATACCTTGCTGTCCATCTTTGCTCGCAAAACAGCTAGGAGCTCTATCTTCCCTGCAGCTATTGTGTAGTTGCTCAATATAAGACGGCAAGACCTCTTCCCTGTTCCAAAGTCAGCACAAAATCTGGCCTGTCACAGAAAGAATTAAAGCTTGCCTTCCAAACCTGGCTTTTCAGTGCGAGCTACAGGAAAGAAATTGATCTCGCAGAGATGAGGATTGGTTTGCTTACCATTTGTCTCCTGATCTAAATTAATCCTGAGACTGGTGATCCTCTGGGGAGAGGCGGTAGACTTATTGATCGCTTCTGTGTCCAACACTGCAGAAATTGTCTGGAAATGTCTGTTCGAGGGGGTGGGAACTTTGGGGGTAACACATCAAAAACCCCACAACAGTGAGTGAAAAAGGGGTGTGTGGGGAGAAACAGGGAGACCGAGGTATGGGGAGGAATCCTGCAACTGTCCCAGATGCTGCTCTGACAGACAGTGCCTGGAATGCTGGAAGAAAACTCAAGAACAGACTCTGAATCCCTCTGTGATCATAGCTGTGTACTTGCAAAGGTGCAAAAGGGCATTATAGCGCATGTATGCAACCCGCACTTGGGTATTTCCTGTCCTCATGGTCTAAATGTGCAAAATAAACGACAAATGAAACACAAAACATTTTCTTGAGGAAGCTGTCTGCTGTGAGCAACTGCAATTACAGGTGTGTGTGTATATATATATATTTTTTTTTTTTGCAGGGTTCCCACCTCCAACCTACGTTGTCCCCCCTCCTGTGGCTTTCTCCATGAGCACGGGGTACACCTTCCCAGGTGGTGTTTCTGTCCCAGGAACCTTCCTCCAGCCCACAGCTCACTCTCCTGCAGGAAACCAGGTGCAAGGTGGGAAACAGTCCCACATTCCTTACAGCCAGCAGCGGCCCTCCGGACCAGGGCCAATGACCCAGGGACCTCAGCAAACGCCACCTCCTTCCCAGCAACCCCTCTCATCTTTACCAGCTCAGGCAACAGCACAGTCAGCAAGCCAGTTACAGGTGCAAGCTCTGGCCCAGCAACAGCAGCAACAGTCCCCGACAAAAGCTGTGCAGGGCCTGGGGAAGAGCCCGCCACACCACTCTGGGTTCCAGCAGGTAAGCCTGCCTAACCAAGCTTTGTTTAAAAATAAAGGCGACGTTTGACACTTACGTTCCTGGATTACCTTTTAAAAGCTGTTGTTAAAGCCCTTTCTGTGGAGTTTTGATCTGTGAACTTCTGGGCAAATTTGAAAGACAGCTGAGTTTAGTGGGTGTGAACTTACAATCCTTGTAACTAAGGAGGTATCTACTGGGATGAGAAGATGGAAATCTGCTTTCTGCGTGTTTCTATTTGTAGTCAGGGTATGAAGGTGATGTTTCTGATATATTTCTGTCTTAGGCCTTTGTAGGTATGTCTTGTTTGAGTAATGAGGATGGAGTCTGAATCTTTACCCCATACTTACTCTTTCCTTTGGGCTAACTGGGTTACACTGTCAGTTCCCTCACACATTTAGTTTCATGCTCACATGCTTGAGAAAATCTATTTTCTAGCATATCTGGCCTTGATGGTGAGACCCTCCTGTTGTTCTGGGCACCAGTTCAGTACCTTTATGAAGCTGTTTACAAGGTGCTGGATTTGAGTAAGGATTACGCTTACTACTGGCGTAGAGCCTGACGAGGCTATATGCATATCGAGACTGAATTTTGGTGAATAACATAGCAAATCAGAATGTTTGCAGATTATCTGTAATGAATCAGCTAGAATGACGGTTTGAATGAAGTTAGGCATTCAGTTAACATGAATTATTCCTACCTGCTGATGAAAGCATGCATCTCTGCCTCAGTATCCACAGACAGACTCATCAAAGCAGCTCTGGAACCCACCTCAAGTCCAAGGCTCACTGGGGAAGATTATGCCTGTAAAGCAGTCCTATTACCTGCAGGCCCAGGACCCTCTAAAATTGTTTGAACAGTCATTACAGCCTCCTGTGATGCAACAGCAACCTCTGGAGAAAAAAATGAAGCCTTTCCCAATGGAGCCATATAACCAGAACCCCTCAGAAGTCAAGGTGCCAGAATATTACTGGGACTCTTCCTATGGCATGGCTGACAACAGAGTAATGGCACAGCAGTCTAACATGGACCGCAGGGGAAAACGGCAAGGAGTCTTCCGCCCAGAGCAGGATGCTGTCTCCAGGATGACCTTTGAGGTAAAGATCTCACAAGTGGTGAAAAGTAGTGAGGCTGTGATATTGCTGACAACTCGGTTAGTTTCCCCAGTTTAGGAATGCCCTGTAGCCCCAAGCGCGTTAAATGTGAGTGTATTTACTAGGGAGCTGGGTGTTGGTAAATGGGATCCCAGCAAACAGTACTGGATTTGCTGCTTCAGTTGACTGTGTGTGGGGTCAGGCTCTTGAAGATTTGTTTTCAAGTAGGTGTCAGTCATGCTCACTGTAGACATGACACTGATCTCTGCACTGTGTCCGCCAGGTCAAGAAACATGGCAGCTGACAGGGCAAACTCTTGTCTGGCAACTGATGAAAACCACGAAAGCCATCCAAATCATTGCGATTGAATTATTACCCTTTAGATAAACTCGTGCCACCCGCACAGTGTCTTGAATGTGTTGGATGGCTGAGGCTGCAGTAACGAAATTGGGGCAAGGTCAGGGATGGTAGGAGCAGCCCCATTTTGATTTTTTTTTTCCCCCCTGCATATCCTACCATGCAGCAAGAGAGCTGAACAACTCTCTTCCTTAGCTCTTGGTCGCACTAACGGAATACTTCGCTTCTGTTCCTGCAGTTCTGCTTCGTGCTGCAGTTTATAAAAAGCCTGCAGTCTTTGTTATTTATTAACAGTCCTGGATTGTCTGAAAGTGCTTCTGATGATGTTTATAAGGGAAACTTAAACAGAGGCCTTTTAAAACCTTTGGTCAGATATGTCTCTGTACGTGCACTCAGGATTTTTCAGAAGGTCAGCTGAGATCACTTAGCTTATCCTTCGGGGAGAAAAGCCAGACAACAGCCAGGAGACTGCCTCTACCCTGATGTCAGGCTGTGATTTTTAGATGGAGACTGGGTCAAAGCCTTGTTCTCATCCCTAAAAGGGAAACTTCACCTTGGTGCAAGCACAGCACAGTGCAGTACAGACAGAGGCTGTGCCCATGATGCTTGTGTTTTAAGCATCCCTCACAAAATTGAAGATGAAGAGTTTTGCTAGCACTTAACAGGTCTTTTTTGCCCAGTGGTCCAGTGAGCTGTACCTTGATGTAGTAGCCATTAGCAGTGGAAGAGAGTCTCATGGGATTTAAACTCTGCAAATAGTAGAGTGAAGATGCAAATGTGATTTTAGTTGACACCTAAATTACTCACAGCTGTAGAATAATTTAAGATCTTTCTCATCAGGAAAAATCATGATCATTGTCCTTTAAAGTGAAAACAGTTCAGTATTTGTCAGTAATGCTACGGGAAGCACACGTTCTGTTAATTAAAGCTAGTTGCCCATCATTTTGACCATGCCACTTCACAGGAAGGTGCGGTGCTCCTCCCAGTACACATTAGGCCACATGGCCACTTCTGTTTTCTGCTCGGCGTTTTCTCTGTGTACTTCCACACGCTTCTGTTGCGCTGTTCTCATCTCGCACTTGTGCATGCTGCCTTCTGCACTTCTCACAACAGTCTGCCTTTCTCCTGCTGTTTTCTCTCTCTCTCTCATCCTGCTTTGGTTTAGTCTCTCCACGCTTGGCTCTTGTTCTTCCCTTTCTGCCTTCTGTTGTCTCACTGTGCTCATTTCTGTCACTAGGACCCCAAGAGCTCCCCTTTGCTTCCTCCGGACCTGTTAAAGAGTCTGGCTGCCTTGGAGGAGGAGGAAGAGCTGATTTTCTCTAATCCTCCTGATCTTTACCCAGCTCTGCTGGGGCCTCTCGCCTCTCTTCCTGGACGAAGCCTCTTTGTATGTATTCGACTTAATACTGCTGCTTCTCACTCTAACTGGCATCTCTTTCTTCTGTGAAATCGTAAGAAATGGGAAATTCCTTTCTCTTCCCCATCCCTCCTCTCTACTTCCCCTCCTCACCATTAAGCTAGCCTCTGTGTGAGAGCTCAGCCCAAGGCCCCCTGGCTCTGGGTGACTGGGGAGGTGACTTAGCATCCAGTATAGCTCTTGGTCCACATCCAGACCTGTTAGGTTGTTCAGAAATCAGAATAGCTGTGGGTTTTTTTGTAAGCCCAGTTCACAGGAGAAACATTGATGCATCATTTAACGTGCTTTTCTTCAGTTGTATGGGTTTGGTAATAAGGGCAAGGGTGTGCACAGTGGAAGATTCAGGGAAGTCACCAGAGCAAGTGCCTCTCGTTATAATTGCGTGTAAGAATTGCATGAAGGCAGGGGGAAGCTACCCTATTAAATGCAGAAGAGGTTGCAAAAGAGCCCGATGGTTTTAGAAAAAAACTGCAAGCGACTGGCTGAATAATCAGTATCTCCTATAGGAATACAGTGAGTCTGACAGACTGAGATTTCTGCCTGCGTTTATAGATTCCTAGCTCACTGGCTGGAGGGGCTTTCAGCTGCTGAATTTTTAAATTACCTCTGAAAACATAGCCGTCCGAGAAAGGCGTACTGCAAGCATGCTCCTTAAATACTAGTATTTCAGATTTGTGGCAGTAGCAGGGAAGAGTATTTTGTGACTGTACTTGAAATCTCTGGTTAATAAATCTGTTCCTCAGTTATGTTACATGTCGTCCCAACGAGCCGGCAGCAAAGCAGACACCCATTGCTGTCTTGTTAGATACCTTTGCTAAGAAACTAATAGCTGCTTCTTCAGCAGCTTCCTTTGAAGCTCCTACAGTTGCTGTCTGCTGACGAATGGAAGGAAATACTTCTCTGTGCAAGCTGTGTGGATATGCAGAGTGCAAATTTTGTCTGCCTTTTAAAATATGCTCTCAAAGTAATGAGTTGTCACTTTGAAAATCTCACATGCTAGGAACTGCTTGCCAAGAAAATGAGGCTATTTGTCTTAGGCTTACAGGATAAAAGCAAAGATATTCCAGGTATTAAGACAATGTTAGACAGGGGCCCTGATTCAGGCTTTTGTTATTTGAACAATAAATTTTAAAATATCTGACATGCTGAGCTGGTTTGAGTGCAAGAGGGCTTTTATTTGGAACAAGACTACGGATGTAATTTTGGATCACACACAGTTTTACTTGTGACTTCACTAATTCTGTGGCTTAGTGATCCTGATCCTAAGTTCAGTGGTGTTCATTGTCTACCAGCCAAGCTTTACAATTTTGCTGTCGTTTGTGTCTTGGTGATAACTGATCCTATTTCTTCCCTAAATAGGCTTGTTTCATATCGGTATTTTTCGTATCAGTATTTTTTGTTGCTAAATCATAGTAAGAACTGAAAAGGAAAGCTGAGAAATATTAGGCTGCAAATAACAGCTGTATGGGAGGGGGTGTAGATGATGGAAAAGGTTGTGGAAAAGGCCATAATATCTTAACACGGAACCCAGGGGAGTTTTGGAACCTCTGTTGTAAATGCTGTTTTTTTCTTCTTTAGTCATTTATAATGAAAATGAGAGAGCGCTAAATGAAACTTGAACTTTTTAACCCAATTAGAAAAATCACAGCTGATCTTACTAAGTGTCTGTACAGCAGAGTCCTCTGATCAGGGGGAAGGATCCTGTCTCATTTTTGCAAGGTTTCACACAACCAACCGTAGGGTTGGTGTTCTTGGCAGAAAGGTCCCCTCTAGATGTGTCAGACCATGGCAGCAGCCAAAGGCACGTAAGATTTGAGAAGCTATTCTGTCAGTGGGGTTTGCCTGAGACTCTCAGCTGTCATAATTGTTGGTTTTTGGATCTTAATTACAGTTAGTAGGGAAACTTGTGATTTTCTGCATTTGTTAGTTTGTTCCCCTCTGTCCTTGGAGGTGCTGTGGTTGAAATACAAGAAAGGTTTTAAACATGACCAAAAATACCTTGGCAGTTTTTCATAGCTTACTTTCCTCCTGCTCGCTGCACTGAAAACTAACTGCTCATTTTCCCTTTTTGTTTTTTTCGAAGAAGTCCCTGCTGGAAAAACCATCAGAACTGATGTCTCAGTCATCGTCTTTCCTGTCCCTCAGTGGCTTTTCTCTTAATCAGGTATGTGGTGACCAACGTTGGCAGCCTTTTGCTGTTCAAACTTATTAAGCTAGGTAATGTGGCAGAAGTGTGGGCACATCCTTTAGTTCAAACTAATGGCAAACTTGAAAGGAGATCTGTGTGCCTAATTTCAGTCTGTATTAGCAAGATTATCTTTACCTTTTACCATTTTTGAAAATCAGTTATCTTCCCAAATTCATCCTAACTGTAGTTCTGAGATGTACTGTGCAGTCTTGCCAAGTTCCTGGAATGCTTCCTTTTAGTGGGGTCGTGGAGTTAAGTGAAAAAAGTGCATCTCCGAGTTTGTGGTGTGTGGGTGTTTTTATTCCTGACCAGTGGAATGCCTGTTCTCTTCCAAGGAGCTCAGCGGGGTCTTTTGAGCAGAAACGTAAAGATTTTATGCAGGCTTTGCAGTCCAACCAGGAGAAATTGGCCCTGATTCAGATTGTGGTGAACTTTGTTAAGTAAAATCTTCAAACATGATTCTGAGGAGTGAAAAAGGAGTTAGAAAAGTGTTTTGATCTGTGTTTCCTTTGTACGGTCTCAGTGTTTCAAATAAATCCTGTACTCAAACTCTTGCTTTTTTTTTTTTTAGGAAAGATATCCAAATAACAGCATGTTCAATGAGGTATATGGGAAAAATATGAATACCAGCACAAAAACGGAAGTCACCCCTTCAGTTGCCCATCAGGAGACTTCCCTGTATTCTCTCTTTGAAGGGACTCCATGGTCTCCATCCCTTCCAGCAAGCTCAGGTAATCCTGGTATGATTTTTCTCGTGTGTAGTGATTTTAAGAGGATTTGAATTAGTTATGAACCTCCTGCAAGTTAAATATAACTGGAATTTAAATATCTTCTGTACAATGTCTGAAGGTTTCTGTTTCCCTTTATATATCTTTGGAAATATGATGGGATTCTGTCATTAATATAGGGTAAGAACCTAGATTTTAATTGAAGTAGTTGAGCAGGATAAAAGTTGTAGGAAGTGTTAAATCCTGAAATCTCTTTAACTTAGATTTCTAACAGGCATTTGGAAGTAGGACTTTGTGCACTTTAAAAATTATTATGCTTTTAGTGTTGCTTCTTTGGAATAAGCAGAAAGAACTAGATTTCATGATGCAGATATCTGAAAGAGAAAGCAACTAGATGATTAAAGAGTGAGGAGGAAAGTAAGGCAATGTGGTTTTTTTGTTTTTTACTGTAAAGCAGCACACAAAGCAAACCAGCTTTTTCTTTAACAATTTTCTTAAGGGCATAAAACACATCACAGTTGTGTTATGACTTCACCCTCACTAAAAATCCAGAATGGTGTGAGGGGAGGGAAGGAATTAGCTGAATCCAAGAAATGAGAGGATTTTAAATAACTTACCCATTGCAGATGTTCTTTGGTCATACTGAGACTTTTGCAGCCAACTAAAAGTAACTGTTGTGGGTGAAATGGAAGGAGCTGCAGAGTGCTTTTATTCTAGCAGGATTTATGGCACTTTCATGGTTTTAGCTTTCACTTCACCTCCTCATTTGAGACCGCATAGTTTCCTGCCACCCTGCTGTGCTGTGTTCTCTTCAGGCATCATTTTCTCCTGCCTGCGGAGAGACTCTTCCATGCTTGCGCTCCTCCTTTGCTCAGTATTTGGTTCTGGTCTGAATGAAAAAAGATTCATAGTGTAAAACATTCGAATTCAAGTTGTAAACTTGCAGACTCCTCAAGGTCTAAAGTTAGTCTTTATTGGCTTGTCAAGCTTCGAGATAGAATTTTTGGTTTTTTAGTTTGAGAGAAGTTATTCAAGAAACATGGGGAAAGCTCAGTTGGTTAGCCAGCCCTCTTGAAGTTTCCTGGATTTTTGTTTTCGGGTAAGCACATATGTGCATTTAAACAGTCATTCTGCTCTTGTATATGCACAAACATTTTCGCTCGGAATTTAAGAATTTGCGCTCCGCTCATGTAATGGAGGGAATAAAAACTGACTTTCAGTATTGAAGAAAACTGAGCGGTGGCAGAGTTTGCAGCAGCACTAAGAAATTCAAAACAAGGATGCTCCTGCTGTTTCTCTTCACCTTTTTCCTCTTGCCTTGTAATCACTAGATCATTCGACACCAGCCAGCCAGTCTCCTCACTCCTCCAACCCCAGCAGCTTGCCAAGCTCCCCTCCAACCCATAACCACAATTCTGTTCCCTTCTCCAACTTTGGACCTATTGGAACTCCAGACAACAGAGACAGGAGAATTGCAGACCGCTGGAAAACAGACAAGCCAGGCAAGTGCTGTGTTCCAGGCCTGGGTGAAGCCAGCTGTTGGCATTTTGTTTTGCAGTGGTTGTGCTGGATTCCTTTGAATTTGTCTCTTTTCCCCATTTTAGCAATGGGAGGGTTTGGTCTGGACTATCTCCCAGCAACATCATCATCCTCGGAGAGCAGCTGGCACCAGTCCAGCACTCCCAGTGGCACCTGGGCGGCCCAGGGCCCTGCCATGGAGGACTCCTCAGCTGTGCTCATGGAGAGCCTGAAGGTATTAGTTAACTGAAGCTGTGCTCAGGAGTGGGCACTTGCCTATGGGGCCAGGATCTGGTGTGAAGGGCTTTAGGCAGCTCACACCGCTGTTCCCAGCGTCAGGTTCAGTGTCAGAAACCCTTGAAGGTTTTTCCTGCGGACTTGCTTACATAGGCATTGTGGGAGGTGCGACCAGTGCTGGAAGATGTCACAGTTTTTCAGTTCTTGCTGTCCTAGAATATTTTCTGGAACAAGACCAGGCTGGCAGAACTGGAAGAAATTATAACATTTCCTTTGGCTGTCTAAAATTAGTAATTGTTAATGTGGGATGAAGTTATATGGTAATGAGGATTCTGGAGGGGAGGGTAAGCTTCTTCGAGGGGAGCCTCTGTTTAGAAGGCCTTCTTTGCAGTCTGGATAACTTTCATGATAAGACAAGTATAAGTGATAAAGGGAAGAGGGAGAATATAGAAGTGTCTCCTCTTTCTCATCTGTAAGAACAGGGCTGCCTCAGACAAGGAGGTGCTAGTTGTTGACTGTTTGTTTTTAGTCCATCTGGTCCAGTTCCATGATGCACCCTGGACCCTCAGCCCTGGAGCAGCTGTTAATGCAGCAGAAGCAGAAGCAGCAACGCGGACAAGGCACCATGAACCCGCCGCATTGAGAACGAGGTGGCAACCCTTGCAAACGAAGGCTCCATAAACCATGGCATGTTGGGTTTGCAGGACTGGCTCACACAGTCCTGTGCAGGTGGCAGCCCTCTCTTCTGTTCCTCGCTGTCAGGAGGGCGTAAGTGCTCCACCAACCCACTGAGTGTGCACAAAACGTCTGCAGTGCGAGAAAACAACATCAGGAACTCTCCCATCCCTGGGCCCTCTGGAGGGAGAGAGGAACTGCTGTTTGTCTCACTCAGTAACCCGATATCACCGCCTCTCACCTTCTCCATTGTGCATGTCCCCGGCCACATGGGAAGTAAAAGCTGAGAACGAAGGGCAGATGGGAGAAGCCAATGAGAACTTCTCAATCCTTTTCCTCTCTTTGGGGAGATAAAATAGGAATCCATTAATGATTGCTTTGCTGACTGAGAATGTAGTTGAAATTACTCCTAAACATCCTTATTACTATCTCAGTAGTAAGACCACACTGAATTCTTCCGTACAGAGACGTGCTTTGTAATCAGTGTGTAGCAATGAGAGCCCCAGCTGCTGCTCTGGTCAGAGGAGGTTGGTGGCAAGGTGGGGCTTTATCTCCTGGGCTAGTGAAGGAGTTTCATGAAGGAGAATCTGGCACTTGACACCACTTACCTTTCACTCAAAGGCTTTGGCCAGCCCGTGGGTGGGGTTAGAGACTCCAGCATGAAATGCCCTCCTCTCAGTAGGTGTTGGAGCTATAATCGGTGACATGGGGCATTGCAGCACTCTGCTGGACAAGCAAGTTAACTGCTATGGGGTTTTAAATTAATGTTTGATTCCTGTACATTTTACTGTAGCATAGTGGCTAGCCTCACAAAGGGCAGGCTAGTCTGTGCATTCACAGCCTGACTCATTTTAATAGGTAGGTAGAAAGCTTTCAATGTTTTTTTTTCTTTCTCTCCCCATCCTCCCATTATCGCTGGATGCTAGTAGTTTTATTGCCAACGTGCAACATCTCGCAGAAAGTAATCAGGGGTCCAGCAGGACTGGGTAAAGACAACAGTCAGCCTGGACAGTGTGGAGTGTACAAACCCCCCATGGGCACACACCAGCTCTGCAGAAACCCGTCCCCCGCCCTCCCAGCTGCAGCTCCCAATCTTTCAGTTCTAGAAAGAAATCCGAGGCACCATGGACACACGTGTGTAACCCGCACACGGAAGAAAGCATAGTGCTGTTCACATATGAAAAGCTGCAGAAGGGAAAGGAAAATGTTTTATTTGCTATTTATTAGGGGGAAGGAAGACTGGAAACTTCATTAAAGAAAAGGGCAGCATTTTTGTTAGGTTTCCCAGGGAAGTTACGGAAACAATCTCAACGTCCATTTGCTGCGTTTAGCAGTAGGGGTTTGTGTGATGATTCAGGATCTCTGAGCTGGAAGTCAGCTGCAGAGCAAAGCACATGCAGGAGCATAAGTGACACTGGAGTCTGGGCAGCCCCAAAGAATATAAAATGGGAAGACTGAGACCCAATACCCTTCCGAGGGTATGAGCAGCTCCCCCATGTTCTCCACCTTAGCAACATCACTGTTCTTTGTTGCATTTCAAAGATGTATTTCCTTTACAAAGTCCAAAAAGTGAAGTTCCCACCCAGTGCTAATACAAACCAAACCCCTCCGTACCTATCCCCAGCCCTCCCAGTTTGTGTATTGAGCTGTGCGCCCCGGCAGCTGCAACATTCCAGTGTTTGAACTGTCACTGACTCTTGCACCCTAAACGAGCTAACCAGGTTCACCATCTCACTCCCGGCCATGCCAGGGTCCCAGCCGCACCACTCCACTTGTGCATGAGAAGCCGGTGTCAGGACCGCATCCGACTCTCGGCTGGGACTCCCCTCCAGCCCTCCGGTGCCCGGGGGAGCGAGGGAAGGGGCCCCCGACAGAAACTGGTTTGTGTCGTAAGCTTTTTTTGTGTTTTTTGTCTGTCTGTGCAAGAACTGCAGCTGCTGAAATCAGCTTTGCCTTTAATTAAACCATGTTCTCTCCATCGAGGTCTGCGTGTAGCGTTTATTTCCTGTGTAACTCAGCAGGCTTTCAAAAATGCATTATTTCTCTGGATAAATCGGAAGGTTTGAAGTTAATTTTTTTTTTCTATTTGAGAGAGAACTAAATAAATTGCAGAGATTCTGGATTGGGCTCAGTGCAGATAATTGGACTGTGGTTTTGTGCTGCCTCTGTACAATGTGTTTTATGTCCCAAACCAAAAATTTGGGATGGGAGTAGCTTGCAAAGCTCTTTCACTTGCAGGCTGCATTACTTGAACCTGGTAGAGCATGGGCAACAGGATCGGGAGGACACAGATCCTTCTGCTGTTGACCTGCGTGTAAATCAGGATGGCACTTGCGCTCGTTGGCTGTTCGCAGCCAGTTTCTGAACAGCATACTTCCAAACGTGCCGAAAGCACATTAAGAAAGCTGTAGAGATGCTCTGTTCTTGAGACGTCAGGTATTTCTTTTATCCAGACAACTCTCCGGAATAAGTTCCTTTTAAAAGTAAATGCGAGGCTTAGGTTATTGAGGGGATGGGGTTGTACAGAACTTGGGTGATAGGATGAGGACTGGGGAAACTGCTGCCCTTAGCCTCTTTGAGGCAGAGGGCTCCCAATGCCGTAGATGGCTGGCTGCAGCTACAGCTCGCGCGTTCTGAGGATGGGGCAGTGTAGCTATTCTTAAAATGCCAGAGGGACCGGCCAGGGATGGTGAAATACTGTGAAAGCAGTGCCATGGCACCCAGTGGCAGAGGGGGGAAAACCTGTTTGTATTGGATATGGAAACAGTCACGGAAGTTACGGTTATGCAGGCTTTTATATAGGGAGCAACCTTGCTGCCCCATGACCTGCTGAGACTCGAGGCAGTGTCTTTGTAAGTTTCTCTAAGTGTTTCTTGTGACTGCTAAGAAAAGGCTTTGAGATACAGCCCCTAAAGCTGAAAAAAGCGTGTAGTTTTACTGGGGGGGGCTGAAGTGAAGTGTCGGTTGGGGCAGGGCAAGGCTGCATACTGTCTTTTGTTTAAGCTCGTGGGGTTGACGGTACTGTTTTGAGGAACTAAATTCTGTTGAGTTCAGCCTTTCCTGCCCGTAGCTTCCCGAGGACCAGCTCCTCCTCTGGGTCTGTTGGCGGGGCTGTAAATGCAACCGGCACCCCCCTGTCGTGGGTTTTCGCAGCGACTGACCCGTCTGTGTGCGAGCTTTGTGAGGGGCTGGTTGGTGGGGCAGAGCTGTTGCTACCAAGTCTATTGGTAAGCACCGTCTTTAGGACTGAATGTGTTCCTAACAGGAAGATAACTACCAACTTTTTTTTCAGTACCTGTTTTAGACAGCAATGCAAAAGGTAAAACAAAAAAATAAAGCTTTTAATATGTATAGCAGTAATATTTTAGGTCCGTTTTCAGAGGCAGTGAGTAGCGTGGAGACTTCTTAATTGCAACAGTTGAATTCTTAATTTCCTTCAGTGTCCAAGCCTCCTTAAGCTCTTCTGAAATCAACTTTCCAGGTCTTTAGTGTTACAACCTTGAACGAAAGCAGATGGAAAGATGCCTATCTTCCCATTGCACTGGCCTTCTAACCAGTCTTCATTCACTGGAAGATAAAATTTACAGTTTTTGTCACCCTAGGGATGTGCAGGAACACAATAACCTTCATGTGCTACAGACAGGCCTGAGATCACCATTTTAAGATCATCTGCAGATAAATAGCTGCGTGAGAGCCTGGTAGAGAGGTGACTATGGAGACGGGGAGGAGGTCTGAGGAGGGAAGAGGTAGACAGCGAAGTTGGTAAGGTAAGAGAATACACTGCCGAATAAGGTGGGACGAGTAGATCAATACAGAGTGGTGCACGTTCTCATGTTTTACAAAGAGCAGCTTTAAAAAACAGAACAGGGAAGAAAGTTCTGCTGAGAAACCATGTGACTAATACTTGCAGGTTTATTTGTCTACAAGAAAGACTTCGTATCACTGCCTTTCCTCAGTGTCTGACTGCATTCGCATGAATTATAACCACAATAAAGTCTGCAGTATTATTTGCTGAAAGACTCCACAAAATCCAACTTTTAATCTAAAACTATCAGCAGCAGCAGGCAGGGATGGCAAAGGCAGCAGAGGATGCTTTCCAAGGTTGTGTTTCTGCTGAGAATTTGAGACTTGGGATCTTAAAGCCAGATCTGGGCTCAGAAACTGCCTTGAGTAGAAGACAGTGGAAACAAAATGAGAGTGGGAGTGAAGAAGTGACTAGAGACCTTGCACTGCCCTCTTCAACATAGGAACTAAAGTGTAATTTCACCTGCTGTTGCATGTTCATCTCAAAAAAAAAACAAAAAACAAACACTTTACCCCAGGGTGAATAGAGCTGGGAGCTCTGACAACTCTTTGCTGCCAGGAACCCAACAAGGAAAAAACAACTTTTTAATGGGAAGTAACTCAGCTCAGTGATGAAGTAGCCTCTTGGGGAGAGGGGAGCCATCAGTGCTGCAGTGTGCAAAGCCTCGTCTGTGCAACAGTGGAGGAGGAACTAAGACTGCTTGTGTACAGCTGCCTAACCCTGCCACACAAATTAGTGGTAGTGCTGCATATAGGTATCATGGTTTTGTGTGTGTGGTTTTTCTCATTTAAAACTATTTCTGATGTCTTGGTTTTACTCAGAGGCTCAAGGGAAGAGCAAACAGTTGACCTGTGCAGGCAACTGTCTCTGCCTAATTCTTCACCCAAATTGGGCTCACCTGCAGCTTTTGCTGGAGCACCACCAGCTTGTCCTCCCTGCTGGGCGTTTGGCACAACTGAGAGGATCAGAGCCAAAAACGTGGACTAGCTCTTGCTGAGATTCCTAGTCTGTTTTTAAGCACCAGTACTTGTGCAAGCACCGAAGAGGACTGAGGCTAATTGAAGATTGTACCCTTGAAAGGAGAAGCAACCAGAAGCAGGTGCCAGGTGAGCGGAATTTGAATGACAGTGCTCCGTCACATAGCTGTGCTTTGTGTCTAACCGGGGCATGATGCAGGGCCAAAAGGAGGCATTTCCTGTAAAAACCGACTGTGATCAGTACGCTTGAAGACAGCTCAAGTGAAACTCTCCCATCTTGGAACTGTTTGGGGAAGGGGGTGGCAGCAGTAGGGATGTGATGAAAATATGTTGGAAGAAGCGTGTATAACAGTGAGACTTGAGCGGGAAGCCTGGGGCAGAGCTGGAGGAGCCATGCATGCACTAAAGCACAGGGTGCTTGGGGTGGAAGAAGGTACTTCTAGAAAGCAGGCCTATGACTTTCAGCCCTGCTTGTCTTGCTAGTAAGCTGCAAACCCTGTCATTCACCAGGAGCTCGCAAAGCAGAGGCCAGAAACACCTTGGTAGGTTGGATATTTTTTTGTGTGTGTGTTTCATGGGGATGGAGCAAATTTGCCCCTCTGGATCTGAAAACTAGAAGCTCAGTGACAGCTCTTAGAGGTGCAAAGGAAAGCACCTCTTGTGTGCCCTTAGGTTAGGCTGTGTGTCCTTTCCCCTGGCCTCCACTTGCAGCCTTTCGCTCATGCCAGCAGTCTCTGCAACCTTTGTTTCTGATCTGCCTCGTGAAGTGTTTGCACTGAATGCAAACTCTTTCAAAAGTGCCCTGCACAAGAAATCCAAGCAGCCTGTTTTCCAGCTAAAGGTGGCAAACTGCAATTTGCAGGAGAAGCAGCTTCCTATCGGTGCAGGCTGCCGGAGCCAGGCTGTTGCTCTGCAGATCCCAAGTTTGCTTTGGAGAAGTGGAGATCCTGGAGCAAGAGATGGAAGTCCCTTGTGAAGCTTGTAGGCTCCGCTGAGGAGCTGGCTAACAGGCTGCAGGCACATGTCCTCTGTCTCACCAGGTACCTGAGAGTTCTTGGCCTCACTGGCAGATGCTGGGGGCCTACAACTTAACAGGAGCTGCTGCAGGTGCTTGGCATCTCAGACTCAGGCCCATGCTATCACCAGAGCTGGAAGGTCCCTCCCTTCCCCTGTCACCACTGGAGCACAATTACCTTTGGATAAAATGAGTATCACATCTCCTGCCTGAAACTCCAGGTCTTCAGGCTGGGTGGCTTCGTAATTGTACTGTGCTACCACTTGGGTTGGTCCCATCTCCTCTGGTGTTGCCTTCTGCGACTCCTCCTCCGCTTTGCTGTCTGGTAAAAATCCCTCTCCCTAGGGCAGGAAATAAGCTGGTAAAGATATCTTTCGGCTTTGCTTTTTTTTTTTTTTTTTGTACCAGAATAAGCCAGACAAGTTCTGCTTAGGTTTCAGCCCCAGCCTCTGCCAGCAGAAGAGGCGGTCACCACCACGAGCTGTCACTGACCTCCGCGGTGTCGCACCACACCGTCAGGCAGTTGTCCTTGCTGAGGCTCCAAGCTGCCTCCAGGTTCTCCGCACTCAGAGTCGCCAGCTCTTCGCTATCCGCAGGCCTGTACCTGGGCACGCAGAGGACGCAGGGTAAGGGTGGGAGCGGTGAAGACCTGGCCCCCGCAGCGGGCAGCGCCTCACCTCAGCTGCGTGCGCTCGGGCTGGAGCTCCAGTTTCTTGCAAACCAGGACCAGGAGCTCCTTGTAGGAGAGGCCCGGCTTGACTTGTATGGCAACCGTGTATTGGTAATGCACCTTGAGAATGTAGGGTTTGGGGACGGCTGTTTCGGTTTCCTGCAGGTGGAAAATGGGGGTGTCACAGGCTTCTCCCAGCGGGGCTGTGCCTGCTTGCAGCTCGGGGGCTTGGTGCGGGCAGGGCGCGGGACTGGGGCGTGGAAACTGCTGCCACCCGAGTAAAAGCTGAGCTGCGCGGCATCAGCTGCCTGCGGGCCAGGGAGCCATCTCGTTAACGTTAGCAGCCTGGAATGCGCCTGGACTAGGCCACCAAAGCTGCGTTGCCCGTGCGGCTGAGTGGCTGCCCTGGGTTTGGCCCAGGAGCGAGCGCAGCAGTGCGCTAGGCATCTAGTGGCTGTACCGTGGCTCCTGGGTGACCAAATTCAAGGTGTGCCCGCTCCCCGCCCCTCCATTCTTGGTTTCACTTGGGATTGCTGCTCCTCCTGGAGGAGACCTCCCAAAATGCAGCCCTAGTGACCCAGTTGCCCATCTGGGCCCTGATGTCCTGCTAGCCCCCTTGTTTTGCTTTGGGGAAGCTCCTGAGGGACAAAAAGCTGAAGCACCCCCAGGGCTGCGGTGCTTGCAGAGCGCGCCAGCACCTCGGTGTGTAATAGGTGCTGGTTTGTAACACGGCCCCTGGGGTCTGCCGTCCCGTGATGCCCACCACACATCTGACCTTGGCAGATTCTCTCGGCTGCGTTGCAGTGACAGGAACGTAATCTGAGGAGGAAGAAAAGGGTGGCTCAAGCAAGTGGAACAGGGTAAGCATTACTGCTCTGGGCATAAATATGTTTCCAGGTGTCCTGCAGCCCTTCTCTTCAACACCCATCATTATCTGCAGCAACACCAACCAACCCTGGAGCCAGCTGTGGTTGCTCAAACGGGTCCGGCACCAGCTGCGGTGGGATTCTTCCCCAGGATTTAGCAGTAACCACTGAGAAGAGGTTTGGGCTCTCCCTTCCCTGCCTCGTTTCGGGTCTGCGCTGTGCTTGCTTTCGTGCCGTAGAGCCTGTTTTGCATTCATAGGGATAAGAGCTGTAGGGGTGGGATGTCATTCCTGGGTGGACTTCTTTAAAATACAAATGCATTTGCAAGCACAAATAACGATGTAGCTTGTGCTCTGTCACACCTGACTATTTTGACAGCTGAATAACCTCAAATACTGGACTTTGTAGACAAAATGGGAGCTGGTCTGTGCTGTAACATATTCCTCTCCCAGCTGTCTCTCTCTGGTGCTGGGAATCTGCAAAGCCGGTGTAAATCCCGGCACTGACAGCGACCCAGTGCTGGTGGTCAGTTGTCTGGGGGCTGGGGCGGGGTGCTCTGGGGCGAAAGAGAAGCCCTGTTCCCTGCAGCGAGAGCCGGTGGTCGGGCTGCGGTCTTGTGTCCTGCTTGCCCTCTCTGCCTGGGGATGGGGCCTGGAGGTAGTTGGCTGGGTTTGGAGGGGGACTCCAGTGCTGCCTGAGCTTATCCATGCGGCTGTGAGGAGGGGAACTGACTCTTGAGGTGCTGAGCATCAGTTCCACAGCGTCTTCCCCTCCTGGCTGTGCTCGGGGCAGTTTGGTGGCTCTGCTGCTGCTGTCACTGCCCCAGGTGCTGCTGCCCCAGCCTGGGACACGGGTGCTGAGCAGCATCAGCCAGAAGTCCCCTTCCCAGGGCACTCGGTGCCTTCAAAACTAGCCCAGCACTAAGATAATCCCAGGTGCCCTGCTTTAAGGAGAAGCCTGTAATGGAGTTTCTGCTCTGGGACTTGCACGAGCTGGGTCGCTTGCCCTGTTCCTGTCCCCAGGCCCCTTTTCCCATTAGCTGCTGCGCTAATTAAGAGCACAGAGGGGCCCACAGACTCTGTTTTGCTCCATCCTCAGCGCCGCAGTTGCAGCGTTGCCTCCTGCTTTAATGCCTCCCCATCCTTGACAGCAAAAGGGACCAGAGGGGCTGGAAAAGAGACAGAGATGGTTCCCAGCCCTGGCCTCAAGAGATGGCACAGGGCATGAGGACACAGCACCGAGGAGCCTGTCCCCAGGTTTGTCCCCAGGGTCCTCCCCTCCCTTCACCTCCCCACACTGACCTGGTGCTGGCCGCCGGGGCTTTGCTGGAGCAGTGGAGCTGGGGGGCTCGGGGATCTCAGGCTCGGGAGGGATTTCATCCTGTGCCAGGTGAGAAGAGGACAGCGTTGTCACTCAGAGCCTTCCCGAGGGAGCGGGCGCAGCCCTGGGGTGCTGCTGCCTCCAGCCCACTGAGCTAGGGGTCTTGGGGCTGAGCTCTGCCCTACAGCCCATCGTTTTGGGGTGGAACTGAGCAGTTCTAGTCTCACTGAGAGTAAACCCCTTACCTCGTAGGAGACAGTGTCTGCTGCGCGCGTCCCTGACTATTTTCCCAAGGTCTGTTTGGGGTTTTGAACTGGGCAGGGTGAATTTGCTACCCGTTCATCTCCCTAGTGTTACCAACTGCCACTGGGGGCCATCAGCACAGCACCCGCCCAGATTTTGCAGGCTTCTGAGCTCACGTTAAGGTGACTGTGAGCCAGAAGCCCCCCAGCGCTATGAGGGAGAGGGAGTTGCAGTTGTGGGTCCTGCTGGAGCAGGTGCTGGGTGATCTGTGTGGGGATCTGCCCTCCCCTGGGCACCAGCTCCTCCTGGGCTCCTTACCTGGACGTGCAGCTTGTGCTGGAGCTCCACAGGCTCGAGATAGTTGCAGGGGACGATCCCTTTCTGCAGGGGAACAGAGACAAGGGAGGGTTGCTTGGTGGGAAGCAACCTGCTGCTGGAGGAAGCGGTTTGTCCCGGCCCTGAACGCGGGAGAGTCCCTGGGACTTGCAGGTTAGTTGCTGCAGGCTGGATGGGTTTTGCTGAATCCTTATTGTGGGAGAATGTGAGTGGCCTTGGATTATCTGGAGATGATTAACTGATCATCCAGGAAATTGAAAATAAGGGAACATTTGCTGTGGTATCTGAGGAGATGGGCAGCTCGGGTGACCCAGCTCTGTGTTGATTCCCTTCGGCACACGGGATCGCGCAAGAAGAGCGGTGCGCCTGGGTCTTCCGCGTGGTAGGAATGCCAGGAGCAGGACATGAGGAGCTGGGCTTACCGCTCCCCGAGTGTGTCAGGTCTCCCAAGGGGCAGGGGTTGCCTCTGTCAAGCCCAGAGATGTCTGCCCTGACGCCCGAACAGGGGACGCGGTGGAGCTAGGTTGGAAACTCGGTTATTGACCGCAAGACTTCGCCCTGTTAGTCCTCTGCAGAACCTCCTGGTGCCAGCCCCGTTGTCCGCCCCCTCCTGCTGAGCACACCCCCGGTACCTTCCCGTTGAACATCACTGTAGCCCAGTTGTCCTTCTCTTTCTTCAGGACAAAGACGATGTTTCCTGGCAGGACCTGCAGCTCCTCAGAGGTCTCGGGGATGAACTCGTACAGGACACGGTGCGGTTGCCCTTCGAGGGCCCTAGGTGTGGAAGCCATGGCCGTGTCAGGAAGGGAGGCGACAGCACTGTTTTACTTCACAGGGGACATAAACTCTGCTTCCTTGTTCTCTGATCCGTTCTCCTTCCCCCCCGTTAGTTCTGGGTGCAGGCTGGGCACTCAGCTCTGGTGGTGCAGGACGGGAGTGGACCCGGCTGCGTGCGTTAGCAATGCTGCTAACGCCTCCTCACCTTCCGTCCAACTTACTTGAGGATTTCTGGTGTCTTGGGCCTGGGTGGAGGACCAGAGGCCTGTGAACAAAAAGACAGAAAGAAAGTTGTCTGTGATCTGGAGGATTTGGGTCGCTTTGCAGAAGTGTCCTGCAGCCTCCTCCCATGCCTGTCGTGATCCCTGCGTGGGTCCTTCCTCCCCACGCTGATGTCAGGTCGGTCGGTTCGCTCCTCCAGCGAAGCGGTTTCCAAATCCCCCCCCTTGTGATTTGCAGAGGCTTGTTCCTGTTTTCATTTGTGATCCTGGATTCATGTACTCACCACACAGGGTTGGGATCATGAATTAGAGATCAGCTGGTTTAAACAGCAACTTGCTCTTCTGTGTATCGTCCCGTTATTATAAAATCCCCAGCTGCCCTTGAGGGCTTTAGCCTCTCCTGCCTATGTAATGTCGGGTCTCTGGAGGACATTGTGAACTCTCTGAAGAGCTACTTTTGTACTGAAATAGTACAGCAGGCCTGGCTGCTGCAGCAAGGACCTCTGCCGCACTGAGAGCGGTGCACTTCAGCTCACAGAACAGCGTTCTGGGCCTGCAGTGGCCGCGCTTCCCCGTGTCCTCTCAGAAGACCCTTGAAAAACTCCCAGATGCCTTTGGAAATGGAAAGTTGTTGTTACTTCACTGGGAGAACATAAATGAAAATGCGAAGAGCTGAAGGACCCAGGAGGAGGACAGGGAAGAAAAGCAGAAGTGCTCTTGCCTCTCTGGTGTTTTGAGCTTAGACAGAGCAACCACCGCGATGAGTCCTACGGGGCGGGTTGACCCCCTCCCCGTGCTCCCTGCCGAAAGCCAGCAGCCCACGGCCGGGGCAGAGGACGCGTGACCAGGCCCCTGCTTCCCCGTTCAGGGAGCCAGCGTACCCACAGGCGTGGGCGGGCTTGGGCTGCCCGCTCCGATGAAGAAGAGAGCAGCTGAGATGTGGGGGCAGCTTCCGCCTCGCCCCCGGCAGTAGCAGAGAGTTCGCGGTGGCGATGCTGCTCTTCGCTCGCCGCCGTAAGCCGGAGCCCTTGGCGAGGTGCGGGATGGCACCCGTCCCCACGTACGCCCAAGCTCCCCACGCGGCGCGGGCTGCGGCGCTGAGGGTGCTGTGAGTGGGCGGTCGGCACCTTACCTGCGGTTGAAGTGGAGCAAATCCTGAAAAATCGTCCTTGTCCACCACGGATGCCACCACCTACAGCCAAAGGAAGACACACGGTGACTTGGAGCTTGTAGCCTCTCTTAGACCTCCAGTGTCTGACATCCACCCTCCTCTGCTGTCGTCCAAGCCAAATTCCTTGGGGGTGGATGCTCCAGATTTGCTTTCCACAGCAGCGCTGGCACCGGGGCGGCTGCTCTGCCTCCCGGGACCTGAGCCCGAGGGCACATCCCACTGCTTGGATTTCGCACGTTCATGCGAGAGAAGCCCTGCTCGATTGTCTGAGCTGAAAAGCCTGCTTCAAACTGAGCAGGGGAACATCTGGAGGTCACTTGTGGGTGTCAGATTTTAAGTAGCTTCATTTTTTTTTCTCCCCTCGTTCCCTAAACAAAATCTTGGCTCAAGATGAAGCTCCAGTGGTGGGACCTTCCCATCTCACTACTGTGACCGTCCGTCATCTCTCACTGAGGAAACTGAAAATAGGCCCTGCTGTGCTGCACAGATAAAAGCGTATTTCTGCAGAGCTTAACTCTTCTGTTCCCGCAGAGTCCTTGGTGCCTGCAGGCATCCCCAAGGCGCAGACCAGCTCCATGTCCCCGGTGCTCACCAGGCACCAGCTCAGCGCCTGGTGGCTCCGAGGCAGCAGGTGGTCAGCAGCTCTCTTCACCCTGCAGCCTTGGCTTGAATAAATAAGATGCTCCTTTCTTACCATGGCTTTTCCCAGGTAGTCCTTCTTCTCCAGCTGAGCCACTTGCTTTTCATTCGGTCGAAACAGCTTCCCCGTGGGAATTGCCACCAGCTCGTAGAGCTTCTGCTTCTGTAGCACAGAGAAGCCAGTGCTCTTCAGAGGTGAGAGCAGGGACTGTCTTACTGCCACCTTCTTTCTACCTCTGTGGCGAAGGTCTCGCTCCGTAAAGTCAAACCATCACCTTGACGGTCTCACCCCAGCACTTACATGGTCTGTTTAGCCTGATCTTCCCATCAGTGCCTGAAAGCTCTTCCCACCTCTCCCCTCCTCGGTACGACACCCACATCTTGTATAGCCATCCTCAGTTCTTTCCTGCTCAGCTAAAGCTGCAGCTAAAAGGTGGTTTCCCTGCTCCTGGGACTTCCTCTCCCCTTCCTGTTGGACCACTATGAGCAAGCACCGCGCTGTAAGACCTGCTCCTCCTCACCAGGATGGCTTCCATCGCCCTGTCAATCTTGTTGTGCTGGGGCTCGCTCTTCGTGCTCATTGCCAGCGTCAGGTGCTCCTCAGCTTTCTTCCAGTCCTCCATCGTGGCGTACACCAGCGCGATGTTGTAAAGTATCTGCCAGAGGGATGGGAGCGAGGAAGTCAGCTCCTGGAGGCACTGGACCCTTGCTGTTGGGATTTTTTTGCCACTCGAATTTTGCCATCCCTAGGTAACACCAGCTCCCCGTCCCAGCACCAGCGTGCTTGCATTTTTGCAAGGCATGAAGAGACATTAGGTGTTTTTCCCCTTATTTTTTTGAGCCAGTGAACGGGACCAAAATGCCACTCAGGCTTTCTCACCTCGCAAGCAAAGAGCCTGTACCGCAGCCCCAGGATCTTGTAGTCGATGAGCTGGTTGCCTCGCAGCTGGGCCAGTGCCTCCTTAAAATCCTTGATGGCCATTTCGTGGCTGTGGAGGAGAGGACAAAGCAAGTGCGGGAGGGCTTCCCCACCTCGCAGCGGTGCTCTGGTACCCCGCGTGGGCACTCATGAGTCTTTAAGTAAACTCGGCTGAGTTTGGTTGGGTCTCTCCTGTCACCTTGCGGTGTTTTCAGACACCCCAAGGGGAAGGAGTTTCCCCGCCTCCCGAGGCTGTTTCACCTCGAGAGGCTGTGGTTTAGCCCCTGGTCCACCAACCTGCCTGCGACTGCTCTCAGCCACAGGCCGGCATCACCTCAGGGGGCAAAACCAAAATGTTAAACCCATCCACTCACTTCTGTCTCTTGTAAAAGACAGTTCCCCGCTGGAAATAGGCCACGGCCAGGTGCTTGTCGCAGCTGATGCTCCGGGTGAAGGCCTGCACAAGTGGGGCAAGAAGAGGGGTGAGAAGGGAAGGTCTTCAAGGAAAACTGAAGGCATAGAGCGGCTCTTCCCATCCAGTCTGCTTTAGTCAACTGGCCTAAGCTGGGCTCTGTGGGCGAAGTCTCCCTGCAGCACTGGGTGGTAGAGCCTGCACCAGGCTCCTCGTTTTTGGAGCCAGAAGCATCTGTCACCGGTCACTAGGGTCTGCGGCCACCTCTGGGAGGGAGAGCACTGCCAGAAAGCTCCGTGCCTCGGCTGCTGCCTCACATCCGTAATTCACTGAGAAAACCAGCTCAGCGAGAACAGCCTGCAGCTGCCACACTTCACCCCAGCTTGAAAAGCCCCCCCGAGTCCTTCCGCTGTGCCGAGCTGCCCGGCCAGCCTGCCCGCGAGCTCCCCCGTGCCTGTGAACAGCGGGAGTAGCGCTCGCAGGTACGCGGGGCTGCGCCTTACCTCCTCCGCCTCGGCCAGCTTCCCCAGGACAAGGTGGATGCAGCCGATGTTGAAGCAGATTTTGGCCGGGGGGTTCTGGACGGCCGTGAAGGCGTCCAGGGCTGCCCTCCACTCCTTCCCGTCTGCCGCGCACACCCCCTCTTGCCACAGCCGGATCGTCTCGACCAGGGACATGGTGCGCCGGGAGCGGGACGCGGGGTATCTGGCTGCGTCGGGGTCTCGCCCGTCTGCCCGTCCTTCCCTGCGGTGCCTGTCTTCCTCGCTCAGCCTCCCCCGGCTCCCTTCTAGCTGCACTTCTGCCTTCCCGCAGCCCGTGTCGCAAACCTGCCAGGAAGTGGCCTCACCGGCGTCAGTGCAACGCGGCCCGAGATGGGGAAGTGGAGCAGAGGCTGCCCCCGCCGCAGCGCATTTCCACGCGGGGCTCGGCGTGCGTCACGCCGAGCCCTCTTCGGGTTTTGCTTCTGGGGGCTTTGCATGAAGAGCCGTGGCTGTTGGCAGCTGGGCGGTTTATCGGGTCGGGGTTGTGCTGCAAAGCTGCGTGGTGAGTGCTGCAGCCCAAAGCGGGCTTTGGGGGCCACGCCGGTGCCAAGCTGAGCCCCGGCAGCGATGTTAAATCATGCTCACCCCAGTATCACTTTTGTCTGGGTGTTCTACGGTCTGTGGAGCGTAGCCTGGCCCTGGAGCGCTGCTGGATGGAGAGGGGATGCTCAGCACGTGGCAGCCCCACAGCTGAGAGCTCGGACCTCCTGACCCAGAAGGGTTGGAGCTGGGTGCTCTGACGCAGCGCCTAACCCTGGCGCTTTGCCTCTGCCTCATCTCACAGTGATGCGATGCGCGTCTCGTAAGGAATGGAAATATGTCAGCAGGACTGTGCCCTTGTGCGTTCACTCAGACTTCCCCAACAAACTATGTAACGCTGACAACAGGAGGGAGATTGCGGAGGAGACTTTTGCTCGACTTCTGCTCAGAGGGCTGGAAGAAACCCGAGCTGCTGAACAACGAGGCCTGGTTTTTAAGGGCAAGCGTGACGGAGCGCATCCCTGAGCCTTGGTTCTCTGGTTGCAAGCTGAGCGTCCCCTCAGCGCCCAGCCAGCTCCCTTGGGCTTCCCACAGCAACCGGGGGCAGCACAGAGCAGGCTCTTGGACCTCCAGAAGAGCAGAGGGAAATGCAACCAGCCAAAGCGATGGAGGAGAGGGATGGGAATACCCAGTCTGGGAGTGTGAAGACACCCCTCTGAGAAGCGTTTCTCGTTCCTGTGAGGAAGGCCTGCTCAGAAACCGAGTACACGCCTCGTTTTGAAGAGCTATTCCAATGCTCAGGGGCAGCAAACCTGTCCTCTCTTCCACTCCCCAGGCTTTAGATGGTGGGAAGAGGATGCACTCTGTAGTTGAAGGTTTTGCTTTGAATTACAGCACCCACCGCTCTGCGATGTGGGCGATCTGACTCTTTTCCTGGCCCTTTGGCCTTTCGCACAATCCATTTTCCCTACTCTTGGCTCCGTTTCCCCATCTGATGTTGTCCTCCTGCTGTTGAGCTCCTTGGGGCAGAGGCTGGCCCCAGCTAGGAGTGGGCTTCCACGTTCTTGTTAAACCAAGCTATCGGCTCCTGCAAGGCTCTGTCTTTGTCTCCCTTCCCATTAGTCCCATGGCTGGGAGATCCCATCTGGCAGGAAGCGGTTCATCTTCCGTAGGGATCATTTTCTGCTGGTTTAGTTGTCTGCTTCAGCACAGTGGAAGGGCGGGCTGATCCCAGAACCGGTGCAAGGGGAGCTGGAGGAGGATGCGGGATCACCCCTGTGGCAAGTGCCGTTTCCCCTTGTGTTTCACAGAAAGATGGGATCTGAAAGATGCAAGCACAGCAGAATGCACATAGCAGCTTTTCCTCCTCTGGATTTTTTTTTTAGCATAACATACAACATCCAATTTCAAAGCTGTGATGAACACAGCCTTTCTAGTAACATAGTGAGCCTCTTGTTCCCCTTTCTCTTACCAAATCGATTTAGTAGAAGAAGAAACTTGTTTCTTGTCCAAGAGGAAGTGAGTAATGTGGATGGTAACATCGTGCGAGCTTCTTGGAGCCCTGCACAAACGCAGGTCGCCAACAGATAGTAAGAAATACGCAAAAATGCCTGAAATCCAGCTAGTGTGCAGCGGTCATTTTTAAGTTAAACCCATGCATATTATTGTTGTGCTATCATCATTTCTGGAGAGAGGAGACGCAAAAAAAGAGCCTGTGGGAATGGTTTGGCCAAGCGATGGATGGCTCAAAGCCCGGACTTGGCAGGGTTGCACTGCTCAGCAGCGCGAGGGCAGTGGTTTCCCTCCGGACGTGCTCGGCTGTTACAGAAGCAGGAAGCGACTGATAAGGTGCCGTTACCGCACGCTTCGGTCAACACTAAAGCCAGCAGTGGGGAGTTTGCAAACAAGGCTCGGCAGCACGGAGCCTTCGTCGAAGAGCTCTGCACATGCCGTCCACCTTGGAGTAGGTCCCATCTGCACACAGAGTAATTTTCAGTGAAGGTTTCCTTCTTGTAATAGGGATTTTTCTTCTTCTTTCCCGTTTTCCTCTTATCTCAAGGTTTCTAGCCTCCCTCTGCCTGGGGGAGCGTGGTTTGGGGCTGATGGCTGAGGACGTCTTCCTCCAGCCCCAGCTGCTGTGGGATGGGTGTTCACCAGCAGCGACTCCCTCGGAGCGTCCTCTCCACCTTATGGGCTGGATCTGTCCCTGGGCTGCACTGCTGAAGGTTTCGTTAATGCGATGCCGGTAGATTTTGGCTGTGCTGGGAGCACTCGGTGCTCTCGGCCCCACTTTCCCTCTGGGTCCCCAAGTGCCGCTGCACAAGGTACAACTTGGTATCTCCTTCTCCTGTCCCATGTGCCTCCATCTCCAGGGGTATGTGGGTGTAAATGGTTTTTTTCAAGCTGAGAAATCCTCACTGCCTGGCCTGGAAGATACTTTCCTCCCTGCGGAGGGCCTGCCCGTGCATCAGGCTGCACCTCTTTGGGGTTTGTCTTTCACGGTTGCTTCATTAAAGAACCAACAAAACTGGTGGAGCAGCTCTGGGCTTGGGGATGTCAGGCTGGTGCTTCAGGCTCTGCTCTGTCAGCGGGCGGCGGGAGCGTGTGCCTGAGGATTTAACGCTGCTCTGGGCTCGCTCACCTGGAGGCGGCCACCTCCAGACGGGTGAGCGAAGGGAGCGCTCGTTAGCAAGCTGTCTCCTCCCGTTTTGGTTAATAGAAGCGAGGCCTTGCTGCAAGCCTTGCGCTCCTACCTCCGTAGCGGTGCACGTCGAGTCAGCCTCTCTTTTAGCACATCCCTGAACATATAGGCGGAAGATGCACACGTTTTGTTGTAAATGGTTCTGAATACTTCATAGCATACTCCAAGCGGGATCCAGAAAACCTTAATATCGCTCTTCTTGTTGCCTTTGTTTATCTAATGCCACCTAGAGGTAGCTGGCCTGCTTTGACACGGGTGATTTTTGAAAATAGTTTTCACTTCTCTTGCATCACACCCATCCTTTCCATTCCATTCCAGGAGGATTGATTGGTGCCTTAACCAAGTTTGGACTAATGGGAGGAATGAGAGAAACCAAGCAGCCTCCAGGGAGCTGTAACAACAGCGCTGTTCCTGCACGTGGCCAGGAGGCTCTGCACGTGCGGGTGAAACCTGGATGTTTTCTGTGCTCTTTGCAGCAGGGCCAGGTCTTCCACTTTGTGTGCCCAGCGCTTCCTCGTGCTGTGCATAAACTCTTCTAAGGAAGCTGAGCTGGAAAAAGCACCCTCCGAAGGAAGGTAAGGCACAAACAGTTGAGTGGTAACTGCACTGGTTCCTGTCTGCGTTGGGCTGCTGTGCCCCGGGCTGCCCCACGGGCACCCTGGAGCCGTGGGGACGGGGTCAGTGGGTGGTGGGGTGAGACGGGATGGGCGAGATGCTGGGGGCAGGCTCCGCTGCCCTGCGCAGAAAGGAACGGCTGCTCCAGCTGCGTCGCAGCCTGGCTGCCCAGCAAGACGTGGCTGCTGCAGCCGTGCTGGCCTCGGACCCTCCCGGGGAAGCAGAGGTGGAGGGTTGGGAGGAGAAAGCTGAAGCTGCCTTCGTACCGACTCCTATGTGAACGTGGTGCAGCAGGAACGCTTTGGTTTGAGCATTCCGAAGGCACTAGCTCTGGTTTTCCAAAGCATCGACTTGGGCAATGAATATGAGACGTCCTTCAGATGTCAGAGTGCTCACCACCAGGTTTCTCTGTACACTTCAGGAACTCAAGGTAAGGACGTGTATCATTAGCAATGACACACGCACCCAGTCATCCTACCCACAGGACAAGCCCAGGACTGTATCTCTGCTTAAATTATTGTTAAAACCAATGATTAAATGTTTAATCTCTTGGAGCTGGGGCAGGCAGAGAGTCAAAAGCCCAACCACGATATCAGGAGTTTCACCCCACGCAACAACCCTGCTAGGCCATTACTGTTTTTCTTCTTTTGTGAAAGCACGTATCATTAACGGTTGTGATGGTCTCAATCCCTTGCTGAAATGTTAGTGTAGGCAGACACATCTATGCTAGACCTGGTTTGGAACATTTCTTGTTTAAGAATCTTGAAATAATCTCAGATTTTCTAGTGCAATGAAGCTGCACGTCTATTGCCATTACTTTAAGGGACAAGTAACTACTAGAAAGCAAGCTCAGCAAGAAAAATAAAGGAGGGGAGAAGTTTTAGGGCTTGCTTTTTAACTTCTGTCAGTCTTTGAATAGCCAGTCACCTGCTGAATTAAAAATAAGTTAGTTAACTTGAAGGTATTTCAGACTCCACATAAATATTCAGTGACGACTTATTTGTCTGGTCTTTATTATTATTACAAAAAAAGCAGATATCAAAAAACAGCAAAGATTTCACAAGTTCCCCAACAGTTTTACACAACTGAACTGCTGTAAAATGGTGAATGTAAAACACATGCATTTCAGTCCTGGCCCTAACCTTCAGTGGTGATCCGTGGTCTGGGATGCCCGGGGCCTTCTTAATTCTTTTTAAAATACTCCTCTTTATTTTAGAACTTAATTTGCCCACTAGCTAACGCACTGTGGTACAACAGGAATGTGAACTGTCTGGTATCCTTTAGGACTGTTTCTAGAAAACAAAATACGGGAGCTTTGCAAGGCTGGCGTGGATACCAGTATGCACTTCTCAGATTACCACAGGCAGCCACCATGTTGTGCTTGAGAAAATCAAATCACGTTCAAGTTGCTGAAAGGTGATTTGCTGTGTGAAGGCTGCTTTTTCTTCTCCTGTTTAGGATCTTTACTCCCCCAAATAAAAAGAGTTCATGGGACTGGGCTCCAGCGTAAGTGGACCATCAAACCTTTAAATTCTACCATCCAAACTGCAGGACGGACAACTTCATCGTGTTGTCACTTTCCCACTGGGGACGTGGTGTTTGATGACAAGATCTCAGAACAGGCCATGAGATGTGAGGTTAAAGAAAATACTCAGCTTACTGGAATGATGATCGGTCGGAAGGGAGCTGCTGCTTTCTGTCCTATTCACTGCTGTAGGTTCAGAGGTTGACCAAAGGAAACGTGGTCCAGTTACCTACACTAATAGCTGCCCCACTTCTCAAGTATTTATCTTACATCAAAACACTGCTTGGCTAGCAAAAAGAATTAAGACATTGCCCTACGTCCCTCAGCATTTGCTTGGAAAGTCGGGTCAGATCTGCCGTAATTATACACAAATGCAAATCATCCTAAACGTGAAGTTGTATATGTAGCTATACGTGTCACTGAAATGCTTGAGTACCAAGTATTCCTGTTAGAAATAAAATTGCACCTTCATAATTTTCCAGAGTTTAACAAGAAGAGATCACGATATGCATTACTTGTCAGGTACGAAAGAAGCAGCGAGAAGACAAGCTGAGAGACAGACGCTGCCCACAGGGCAGCAATGGCATTTGGTTGGTTGGGTTTTGCACCAGCACTTCCCATGCCGTGGATGGCAGACAACCACTCGCTGCTGGAGTTAAACCGTTTTCCTGGCAGTCAAAACGCGGACAATGGACCCTACTCCTCCTGCAGCCAGGGCCTGAGAAGAGAAACGTGGCAATTAACACCGAGTCAAGGTGGCTACAGACCGAAACAACTGCTGCCAGGAAAGGCTTCCCGACCGTATTTCAAATGAGCGTCTCCCAGCGCTTTACATCAAGAATGAAACGCTAGCACCCAGGGTAGCAGGGAAGCATAACTGCGTTCGTTTTAAAGTTGGCTCTTTAATAAGCTTTTATTTCCCTGCATAATTAAGTTACAAATTTTGCTTCCCTCTAGGAAGGGAATTTTATTTCCATCTGCTTGAATCATTAGGTTGAACTATTTTGTTTGCCTCAGTCTAACAAAAAATCAAATTTTAAGTGTCAAATCTTCACCCAAGGAATCAGAATAACGACGAAGAATAACATAACTCTGAGCGCGCAGGACGGCACCCTCCACGCTGTGTGAAATGCGGCATTTCAGTTTTACCAGGCAGAAAGGCAGTTCAGTGAGCGTTCCCAGGACCCAAGCACCTGCTGCCACGAACAACCCAGGCACGAGCACGTCCCATACGCGTACCTTCTCATGCCACTGTAGCAGCACAGCACTGCTGTTGTCAGAGGGGCTCTCAAAGCCTTTATAGATGTACTTCATGAGCAGATCGACACCATTCTTATCCAGCGACTGCACTGCCTTCTCAATATCGTTGGCTTTGAAAGAGATGAGGACCTTCAGGACAATACTTTCTGCACGATCCTGTCAACAAACAAGAAAAGGCAGAGGTACATTTATTCTCCTATAAGGTGCATCTAAATTTTAGTCACCTCCTGAACAAGTAGAGCTAGAATTCTTTTAACAATTCTACAATATATTTGAACAGAACAGCTTATATACGACGCTTGCGATACTAATGTACAACAGATACAGCCTCCCAATGCTGAATAGCGTAACAGAGTTCAATGAGTTTGTTCTACCATCTCTCTTTGTGCTCTACACTTTTCTGCCTCTCTGCTTGTTTGCAATTTTCCACCTATTAAATGAGGTTGGAACTAAATACTAAATTTTCATATTGAAACTCAGGGTCTGGCAAGTTCCAAAAAAATTATAAGGATTAACTACTTGACTGTCCTCCCTTGTTACCAGAGCCTTTTCCGCACCTTTGTACTGTTTAATGAGATACAATTATTATATTCCATGGAAATGCTATTGGCCAACCTGGAAGAGATGACTGCTGGAAGCCACACATTTTCAAAACAGTCGAATTCTGTCCCAGGCACACAGGATGCAAACTGGCAGCATTAACAATATTCTGCATTAAAAACCATTTGCTAATTGGTCTGGATGTCATTTCAGACCCAGGAATTTGTGTAACATGATTACAGCTGCAGATTAGCCATGTAATGAGCAAAAAGCAGCTCCTCCTGCTCATCCATCACTAACTGAGGGACGATAAAAGATAAAAGATGTCAACTTTGTTAGACTTTTGAATAATTCCATTATACAAATACTTCCAGCAGGTTCCTCCTGCAGAAAGTACGGATGTTAGTTTTCTTGTTTAATCTAATGTCCCACAGCCACTTGACTTTGTGAGACTTCTCACATGAAGAACTGCAAGAAAACTTAAGTTCCACAAGAACAACTAAAAATGAAGCCAAATATGAAAATTCAGTTGCTGTGCCCTCTCCAATTCCACTGCCTTCACACTGTGTTCTTAATACATCCATACAGATCTAATGGAAACTAGTCCTTAATGTGAAGACAAAGCCGGTCACTCTTTTAGAACAGCAGTATGTGTAACAAACACCAGCTGGTTCTCTGTGAAACCACTCAGGAAAGGGATGGGGCTAAGTGAAAAAACCTCCACTGGTGGCCTGCTGAGGACAGCCTGGTGCCACAGAAGCACAGCAACACGACTGTCGGGCTCTCCTCAAGCAGAGAGGACAGACCTCAGCAGGCGCTCAGCATCTGGGCAGTTCCTCATCTGATCTGCCTGTTCCTCTCGCTGCTGCAATCATTAGCCACTTGAGGTTTACTCCGGGGAGATTCAGAAGTACATGCACGCAGCACGCTCCTATATTCTGTCACAGGGGGAGTGCTTGCAATTTCTGAGGTTTTAATGGCTTCATTTTGATTGGATGTGATAACCATCAGTTCTTCCTTTTTTGTAGGTTCACGGTCTGGCTGCGCTAGCAGAGTTTCATTAGTCAGAGGTGACTACTGCAGATGTGGCTCCTTGGTGGTTCGGTACCGACTACATCTATGCGCTGCCAGGTGAACTTGCCATTCTGAACTTGATCTGGACCAGACACGGGCATGTGGTGATGTGCTGAGCTAGCCAGGGCAGAGAACATACAGTGGGTGCAGCCTGAAGGACCCACAAAGCCTGACCTAGCACCAAGTTAAAGGTACACAGGCAGACGACATCCGAGCTATGGTTTTTTGAACAAGATTAGAACAGCAGAGATCACGGGTGTTTCGACATCGGGAAATATCCCAAAAACAGGTTTCCTGGCTTCCTCAAAACACACCTGACAGGCTTGTTGGGGGCTGAGGTTACAAAAACAGGAAAGCATTTTTAAGGAGTAACCTCTCAAGTTAGCTATTTCACCTTCACTGCTTGGTTCTTTGTGTTGATAGGAGGGTTCTTCAGAGCCGCCTGCAGCGCAGCCATCATGTTCCCTGTGACAGGCGGTTAAGGACCAGGCAAGTGGCCGGAGAGCCGCCGAACCAGCCCCACGACAGCGCTACCTGTAGCCGGCTTGCGCACGACCGATGCCGAAGGGTCAGCGGACGCAGCCACTCCCTCAGCAGACAGCGCAGATTACACCGTGAGGCAGCAGCTACCAGGCGGTGAGACGAAGGGGAAGGACCCAAGGCCCGCAGCAGGGCCGGCAGCCGCCTCCCAGCGCCCGCAGCCCCGGGACGGCGCCGCCGCCTCTGCCGTGAGGGGGACCGGCGCCGCCCCGCTCCCCTCAGCCCGGGCCCCTTCTTCCCGCCCCGCTCCCCTCAGCCCGTGCCCCT
>VXAL01012489.1:426672-462526 GCA_013399475.1 Chauna torquata
GGGGGTGCGGGGCGCGGAGCGGGGCCGTGCGGCGCAGCGCAGCGTAACGCGGGTGTTACGTCCTGCACGGCTCAGAAAGCCACTCGAATTTCTGAGTGCCACCACCTGTGAGGTGCGCTTCAGGTCAGACTGGCAAGCAGCGTTCTTTCATTCAGATTCGCAATAGCTGTGACCACGGGGAAAAGAAAAAAAAAAAAAGGTAAAAGAGGAGCAGGAGCACTGACTTCTACAAAACTGGCCAGGGTGTTTAGGTGCAGTTAGTGTTACCTGGAAGCCTTGCTGGGGAACAGTTGCCCCAGTTGCCCTGTAAGTACAATAACAAACATGTTGCATCACAAAGTGAAAACACTGCTCAGATGTTTATGTTGTCTTTCTTCCCCTCTAAGTGATAGGAATCTTGTTTTTCCTTCGTAAATCATGCTTGGACTTTGTAGGTTTGTATTATCTATTTTATCCTATTAGACATTTCTTAGTAATTAGAACACGGCAGCTTTGTGAAGTTCCTCTTAATGGAAGTGGCAGCCCTAGAAAATAGAAAAACTGTTATTAAGGAAACAGGTGTTGGGAAAGCATTATATCGGCCTCACCTGTAGAACCGTCCTCTTGCTGGAGGAGGAATTGAGGCTGCTTTGTGCTTTCCACCAAAGCTGCCAAGCTCCGGTCGGAGCCTGTAGCGGCTGTAGCTCACGTGCTGGTTACGGTTTTCCAGCAGGTGTTAGCCTGGGATCAATAAATAAATTAATCGCAGGAGGTAGTCAGAGGATGCTGAGGTTTTGCTAGTACTGTAGTGGGTTTATGCTTGAGAGGTGTAGGTCTCTACAAAAACAAAAAAAGTGTTATAATCAGTTATTTGAATTCCACAGTTNTATGAGAGGTGGTATTTTTTTTTTTGTTTTTTTTTTTTTTTTTTTTTTTTTACCATTTGTGGTCCTGATTTTATGACCTGAAAGTGTTTTGAATTCTGTCATCTTCAGCATAGGTGTCTGCTGCTTGGAAACGTTTCAGAATTAGGAGTTTCATTGAATAATTCCTTTGGCATTTTTAAATGTCTTACAATGTTTTTAGGTCTGGGGTATAGATGTTCCCTCTGAGAGGACAGAAACATGCCTGGGAAAAGCACCAAGTGGCTTTGAGACATCGGAGGTGGCAGACTGCCTTTCATCACTTGTAAAGGCTTTTGGAAGGCAGGGCTAGAAAAAGAAAAGGTCTTTAAGTGTTGCTGCACAGCAGGCTTTCCCTGCATTGCTTGTGAAAATGCTTTCCTAAAATACGGTTCCGTTCCTGTTAAGTTGTTAATTTGGTCTGGATTTTGTTGATCTGCTAAGGTCCTTGCTGGTGAAGCTGGATGATAAAGTGTTGACCCTGGGATACCATACACGAAATTGGAGAGTAGGTGACGCCGTGTCCCCGCAGGCAGTGGGTGCAGTGTCACCCGAGGCCACAGGCTGGAAAGGCTCCGCAGAGCTTCGCGGTTCCACGCGGCGGTGGGGAAGCTGTCCTCAGTGTGATAAAGCTGAGAGAAACAGACGCAGAGCGCGATTTCTGGATACTTTAGCAAGAAGTTATAGATTTTACTTATGCAGCAGTGATAAGCCTCGTTACAAGGAGAGTAATTTGAATAGAGGATGATGCATCCGATGTTTTTGTGGGTGTATGTCA
The DNA here is from genome assembly GCA_013399475.1 of Chauna torquata. Lineage (NCBI taxonomy): Eukaryota > Metazoa > Chordata > Aves > Anseriformes > Anhimidae > Chauna > Chauna torquata. The sequence continues at coordinate 428,332 of VXAL01012489.1, forward strand.
CTGAATCCAGATAACCATCCACCTCAAAGAGCATAGATTCTGGGTGGCTGTCTTGGTCAGTACAGTTTGTAGCGTGGCCTTTTTGGACTACTGTGCCTGAGGAGCTCCGCAGTTCATAGAAGAGAAGATGGTTGTTCTGGAGATTTGCTGTTGATCTGTATGGGAATCCAAAGGCCTGGTGAAATTCTGCGTAAAGGACTCTTGCTTCTTCACCTGTCCGTATGTGGTAGGGACACTTTGTGCAGATTCGGTTCTGTGCCTGCCAGCAATAGGGCTTTACTACGGTCCCCTGGTTTGTCAGGTATTCTTGGAAAATTTTCTCTCCTATATTCATGTTCTGTTGAAAAATCTCCCTGTTTATGTGCTATATAGCTGGTGGTCCTGAATAAAAAAAAAGTAATACTTAAATTTAACCCTTTGATTTGTTTTGCACATAAACTGCAAAAATAATAGTGGGTAGTCTCTTCAAAAATGTACTGAAACTTGTAGCAGGGCATAGAAAATTGGTCGAGAACAGAGCTCTCTTGCTGCCTGGAAGCATTTCTAGTTTTTGCAAAGTAACCTTTTTGCTAAAAATACAAATCAAAAATATTTCTCTGGCTTCTGCCCCCTTACCCTAGACAGGAGAAACTGTACAGTGAAAACAGCCTTACTTTGCACGAATTAACGGATGAGTTTTGTGCAATCTGGCAAAACAAACAAGTAAATACCAACCAAAAAAAAAAGATATAATTACCATTCAGCAGCTCCAGCTCAGAGTAATAGTAAATAAGTATCTTACGTCCTTTACTGGCTTTTTAAGATGGTTCAGAGTTTCCACTTTAGTGAATATTGCAAGCTTTCTTTTTGAAATTGCTTGGTGAAGAAGAAAGTTACTAATTCTTGCTCTGGTTTTAGCAGCTCAGCTGTAGAAGGGTCTTTCCGAAACGCAGTGACTTTGCTCCAGTTGCGCTGGTGACAGCGGGCAGGCTCCTTTGGATGTTTACAGGTGCTAAGTGCTAGGAGACGGGAATACAAACAGGATTTTCTTTTATATCTCCAGCCACAAGTGGTGATTAAGCTTCTGTTCTTTGCCTGTCAATATTTGTTTCCTATCTTAAATTATTAAGCTTCCTTTGTTTCTTTAGTGCTGCTTTGATAAAAGTTTTTATAGCTGCAAGATGGATGTGCTAAGGAATACGTTACTAAATTTGATTCCAAGTCACTGCTACTTCTGTGTGTTTCTGCCTGTTGTGCCAGGTGGGCAGAAAGCTCCTGTTGTACTTCTGCTTTCATACGCAGGCAACAGTGTTGTCCCTTCGTTAAGAAGTTTATGTCCCCCACTGAGGCTGTAATTCGAGCAAGCAGCGGGCTGTTTCGTGAGTAAGCGAAATCATGCTTGCTTTGCTGGGGCAGGGCTCCAGATGAGTGCAAACACAAGTTTTGTGTAGATGAACACCTTTTGACGGAAGCATTGAGGCGGATAATTATTTTTCCTCACTGCCACTTTAATTGAATCGCTTATCATCCCTGGATCCAGTTTAATTCTGTTACTGCTTTTCTGATGATGTACAATTTTTCCATCTGCATATTTTATTTATTGTAGCTTGCTTCTGCATTCCACATTGTTTTGTCCTGTCAGTATTTCATTTTCTTCTTAAATTACTAATGAATCATTTGCTTTGTTTTCTTCTCCTGACTCTATGCCAACTTCCGTGTATTTTCCTGTGTCGGAGCTCTTTCCTGATCCAGGCCATTGTGCTGTTCTCATTCAGATTACTTCTAAAAATTGGCTTCCTGACATCAAGAAGGCTGCATTTGTCTTTTTTTTTAATGTTTCTGTACATTTTTTGGTGTTGATGAGTGTGCATTGCAACATAATCATGGCAGGGGTGAGTGTGTCTCAGAAAATGGAAAGTGCATTTGCTACTTAACATAAAAAAGAGCAGGTCTGAAGAAGGGAGTGTTTTTCTTGTTGGAGGGACATTAGAAGAGAGTTATCACCACCTGGAGGTTGCCAGCATTATTAGAGACAATTTAAAAAAGCTGCAAATTTGGGGCAAGGTTCTGATCCATTCTGTCCCCGCTGGTACGTTAGCGGAGCTGGGTTGGCCACATGATGGCGATGTCGCACGCCAGAGATGTTTCGCAGTTGATCGGGGCGATGGCTTGAACTCTGTTCTAGTATGTTTTAAAGGGATGTCACCAGAGACACCGAACACTTTACATCTCCCTCTAAAACTTGCTTTTTTTTTTTTGTTTGTTTGGTGGTTTAGTCTGATCCAAACCCAGCAAATTTTCAGTCTTTTCAACTAATAGTGTTGCATCCTTACAGGATGGCAGTCAAATCCCAAAGCACCCCGTTTGCTGGCTTAGTTGGAACAGCGTTTGCACGACCCAAGCGTGTTCCTGTGTGAGCTGCACCTGCCTTTGGCACCTTCGCCTGTGCTGTCCCCATGAGCCAGCTGGGGCTTACAGTGACAAGGGCTCCTCGCTCAGCCTCTGCAGGCTCCAGCCTGCCCACTGGTCTGAATCCTCCACCAGCTCTGAAGAGCAGGGAGGTCCGGGGAGCAGAATCCCAATGAATCTGCGAATGCACCAACCCGTAACTGCTTGTTGTGGGTTCAAGGAGGAAGGATTTTTAGAAAAAGTGCAAGTCAAGCAAAATGGAAGAAAACTGACCACTCATCGCATTCTCAGGATGGACCCGTTTCTGGCGAATGAGAAAGCAGGAGGTTGTTTTTTCTTCCTTTTTTTTTGCATGATACAAGGTGCAAACTCATTACACGTTCTCTTTAACTGACGTATGTGTGCATGTACATATGGATGTGTGCATGTATACGTGCATGTGAATTACACAGCTAATACGAGCATTCATTCAGCTGTCACGCAGAAAAAATTCTGTTCCCAAGCAGAATTCTATTTCATAATGTTGACTGGTTCTGTAGCATTTGTCGTCTTCAAAGTAGTTTATAATCTGACCAGGTGGTTAAAATATAGACTGGTGTAAATGGCTTTCTTCCTGGTATTCCTGCTGTTTAGTGTCACTTGGATCCTGTAGGGGGGATACTGCTAAAGTGGCTTCTGACTTTCAGGGCACCTGATGTGTCACAGTGATCCTGATGCATCTGCAGAGGTAGTAGATGCTGCAGGCTTTAGCTGAAGTTAATAGCTTAGATAAGTCTGAAATTTGGAGTTCAGATGGTTTCAGGCTGGGAAATCAAAAAGAAGGTACTCCAAATGACTTCTTCCTTTTGGCAGTTTTCATCTTGACTTTTTGCAATGCTTATTTTTGGGGGGAAAAAGAATTTTACCTGGTCTAGGTACCTAGTTTGGTTCTGTAGTTCTTTCTAAGATGGCTGTCCAGGTGCTTGTCTCCAGTACTTCCCATAGGCACTGATCAGCTGTAAAGTGCTTTGAGATCTTTGGAGTACGTGGTGGGCTGCGGTGCTGTGTGGTGATGTATCGCTCCCTCTTTCATGCTCCCTGTCCTTTAAACAGAATACACCAATGAAAATAGTCAATGCCCCTCTATAAAAGCAAGATATCCAAGCTGTTCTTTTGCTTTGTCTGGTTGTCCCACATGTTTGAGTGTAAATGTTGCCCGTATTTTGTCTAATATTAATCTTTTTCAGCACACAGCCCTTCATAAGCCTATAGGCTGTTGCGCATCCTCAGAAGAAATGCTTCATTTTAGCTATGCTGTGCGGACCTAGGGGTGGGTCTTCTAACACTTCAGGTTGGTAGGGAGAATACCATCTTCATCTTTCAATTTAGTTGCGTGAAAACTCATCCTGATACAGAAGATCATGTGAAATGGATACAATTAGGAACTCAAAACATGTGTTAAGGAGTGAAAGACACCCCTGTCCCCTGCAAAATATAACAGAGGGAGACAGGGATATAATTATCATTAAAAAAAAAAAATTGTTTCACTTGCTACTAAAATGCAGCCGTTTCTGGGGCAGAGGGCAGTAGCTGTTTAATAGTGCTCCACAACACGGTATAAATGTTCACAGGAGGAACTGGAGAGGAATGCTGCATCCAGTTAAAACCACAGGGGAAACTTATGTGGTCAGAATGTAATTACTCAGGTTGGAAGTCAGCCAGGATACAAGCCATATGTTCTGCTCCTAGGGAAGAAAAGCATAATGATGAGGGTCATACATGTTTTAAATCCAAATATTAGCTAAAATCTGGTATTTCTTCAATATACAGAGATACTGATCCATCCCAATGTGGCCAGTTTGGAATTCAGTGATCTGGTACTGGTTTTACTGATTTAAACTTGGGATACTGTGATTTATGAAGATGTCTTTTGGAAGCAAAGTTGCATGCATCAATTAAAGACTAATGCAATAATAGGCAAAAGCTGTTTTTCTGGAGTGTGATTATATGGAAGCGTGATCTTTTTTTCTTCCGTTGACTAAAACATGATCTGCTTCCATCGTCTAATACAAGTGTCGTTCTGTTTATGTGAGGGGATGTGGTGCTTCCCCCCAGAGCGCTGCACTCTGTACAAGAATGGTTCCTTTTTTTGCTGCTGAAATATGAGTGTTGAAATTCTGCTGCGTTTCTTAGTATGGCTTGGTTCAAAATAATCTCTGTTGGAAAGCATTTTACACATGACTTCATTCAGCAAGAAGTTTATCTGAGTTCAAAGTACAGAAGAGTCACATGGTCCTTAAACAGCCAGAGACCTGAAGTTCTTGTGCAGTAATAAGATTTTAAAAATGAGAAGCAAAGAAAGTGAGGGAAGAAACAGATTGCTACCAAAGCCGCTAATAAACACGTCCACACAGACAGTTTAAACCTGAGCTGTTGTGGCATAGCTTGCCTCCACGCTCACCAGCCTGAAGTTGATTTAACACGTGAGGTTCAGATATGTAGTGCTGCAGGAGCGCTGGCTCCCGGCTCCCAAGCGGAGCCCTGGTATGTTCCAATCTGCCACCGGGCTGTAAAGATTAGCGAGGATTTAGGTCCTGAGTTTGGAACGTTTCCTATGCGAGTTCATGCAAAAGTCAGACCTCCACAAAACTGTTCCACCAACTATTCCTCACCTGTCATGTCCAGCCTCAAAGCGATTTAAATTATCAGCTCACTTCCAGAGATTTTGCAGAGTTCCAGTGCTTCGTTTTGTTTGTTTCCCTTTCTCTATCTATCTTTACATCTAAAAATAAGTATTTTTCCCTCGCCTCTCTATTCAGAGGGGAATTTAAAAAAAGCAGAGTTTGGTTACATCTGAAATCTCGCATCCACAGATAAATCTATGATGCTTCTGGTAGCGACCAGCATAACGAACAGCAGCTGGCCTTCCCATTCTGTTATGTTGGCATGTTGGTCAGCTGGGGTGGTCGTGAACTTCACCCGCGTGCGGGACCTGCAGAGCGTTGTTCTGCAGTGCCAAGCTGCCTGTAGTCCTGGGGGACTTGATCAGAAAGCAGGTTTGATGGGCAGCAGACCTCCTGAAGTCTGTACGGTACTACAGGAGGTTGTGTCTCATGCCTGTCTTATTTATCCCCACCTCCTTGCCTGAAAACTACTGCTGGATTTATTGGCATCGCTTATAATCTCAGCTGTAGTACCAGCCCTGAACCATTCCTCTCTGTAGCAGTCTCTCTGTTCCCTGTTAGCTGGGCAGAAGAAGGTGCTGACCGAATTTCAAGCTGTGCAGGTACAGATCAGCTGGTGTGCAGCAGCCGAGCAGGTAGCAGATGAGCTGCACTGGCAAATCTTCCTCAGTGGGGGCACTTTCTGGGGTCTCCATTTGTCTGCTGATTTTCCAGAAGTTAGTAGGAACTCAGCACGTTAGTGACCTCTGCTTACTTCTCAGCTGGGTTCGATGGGTTCATGTGGGTCAGTGAGTTCAGAAATCACACAGGACAGAGCAGGACTGGGGCAGAAAAACAGCAGGACTTCATATGCTTTGTTTAGGCTTTTAGGCTAATAACCCTGCAGAAGCAGTGAAAAAGAGGAGAAAGACTTATATCAGCTTAGACAGAAGGTCTCAGCATGAATTGCCAGAAGTGCTTAAGAAAGCTGAAAATATAAAAATAATGGAAACTTTGCTGCTTCTTGTTGAAGGTGTTGTTGATTTGTTGGGTACTAGAGCACTACACGTTATCAACTTACTGCAGAATTGTTGCTTGCAGCTGAAAATCACCTACGATGCGTGTGAACTTTAGAAGGGATAAATGTTGTACTGTGGGTGTATACTGAACGTGCTGGGAAATGTGAGCTAGTGAGAGCTGAATGGTGCGTCCACGGAGGTGTAATGGCCTGGAGCATGACGTGCAGGGGGCAGTAAGGGGTACTGGGCATTTATGCGTTTCAGCTATGTCATTTCTATTTTTGCCGTGTTAGAGGAATTGAAAAATCAGGCTGCTTCACCTTGGCATCAAGCATGGGAACACCCGTTGCATGTTGTGGACGAATCCTGGAGCCTGTAGCAAAGGAAAGGTGATCTTTTAGCTCATATGCCATTAGTCGGAGCAGCTATAACAGGCAGTGGAATAAATGTCCAAGGAAAAGAGTTCCAACTAGAAGCTGCATGGTCTTGAATCAGGAAGACCAGACAGTCTTAACTGACATCTCTAGCACTCCTCATACTTCTGTGCTTGTTCTCTCCAGAATCTATTGCACCAATTTATTGCTGGTTTTCATTAGGTAGGTGCTGGTGACCTGGATCTAGCCATTTTGCAGCACTTTACTGTTGGATTAGCAAAAACAGATATGCAAAATGCTAGACTGGCTCATGAGGTACTTACCCTCTGGTTTGTTTAGTTTGTTCTAACTGGTCTATGTAGATTACTGTTCAGTTATAAAACTGTCAAGGCAAATGGCGATAACACCTATCAAAGTGTTCTCTTTTCAAAGAATTGTGCTGTTCCTTTTGATGCTTTTCATTCCTTAGTAAATGAGCGGACATAGGAAAGAGCCCTTGAAAGATTTTCTGGGCTTGGAGGCACACATGTGAATGTAAGGCCACTTAAGAAGGCATCGTGAAAAATGGGAACCTGAAAACACAAAGTGAAGAAATGCTGCTCATATTTATTTCAGACTCGGATTTGATTTGCTTGTGAGAATTCTAGGCAATGTCCAGACTCTGCTAAGTCTACACATGTTTAAATTAACAAATGCAAGGGCTTCTGCTAATGGCACTGGGACCGTTCACGTGCATGAAGTTAAGCAGATGTGTAAATCTTTGCAGAGTACGGGACTAGAACAGTAACAGCTGGCAAAGATGATTTAGTTATTGTTTGAGGGAATGTACTGGCTGCTGAGAAGGATGGTTGACGTCGGAGGAAACTAGTCAAATTGATACCTGCTGTTCGTCTTACAGATACGAGTCGGGGTCAATATGTGGTTGGATGAAAAAATGTAAATAGAGGTTAGAAAAAAGATACGCCAAATGACAGCTCTGGATGCCATGTTTCTTTGTGTACTCCCCAATTAAATTAGGATCCAGGATTTGCCTGGTACCACTGCCGATGTTCAGCACTTCCTGAGGCTGGTGTGAAAGTTCAGCCCCTTTTACTGAGAGGAGGGGCTCGTCTGCCTTCCTACACCGAATCTTTCAAACTTTGAAAAAGCTTCCAAAACTGGGAGAAGTGAAGAGCACTGAGGTTCTTTGGCAGTAACCTGATTCTGTTAGCTGGATCCGTATCTCAAGGGCCAAGTATGAGCTTTGATATCTAAGAGCGAGAGTTATCTGTACTTCCTATGTGTTCATATGTCTCTCAGGTAGAACAAAGTTCTTAAACCATATCCGCGGAGAACATTCAAGTGTCCAAGGTAATTCTGCATTAGCTGTGCATTTGTCTTGCAAATCGCTGATTGTGTCATCACTTTTTCCCTTTCGTCTGGCTTCATCTGCAGCAATGCAAAGGATCTGGTACTCTAAAGCACCAGGCATAATTCACTACCTTGCTTTACCTCGGAAACCCCCACAATTTTGACTGGATTTGGTGGAGGTCCAGCTCATGAAAGTGTTGGCATCAGTTTTCTGTTGAAAAGAGGAAAAGTTTATTTCCTAGCTTTGAGCTGCTGCTTTTTGCCAGCACAGGTGAGAGGAAGGATGCCACCATGTCGGTGAGATTTGCATGTGGATGTAGCAGGTGCCTCATCCTGCAGCGTGAAGCTTGATGTTACACGCTTGCCATGGGCTGCTCAGAGTTTTCCAGTTGTCTCTCTCTTGTATAACGTTGTCTTCCTGGCCAAGTCATGCTCCTCTCAACCTCTCCAAAGCTTTTGGAGTACTTAGCTTTCAAAAGAAACAAGCTGTTTTCTAAAGAACACTGATCCACAGTATCCTACTGTCATCATCTGCTGACCTAATCTTTCATTCCTCCTCTTTTCAAAGAAATTATTCTTGTAGTTTCTTCCTGGAATCCAGCAGCAGTGCTCCAAACAACTTCCCTGGGTCTGCAGGGTGACAGTCCTGGGGCCTCTCTTGTCCCTTTCTTCAGGACTTGGGCAAGCATTTATGCTCATGACTTCTTCCAGCCCACTGGCAGGAAGGGGAAGTTCATATGTATATTTGCTGTCTGGCTTTTACTTTGTTGGCTCTATCTATAGGCAAGTGACAGATTTCACTCAAGGGTGAAAACTTTCCTGCCTAGGGTATGGCTTACACGCTCTGACACGGGTGAATGATCAGAACCAGACATTCGTGTGCTCAGGTTTCAGGGAACCATGTGGGTACGGTAAATGAGAGTTGTTTGCCTTATTTTCCTGTATAATAATCTCCTTAAAGGCTGCTGTGTCTTTGGTTTGTGGAACTCAGAACATATGTATGTCTGACTTTTGTGCTAGAAAAATACTGTGCTCAAGTCTGCATTCTCCTAGGGAATAGAAAATGAAATTGCAGCGTTTGATACAAGGAGTTTCATGAAGTTGTGCACAGTTCTTTAACTGGAGACTGCTGAAGAATATGTGCTATGGACATTGAAGGCAGAGTGGAAACTTGATGTGTTATTTATCAGTATCCTAATTTCTGGCCATGCAGCGAATATTCTGAATAGAGTATGAAATTACAAGTTTCACTGGACAGAAATCAGTGGTGGTTTTGTTTTGTTTTGTTTTGTTTTTTTCCTGGCTGTTGCTTAAGGATGGATTCCTAAAAGTTTGGTTAGTGGTTTGCCAATTTTTGCATATAGTTGTATGCTGCAGTAGGTTATTTCTGTGCTTGCATATGGGAAAAATCTGGCCCTGTTTTGATTATCTTCACAGGCTTAAAACGTGTAACCAAGTAGATCATAAAAATGAGGAAAAATGTATTCTATTGTTAACTGATTAAAAACTCCATCTGTCAGATTGTTTCTAATACGTATCGAAGAGCCGGCAAGATTAAAAAGATCGCGATTGTCTGGACTGGGCAGAAGTAAAACCGGAGAAAATGAAAGACAAATGTTTTCTGGCTTTAGAATACTGTCCGTCTTAAATAAAGCAGGAATCTGTTGAGTCAAGAATAAGCTGTAAGTGCCACAAAGCAGGAAAAGCCATCAGTCTTCATGTTTCGTGGTCTCTGCGTAGCCTTGAGATACACACCGTTGCATCCATTTGGTAAATTAGTGAACCGCATTCACCCTCCTCCTGACACCTGTCTCTGCAGGACTCCTTCAGCGCTCTGCCTACACTCTTCCTACTCGAGAAGTGTGACTGCTCTCCTCCTGGTAGCTCCTTGGCTGGGTATTGCTCCCGTTAGACTGTAAAACTGGGCAATCTCTTTAGTCGTATCTGAGGGACAAGGTGTTGGGATCTCTTGCATTGAAATACAGATTTGTCCCGTAGTACCAAGCAACTCAGAAGGTGAATGACAAATAAGGAATATTTAAGTGTCATAGGGTGACCAGTTTAAATTTAAGGATAGTAAGAAACATGAGAAAAAATTGTAGGGTTTTGTTTGCTTTTTGATTATTTAAAAAAAAAAAATTCTATTCATTGAGCATGGTCACAGTACAGATCCTAGACTGAGAAACTCTTCCATATTCCTTTATAGACTGTTACCAGTATGCTTTGATTGTCAAACAGTTGGACAGGTTTCCTCTTAACCTATGGAGAGAAAAAAAAAAAGACAAAACACAACAGTGAACTTGCGAAGAGCATATATTTGTAGACAGAAAAAGACCAAAATGTAAGGTTAGAGATGGAAAGGGAAGGGACCTTGCCTTTTTTTGTAGGACTGAAAGATGAAGTAAGTCTACAAAGCTGTCTACCACTCTCATAAAACACATGAAGCAAGTAGACAGAAGAAATTATCAGAAGATGTGACTGAGAACAGCTACTGTATGGCACAACTGCGGGCACTGTGCCACTTTGTCTTCATTCTGTTTACAGTGAAGATGATCCTTGGACTCAAAGAGCCCTATTTCATTCTTAGAAAATATCGGTTCAGAAAATAGTTTGAGATTTAGTGTCAAGCGATTAGCATGTATACAGATTTGCTTCAGTGAAAATCAGTAGAGCTAGGCTTGTTTCCAGAAGCATAGGGCTAGAGAAAGTTTTACCAACCACTTGTGTAAGTGTTGTAAGACAGGCAGAAATGTTCACTTGTATTTTTGTATGAACTATGTACATTTAGAAAATTGCCCCAATATTCTATCCAATCCTGATCTCACTTCCGCTTGTCTAATTTAGGGCCGCTTCTTTTCAAATGGATGAGTTGCGCTGGCATAAAAGCAGTGTGAGTTCCGACTTGCTCTGTTAATGGTATAAGCCAGGCAAATCAAAACTAGGCAGTGCAGTAAGGGGCGACTACAGCTATCACCTCCCCCTTCCAAAGCAGCTGACGAGGGCTTCAGATCAAACAGGGTGACAAATGCTGGCTGTATTTCAACACGAAGGAGGAGGAGGCCAGAATTAGGTGTTCTTTGGGAATACCTAGACATGCCCGCGGCTGTTTTATCTGTGGGGCTTGAGCCTGGCCATCCCAGTCAGCTTCTGCTGCCCTTGTGACCTCTGGAGTTATTTACAAGAACGATCATCAGAGAACCAGTAAATAGGACTGGGCAGTGCGTGTTTCCAGATGGCTTGGTGGGGCTCAGATCGTTGTTTTGGGCCAGTTGCATCTCTGATCTAGTCATTGAAACAGTAAAAGAATGGAGAAAGAGTCACTAATTTTTCTCTGTTTAGTTGACCTACGTTCTTTCAATGTGCAGAGATGAGTGCTGGCTCAATAACATGATCCAAGATCTGCTGGTCTCTAATAGAATAAGACTTTTTATAGTGTAGGAAAATCTGCTTTCAATTTCTATTGTAAGGCATTATTTTAGTCAATGAAAACAAAGTGTGCTTGGGAAGCTGCCTAGAAGACATGTGATTTCAGGGCATTGCTATTTTCTTTTTGATGAGAAAAGAGCTAGCTTTTTTCTTTTATGTCATGGTTGGGTAAAGTGATGTATTCAGCGTGGATGACGGGAACTCATTCAGACTCCTTTGATATGTGTAGGGCAGCTCTACATGGCCACCGATTGACTAGGGGGAAGCTATTTCTCTGCACAGCGCTGAGGTGTCTTGTTTGCGCTAATTAAAACTCCTATAAACTACCTAAATTCTGGTAGTCATTTTGAGGTCGGGTAAAAATTGCAAAGTGAAATAGTATCCTGTTTCTAGATGTGTGCGTTGTGCAATTTAAGCTGGTCTTTATCAGAGTCATTTAGGAGAGAGCCAGGCGTTTCCTGGTACAACTGATGGTATTAAGACAATGGGAAGCTGGAGTTTCGTGTTATTTGCACTGCTGATTACCTTGGGAGGGGGGGAAGTAGAACAGGGAAGTGGATGAAAACGAACAGAAATGTGGGAATATCACCAGCTATGGAGTGCCTCCCGTTTACAGGATAAAGGACTTCCTCCCTCTCCCTTTTTCACCCCCTTCTCCCTTTTGCCAGTGGTAAACTGCAAGAATTGCATGACCTCATATTGTTGCCTACGTGATTTCTTGACTGAATCTGTTGAGGTTTCCTGTGTTCTCAGCTTGGTGTCTTGTTTAGTGGTGGTGGGCGAACCTCAGAAGGTTCAGATTGCAGATGCAGATCAGATAAGCAGGTTATCTATTCAAATTAAACCTCATGGGTCTGCAGTCTGGTCCTTCCTGCTTCTGGTTACGTTGAAAATACCTCAAAGCCTCTGTTCTGGTGTTTCTGTCCAGGTATTCCAGACACTGTAGGAGGTTTAATGCTTGCTAGTATTTTAGATTGATAAACTGGTGGGTAAGGAATGTCTCTCTTATTTTTTCTCTATTCTGAGTGTGACTATTTCCAAAGTATTGATGCCCTGTTCTGCTATAAGACCCTTGTTTCAGGACTTGTAAAACACTTTTACAAATACCGATGAAATGGATGAAATGCACATTTCTCTGAGCTATGTCTATGAAATCACAGTATCAGCAATATTCAGTGTAACTGAGAATCACAGCCCTTTGTGCTCACTGTTTAGAGCAAGAAACCGAGGTACAGGTGAGTCACTGACTGAGCCAGGAAAAGAATCCAGTGTTTTCCAGCTTTGTGTCAGCAGCAAGACTAACTTTCCCCAGAACAGCAGTTTCTTCCATTGCCCTGATGCTCGTGTGTGCCAGGTGTTCCCATTACGAGCCAGATGTGCTGCAGCATGAGCCAGAAGTAAACATTATTGGTAGCCTTCTCACATCCCCCTAGGTTTGGCCCTTATAGAAATACATCAGAGAACTCTGTCTAGATCAGCATCACATCTGGAGAGAAATAAAAAAAAAAAGACCAATTTCAGCCACTTTGGAGAATCCCAGCCTCCCCTGTAACTCGCTGAGTTACACAGCCCCGTCAGGTGGCAGGTCCTGCCCCGACCCGCCAGCCCATGTACTTGCCCTTCTAACCAGAGTACTGCAGGTATGATTCGAGTTCCTATAAATGCCAAATTCTTGAGCGAAGCTTACTGGTCCCGCTTACTGCAGCTTTGCCTTTCAGTGGAGTCTGACTGATCAGGAGAAAGCAAAGGTTTTTTCCCCCTATATATAAACAGTTGCGTGTTTGCTTTTAATCAACATGTTTCTTTACACAGTTTAATATATATTTGGATGTTTTGGGTCTTGCATTTTGTGTTGCTGCTTGTGTACAAAATAACAACCTAGTTCTTTCCAGGTATTGCTCTGCTGGCTCCTGGGTGTGTGTTTTACAATGCCCTGCATGATGATACAGAGGTCTCACCGTCTGCTGTATACAATAGCAGCGCACGGGCTTGATTGCTGAATGTGAAAAGACAGTCAAGGTGGTGTAAGCCCCTTGCCTAGTGCAAACAGGGGGGGTGGGTCTCGTCCCAGTGTTGGGAGAGACGGGCTGCTGATTTCCTGCTCCATTCACCACAGTCCCAAAGGACGTGGTCTTTTGGGAACGTACCTCAAGGGCTCCGTTTCCTTGCGTGCGATTATCTTCTGCAAGCGCTAGCCAAGGGGAGGAGCTGCATGCTTTTTCCTTGCTGAGTGACACCAAAGTGCTCCCCTGATTGTATCCCACTCTGCTGTCAAGGCTGTAGTTGGCAGAAGCTCTGCAGAAAAGGAGGCTCTGATCTTTGCTGCCTTCCTTGCTGTGGCTGGCTGATGCATCAGCAAGGTGGATGAGAAGTCTCAGAGTGGAGGACTCCAGCCTCTTGTTTAGGGAGGCATGAATTCAGTTCCCGTTAGCATTTGGGCTTAGACCTCCCTCGACACTGCACAGCATGATGTAAGTGGAGCGCTAGCCTGGAAAGTAAAATCTCAAATTAACATTTCTTCAACTGTTAGCTCCCAAAGGCTGTTCAGGTAGGAGCATAAAGATCTTACGGGCAGAGGAGTGCTGACTGAACCTCCTGGCTAGAGCAAAGAATGGCACGTCGACGTTTCTAGGATTTATTCCCAGCTCTTGCACAGAGCCAGTCCCTCCCAGTATTTTAACTGCCAGTGTTTCAGTTCCTGCGCTGTAACATTCATCCTTGTAACATTTCATCCTTGCTTCTTAGAGAATTGTGGGATGTTTAATTCAGTAAAAATCTGTAAAATGTAAGGAGACCTGATAAAGAATGTAACAAAAGTGCTAAATGTTAGGGGGGAAAAAAAAAGTCGTAATGTCCCAAACTGTGCTGGAGTTAACAGTGGGTCCTTTGTGCTCTTATGGTTTGCCTACCAAGTCAGACCGTAGCCGAAGGTAATTTATTGTTCTGTGCAGCCCTTTGATGCGCTTCAGTGTGAAGGACGTAGTGTAAAACCATATCCTTCTAAAAGAGAAATTAAAACAGATTTGATTGAGAAAAACGTACATCTGGTATAGTCATGCCTTTTGCAAAGAGCTGAGGCTTTTATATCCCAGAGTGGGAGAAAAATCTTGCTGTGATCTAGGAAATGCTTAAAGAACTGGAGTTTTTTTTTCTTTAGGCTTTCAAATACTTTAGCAGGGCTGTGTCTGGATTTCTCATCAGCTCTTAAGAATACCTTGGGTAATTCATAACAATGCTTTCAAAGGCAATGCAGAACAGCTTGTGTGTGTTTGTTAGGTGTTGGTGTTTTGATCCTTGATTTTATTTATATGCATAAAAATATATAAAGGTTAAGGGTAGGTTTTGACAGATGTGGGTGCTACTTAATTGACCTCTTCTATCTGTATTTTAGGTTCAACTGCTTGATAACTGAATCTATAAAATGCTGTGTCTCTGTTTTGATGCCAGTCTGGAAAGCACCAGATGAAGTATTTTGCTGCCTCTGAGCTCCTCAGCCTGCACGGAGTGTTGTACCACTTGCCGTGCGCAGGATGCAAGGTTTTTTGCTCTGTAGTGCTGTAACTCAATGTTTCCCTTTCCATGGTTGTAGTTTCTACTAGTGACCAGAATATGGGTTAGATGTACTTTAGGGGAAGAAAAAAAAAAAAAAGTTGTATTCTCCAATTCAAGCTTTTTGAGAAGAGCATTTTTTACAGTCCTGTGCAGGTGATAATTTTCTCTTCTTCATTCTGCTCTTCTAGAGTGACTTTATTTTCCCCCTCCTTCTCCTTCTGAATTTAGCAAGGGAAGGGACACGCTAAATATCTGGATTCTTTTACCACTAAGAAATAATATAGTTAAAATTCTCAATGAAAGTAAATTCAAAATACCTGATGATAAAACTTGTTCTCGGAATAAAAATAACTAAATAGAACTCTGCATGGGCAGCCTGCAGCTGTGTTCTGGTTTGGGCCAGGTGTTGTACTGAGTCATGGAAAACCTGGATTTCTGCCCGACAAATGGTTAGTGTTGTGGTGGCATAGCTCCTTGACGTGGAAGAAGACCTGTTGATTTAGTTGCTTTTGATGATTTTTAATAATGTAATATCTCTGCAGTACCTTCAGTCTGGTAACTTCAAAGGGCTCTGCACTTGTGGAACTAAACTCTTGGTGGGCAAGAAGAGTATTTTTGTATTTACTTATAAAGTGTCTTGACATAAGATTGGTTTTGCTTTCTGGAGTCCATCATAATGTGCATTAGAAACAAGAATATTTTCTTGGTGAGTGCAAATGGGACACCCATAATGAGATTTCTTCCTTTGTGGGGACATGGCCACAGCTAAATGGTTACTGTCTTGTAGACAGAAGGGTCTCTGGGATAACATACTTATTTCCTCAGGTTTGGAAGAGGGAAGGGGTGGCGGATGACCAGACAGGATATATATCCACTTTTGAATTACCAGAACTTTCATAGTTCCCCATCTTTGCATAAATGGAGATCGCCAATGGACTGTATGTTAGTTTGGGACTGTAAACTGCCGTGAGTCAACCAGTCTCGGTCTGTAGCCCTGCTCTCCTGGGGGAGCCTGAGTTCCAGTTCTGTAAAACCTTTGCGAAGGTCTTTAATTTGACTTTTAGTTGTCTCCAGAATCAGCAGTGTCCTATATGTCCTTCATCTGGTCAATATTGTATAAAATCCCTTTCATGCCCAAGAGACTAGCTTTTTTTTTTTGTCTACAGCTGTGGAATTGACTGATTCTTCTTAAAAGTTTCCTAATTTTACTTTGCTCCGAAACATTGTCTCATTTCGCAAGGATATTTTTGAATTCTCTCTAATCTCAAAGCAATTTTATTTATTGGCCTAAGCAAGTGAGGATTATCTGAGTATGCTTTCCTTTATCCTGTATTTCAATTGGATCTTGAATCACTTTGTGGATATCAACTCAGCTTAGCAGAGCGGTAGGGGTTCCCCAGGTAGTAATGCAAATGTCATAAAATCAGTGCTTGGATAGAAAAGAGAATTTCTTTCATGACCCCGCTGTAAGAAAGGCTTCCAGCTGGAGCTCCAAAGTTTTCTCCCCCTCTTTCCTCCAGCAGGCCAGCTGGCATGGGCACGCTGGTTGAGAGCCAGTGGTGGCCGTGGGGCCCAGCTACAAGGCAGGTTGCTTTTGCCTGGGCTGCGTGGGAAGGAGTGCAGGATTAGGGCGTTTGCAAGGGGGTTGGGGTATGTGGAGGAAGGGATGAAAGGACTTCGGTCACAAACCGGTAGGAAGCTAGGCTTCGTTCATTCTTTTGCTCATAAAACTGATTTGTTTCAATTCTGCGTTATGGGGTTTCAAGAAAATCCAAGTCTTGGAGTTCCTCTGTGTCTCTTCCAAGTATGAGGCTCGCTGAGATGTGTCGACTATGCCCTGATACGTGTTTTTATGCACTTTCAGCCTTGGAGGCCACAACTAATGAAGCCTGTTTTTCTGCTAGTTTGTGTTTTGTGATTGATTCTGGATTCTAAGGAGATGTATGCTCAGAATGAGGCGTTTTGCAAGACTGGGGCACTTTTTGTCAATGAAATGCTAAAAGGGCTCTTCCTTTCCAGCTCTAGGTTTCCATGAACCATACAGCAGTTTAAATTTCTGTTAAACCTGGCCTGAAGCCACTGGTTGAAGGGGGAGGGTGGCAGGCAATGTGATTACAGGAACACAAGGGAAATCAAGCTGAAAAAGAAAGAGTGAGCTGATCTAATTCCTTCAGTGTTGTTCTACACTTAGCCAGCTGAGCCCTCAGAGTAAGGTTGATGCTTCGCACCACCTCCTCAGGTTCTGGCCGCTCTAGTTAGGCGTTTTACGACTCGCTACTGGCTTATAAACCCCTGGACCTAGAGTTTCTTCTTCAACACGTACATAATGCCTTTCTATAGCTTTAGGCTTAATGAATAATCAGGCTGCACTTGTCACATCTTCTTAGTTCCTTGTTCAATAGATTTCAGATATTTGGGTAGATTACATGTGGAAAACAAACACTGAGCGCTACGCCTCAGGGAAGGCCCAACGAGGTCAGTAGTTGCGTATCCTGGGGCCTTCTTGAGCTGCTGCTGCATAGGTACTCTCTGTTTTAGTGGCACCTTTCTTTGCAATGGAAGCATAATAAAATCCCTCAGTGGTCTTTGATTAAATATTGTTTAGGATGCTATTTACCCCACTCTGCACTGTATTGTTGCTGGCCTGAATACTTAGATCAAAGGAGGCTGTAAAACAGTTCCGCAAATAATTGAGGAGGAAAAGGTAAAGCAGTGACCTAGATAAGAAACATTTTCACAAGCACAAGAACCATAACAGAGGGACTCCATAGTCCTCCTATGTCTGTCTCCCATAGAGACTAATCAAGTTTTGCTGCAGATTTTTTTTTTTTAAGTGTACCTGTTCAATATCTGCATTTGATCTGCGTGTTGTATTCTGCCCCCGTATAAGCATGGGAGACTGATAGAGCTTATTGAGGACAGGTTAGCACAGGTAAAAGATTTGTTGTCGTATGACTGTTATGGCAGATGGCTACCAGTGTATTCTGATCCTAAAACTAGTCATAACTTGAATGTGATGCATGTCGAGACATTTTATCTGAAGCCTTTTGATTTGGAAGAACGTGACGTGGAAGAACAGGCAAGTTATATGCCCTGCATGTTATAGGTAGTGCACTTGGTTTTAATGTAGATTGGTTGTACGTAATGTACCTCTTGGTTGTAATGTTGATTTAATGTTAATCAGCATTTTGTATAATTAGTTGAATATTACTTTGGAATATTTATTTCCATTCTCTTTGAAATGCTTTCCTTGTCCATCAACTGCAGACTGAACTGGAGGAATTTGCTGTTTGTCCACTGAGCAGGCTGAGAGCCGGCAGCAAAGGTTACAGTGAAGGAAATGTATGGTAACTTAAGAAAAGGAGGTGAGGAGAGAAGGAAGCGGACCCATCCTGTCATTCAGATGCAAGCAGTGGGAGAGTTGCAGTGACACAGCCTCAGGAAAGGGATGGGCCTGCAAATTACAAAATTGGTCAGATTGGAGGTATAGCACTGCTCTCTCCCCTCTCGTCCTTCACCCCTCACCAAACCGTTAGTCGCCTAGACTATTGTAAAGGGTGAGTTAGTATTATCTGGACGTGATTAGTGATGAGAGGCAATTAAAAAGGCCACCTTTCCTTAAAAGGAAGAAGGGAGCAAAGCTGAAAAAAAGGAAAATGCAAGACTGGAGTGTTATCCAGTATCAGTGTAGTGAAAAACAAGTATATATCCCTGTCTGAACCCAGTTATCAGCCTTGCCCGACTTCCCTGGAGATTTAACTGTTGGGCCTCTTCCAGAACCCAGCTACTATTTCAGATGCTTTGCATTTTGAGATTTAAATGTGAGGAAGTTAGCAAGTAATGTACGGATTTTCAAATTAAAGCCCAAGAAGCAGTCTGATTTAGAATAACAGGGCTTCATGGCTGTAATCCTTGGATTAAATGTTGGCTTTCTCTACACATATAAATAGACATTGTGTTTCTCAAGGGGGGAAAAAAATAGTCTATCAAAACAATCTCGAAGCCTGGGGAGATGTGGTGATAGCTGCATAGCCAGGATGGCTTTTCTACAGAGTGGAGAGGGATTTAAAGTAAATCTCTTGGTGTTCAGATTAAACTGCATGCTATCCTTATGTGTCTGAACGACAGCTGTTAGGATTGCAGCCACATAATTATCAATCCCATCTGGCAAACTCCCCCCGCTCCCCAGTACAAGGGTGAAATAAACACAAGGCTTGAAGATAATGCAAGCATTATTTTTTATTTTCTAGGTGTTAATGGAGTTATTGGGGGAACCATGTTCAGCTGTTGGAAGATAGAAAATTATTTGTCTTTAAATGAAAGACAGGACTTCCCAGGGAATAATCAGGAGGTTCTTCACGGAAAATGCTCAATGGGATAAAATAATGACGTATGGCAGGGTTGCTGCCTGGATCACGTCTAATAGGACACACATCTGGCCTCGAAGTCGTATACTGTAGCCTCAGCACATCAATCCAGTGGTGATGCAGGACATACATTTGTTGCTTTGCATTGCTGTTGCTATTTGTTAGTGCCGGAGGCTGCGTTTAGGTTCAGGCATCGTAGCAACTGCTGCTCAGGCCCATCGCCCAGGCCATTCCTGCGTAGTCTTTACGACAGGTCTGCTTTCCTCATTGAAGTTTTGTTCTGGTTGCCACTTGATAGGAAGCTTTTTCCACAGCTTGGTGGTTGTTGGGTGAGGTTGTTAATGAGTTCTGTGTTATCATGTGAGACCGAATGCATTTCTTTAAAAAATGAGCCGAAAATAACATCTTTACAGAAGTCATCATGCGTTTCTTTGTCAATGATTCTTTGTTAGTTTCAGCCTCTGTTTCTTTTTGTGAGGATTTGTTCCTAGGCCGCCAGGCCTGAATGGAGAATAGGAAGTCACTCCAGCTGTTTTCCTCGTGTTGGCACTCTGTGCTGAACAGGAATTGCTGAGCAAAGAACATCATTTCCCCTGAGAGGTTTGCTGGGGTAGCACAAAGGCAGTCTGGATTTTCTTTAATTAAAAGTTCCTGCCAAATACTATCATCAAGGGTTGGGGGAGGGAGGGAGGGAAAGAAATACGTGAAGTCTGGAGTCCACTTGGAAGAGCAAGAAACCTGCCTGGGAAAGCAAACGAGCAATGTTTTTCTCTGCTGTACTCTCACTTTTTAATACATAACCACTTACCCAGAAAGGAGGACTGTTTTTTTCTTCTCTTCTGCGAATCTTGGTTCTAAATGTTGCCTCTCCAACAAAGTTGGAGCAATTGTGCAACTTTGCACTTGGTTTTGGCCTAGCTAGTGGAATAAAAAATAAGCAGAATTCCTTCTCTTAAGTGGGCGCCAAATTATCAACTGACACATCATGCACATTATGGTGATAAATGCACGTCTGGTCGTGGTTTGCAGTAAACTTAAATTCTCTTTTCTGTTTAAAAAAAAAAAAAAAGAAAAATTAAAGCAATGGCTTTTTTTCTTCCTTTTTGCTTTGCAAAAGAAAGGTTAAGAAAACAAGCCATAAAGAATAATTGACAAGTATTTTGGCGAAGAGGAAGATACAGAGTCACTTCACCCCTTGCTTACTAGCAGAGGGGTGAAATATCATATTATCCATACAGACTGAAACATGCTGCTACCTCATGCTGTCTGCTGCTGGATGAGAAATGCATCTGGTGGTTTATTCCAGTCCTCCGTGTGCTGGTGACTTCCTTATAAACTCCTTTATTGTATCTGCTGCTTTCCGGGGGTTCTTACTGGCAGTATTACTAAAGAATTGCCTTGCAGCTTGAATAGTCATCTCTAGCAAGGCAGTTTCAGGTAAGAGATTATTTGTGGATGAAAGACTGTATCTTTAAGCTCATAGTTTGAGGATCCTGCAAATCCCTGTAATGTGGAAGGCAGCTGTGGCTACAGCAAGATTGACAAATCGCCTATGTAGTGCATATATTGCTCCTGTTGTGGACAGCTGTGCAGTAATTCTTTACAGGAAAAATTCCTCCATGGATCCTGTCAGTGTTCATCTTGTAACTCAAAGTGAAAGAATGTAATATTTCTTTGATTTTTTTCTTGTTTTCAGTGTTTTCTAATGTAACTGCCTCATCTTTAATTGTCTGTTCTCGGTTTTCATTTTCCAGTGCAGTTCATCTTCCTGAACACAGTAACATATTGCACAATTAATTTGCCATTTGTAATACTCCCTTGAAAAGAGTATCTTCCATCCTGTTTATTGGTGTGTTTCCAGCTGATCTCTGGAGAACAAAACAGTTGGCTTCTGCTTGAACTTTTGTGTTACAGTCCTCAACCTCAGCCAAGTCTGAAATTCTTTCTTGTTTTTTACTGAGGAGAAAGGGTGTTTGACCTCAGCTAGGTCTTTGTCTATGTAAGAACTTCAGCATACCTCGTTAGTAATGTCATCCTAATGCAACGGATAGGGTTTGAGCTTGCTAAGTAATGCTCCGCTGCCAGTAAGTTGGATGCTTGTTCAGAACAGCACAAAACTGTTCTACAGTCTGGCTTTCTTGGTGGTAGGTTTTCTTAACTTGTCTGTAATACAGCTGGGCTTTTATGTTCATGTATTAATGATTAGGTAGGCATACATAATCTAACTGGTATTTCTTTCTGACCTTGTGGAGATCTTGGAAATGGATTGGGTGTGAGGCTTCATATACCTAAAACACTCACGTGCTGTGTTCAACTGGTGCTGCCACGGGTACTTTGAAAACACCTAAGCCAAATATCCTGTTAATATACCCATCACAAAGCACACTAAATGTGATTTTTTTGTTTTGTTTCTTGATTTATAGTTTTACTTGGAGGCAGACAGTGGGATTTCTCCTAGTGGAACATTGAGTTGTTACACGTCTTTTTACTGCCATGATGCTGTTCGAGTTCCTCTATTTATATAGAGGTTTTTTCTAACGTAATATTGTACACCTGGATTCGCTCTAAAATTTTCCACTCTGCTGGTATCTGAATGCAAGAGGATTTCCCCTTCACAGGGTTTTGTTTATGTTTTTATTTTGCTTTTTGGACTTAGTAAAGATCATCTGTAGGAGAATTGGGGGAACTTTTGGACCACGGGCAGTTTCCTGTCATTGTCTAGAGTCTCAAGCATTGTGGACTTCCACCTCCTTCCTGTCTTTTGTCTCTGGGTCGATAATGTTGTCTTTACAGTAGTTCAAATAAAAATAGATGTAATAGAGCTGGAAATAGAAACTAGTATCCTTAAATGCATGTCTTTGCTGTCTGAGCACAATGCTCCAATAATAATAAAACAACGTAGTTCCAGAGGGTACTTAAGTGTTTACAGCCTGTGGTTCTAATCCCATCACCTTTCCCTTGCAAGTATATCCACTGAAGGCACTAGCAGCACTTCTTCAGGGCAGTGATATATATGCTACAGCAGCAGCCAAGCAGCCAGAACACAAGTGGTAGGGGATTTCTCTTTAGCTGAGGATGCTACTCCCAAAAGTTCACAGAATTTTTTTAATAGGCATTGATCTAAATTTGTTTGAGTGGATTGCGCTCTAATAATCTACATCAGAGTGGCATCGAATGGCATGACTGTGTTGGATACTGGACTCTATGGATCCATGGTATAATCTATTTTGCATTATAATAGTGCCCGAAGGTCACAGCTAGGGTTTTATATCGTCCTGTCCTGGAACCTTTGCGAGTGGGTAGAAGTTCGTCTCAAAGAGCATAATGAGAATGAAAAGGCAGCACAGGGGTAGAGCAAGCAATAGGAAGGATGTAGGGCAAAGTATGAAGGTAAACGCCAGCAAGAGCAAGTATTTGTAGAGCACTAGTGATACACATCAACTGCAGGTTGTAAATCTTTAAACATTTGTTAATAAAAGAAATATTGCTCATGTCCCACAGGTACTTTATGTCATTGTTTTGAACTGCAGATGCATTTTTGGCATCAAAATAAAGGTGTGTCTCAAAGGTGGTTTTATCAGTTTGAAATGGTTGCCAAGTATATATTGGTAACATACGGAAGAAAAGCCTAGCAGTGAACTTTACTTGGGAACTTGTGGTAGGCATAGATCTGTGACAAGAAGCATCGGCAGAGGTGAGAAGCTTTTAAAAGACAAAAATGAGGAGAGTCAGTTATCAAATTCTGAGGGATCTCAAAAGTGAATATTAAATAACTGAACGGGAAAGAAAGTCTTAATGCTGCATTTTGACTGATCTGGAGGGTAGAAATATGAGCTTTGGAAAGCTCAGAGTTTGCAGTAGGTGGAATACAAAAGTAATAACGGCATAAAGTGAAAAAGGTTGAAGCTGAGATATGCTGGTAAAACAGGTCAGTTTCAGAAGCATGTTTAGTACCCATTTTCTTAATCTAGAGGTGTCCTGATCAAGGAAGTCTTAGCATGTAGCATGTGCTAAGCATGTTCCTTACACATGCGAGGTAATCAAGAGCGAAAAGCAGATGTGCTGTCTAGGTTACTAGTTTAGGCCACTGCAATAGCAGTGCTCACTCTAATGTCAGAGAAAGCAGAAATGTAAGAGAGCTAGGAAGGGGCGTTGGGTGTGTGTAACTGTGCCATCAACTGTGAGAGGCTGGTGCTGCATCTAATGAATGTGACTGAGCATCCTCTTTGTAGATAATGATCTAATTCCATTACTGCGTTTCACAAGAGAGAGAAACATAATGGACTTTGAAAGTAAATGCACTAAAAAACTGCCTTTCCATTGCTTTCAAATAGGCACGGAGTTCTTCCTTCAAGTACCTGGTTCTTCACAGCTTTAGTAGAAGAGAGTAGAAGAGCAACCTGCTTGAGCACTATCTGGGGCTGAAGTGTCCGCAGGCTGCAGAAGGCAAGTCACTGGTGTACGGACTGTTGCATCTGACTATGAGCTATTTTAGAGGTGGAGGAGGTAAAAGCATACAAACAAAAAACAAAACAAAAGCCCCAAACCCCAGCCTCCCTAAAACTGTATTTTACCGCACTGCGGTATAAAGATACCCTTTCTAATTTAGGGATTTCTGTGTTTAAGGCTGTGGTAGCTAATAAATCCCTGACATCTGAATTGTTGGGAAGTGGTGTGTACGATGAAACAACATTACGTGGTTGCAGAGAGATCAGTACATATATTTCTAAAGTTAATTGTTCCATATTTATTTGCAATTCTCTTGTTCTTTGCTTCTCTCGGCAAATCTAAACAGTGCTCAGAAGAAAGCTGTGGAGTAGGAGTCTGATTTAATGGTGCCTCCTTGGCTCTGTAGCAGGGCTGTAAGAGGGTAATAAAATCCTTGTAGGATTTGCTGAAATCAGATAGAATGAATGTAGCATTAAAGAAAACAAGGGACCCATAGATTAGCTGAATTCTTGCTTCACTTCAATTATTTCCTTTTTAATCCAATGAAGAGAAGAAAAGAGATGACAACTCTGGCTTACTGTTGTTTGAGCACTGGGAAAAAGGTAGGGTCAGTAGCCCAAGCCAAGTGGAAAATGAGATTCTTTCTCATGTCTTCACTCCGAGCTGAATCGAAGCCTATATTCTGTTTTCTGTTATGCTTGTGGGAATCCTTTGTTGGACTGGATTAACAGCAGTGCGAACCGAGGCCGGAGAATCGCACAGAGTGCCCATCTTACATGAAAGCTTGCAAGAATTTGTTTTGGATCTGGCTGAAAAATCTGTGCGTGGTGTTCAACAACCTTCAGCATCCAGAAGAGCGCTCTCATATGACAGGCATTCAGCAGGCTTCTTAAAATGGGGTCTGGGAATTTCCATGTATTTTGAAATATGTCCCGCAATACAGGGGGGTATAGTCTTTAAGTTTAATATGGGTCACTTAGCTTAAAATGGAAAATAAGATAAACTATGATAATAGTGCAAACATTTATAACTACTTTTGTCTTATTATTTTAAGGACCTCTTAGAGGTTAACACTGTTGTGTTTGTGAATAACTTTCAGAAATGCCAGGTTTTGTTCTGGGGTTCACAATTCTCAAGACTATTTTATGCTGATTTTCCTCATGTTTTAATCCTAAGCTATGGAGTTACTTTTGTAGGTTTCGATTGTGATGTCTAGCATATATAATGCCTTTGCAAATGTGATTACTAGGATTTGCTGTAGGAACAGCATTTAAATTGAAACTCTTCGCTTACTCTTTCTGGAAACTATGTATGCATGAAGGGAATGAGTCAAACTTAAGACATGCCATCTGATTATAACTCAATGGGTGGGAGGGACAAAGTCCTTGTGCTTTGAACTAGTTAGATATAAATACAGAGCTCGCTGGCAAAGGTCTGTTCAGAGGAATGGGAGGCCCCAGATAGAGTGGGAAGTACTCCCAGTATCCTAAATAATAGACACTCCGATGTAATTATTAAGCCCAGCGTCCTCTGGGGAGTACTTGGATTAAAGGATACCAGAGCGATGCAGACTCCTAGGGGAGGAAATATTTCTTTTTAAGAGGAAAAATGAAAAAAAGACTGTAGAGTGAAAATTAAGGAGATAGAAATCCTCATAGTTAACAGAGGTTTATACTGTTTAAGCATACTGTTACAGGGCCATAAAAGGCATACGTGCAGTATATCCATAACCAAAGCAAAACGAAACAGCAGAAGGCAAAAAGAAAGTTACGTTTGTAAATGAGAAGTTCTGAGAGCTCATTTAATTAAAAAGATTTCTTGTTCTGGAAACTGAAGCTTTTTAGAAGAGAGCATGAAGTATGGCAAATAATTTGGGAATTGGGGCGGATTGTGTACCAACTAGCCAATAATATAAATAACAAATTTTTAAGTGTATTGAAAGTAAGAAGCTTCTTACGGAAGCCGTTTGTGGAGATGAGTGCAGTTAGGGAAAATAAGAATTTTACTAAATCAACCCAGTATGTGTTTGCACTATGACCAATTGAATTATTAAACCTCACTTAGGTGCAAAAAAAAGATCTGAAAGGCAGAGAAGGGAATCCTTTGAGTGACATTTTGTATGAGCAAGCCGTTTGATCCGCAAGTAAGGAAAGGAGTTTTCTTTAATTCAGCTGATGGAAACACGATGACCTATTTATATCGCAGTGTCCATAAGATTCTTTTTCCTCATGTTTCTTGGACTTGTTTTATGATGCTTTGTAAGAGCTGTGGCAGAAAACTCAGTGTCTACAGTACTGATGATACTAAACAGAAAAGTGTGTGTGTGTGTAAGTGTAAAAAAGATGGGAGAACCAGTCCTTTTGCTGAAAAAGCATGAAATCAGTGAGCTCCCTCTTCCTGTCTTCTACTGTGTATACACACTGCTTATTCCCCTTTGAAGCAACAATAAGATAAAGAAACATGGTCCTGTTATTTACCAACACAGCAATCTCAACAGCATAAGCAACTTTCACTTCATTAATACCCCTCTTTCCCCAAGGACAGCATTGTTTCAAGCACTGTGCAGTGTCTGAATTCTTCACTCGTTGCCTCTTCAGTGCTAAACCCTTGACCTGTTGTAGCTGTTCTGTACCATCTTGTTTACAAAGAAATTACTGAATGAAACATCTTACTATGTGACATTATATTTGCTTTTACTTTTGAGATACGATTGAATTACCACGAAGGGTAGTAAACTCATGCAACTCGTAGGCACTTCAGGTATATAATTCCTATGCCTACACTACCAGCTTAGCGGGAACATGGGCTACGCTGATGCAGGGACTGCTGCATAGTCCAGATCTCTGGCTGAAGTCACCAGGTTGTCCTGAAGCTCAGCTGCATGCCAAGGCCAGCCCTGTTTGACAGTGGTCCAGGAGGACTGGAGGGGAGCCGTTGTCCTCCTGAAACTCAAATCCTTCTAGAGTGCTTCTTCTTCACTGTTCTTCGTACATTTTGTGCCATGTAGGTTTTGTTATGAAGCTTACAGGGTTAGGCATTTTGGTCTGCTCTTTTATGGTGCCGTATGTTTTGTCACCGTACATGCAGATATCTGGTGCTTTCTGGTTGTATAGGCCTTCCGCTTTCAGTCTTCCATAGCTTTTTGTCAGAGGAGGGAGTAATAATTTTTATTAGTTCTCCCTAGGCACTGTGGTTGATTCTGGTCTCAAGACAGTGTAAATTGGGAGAAAAGGAATTGACGTCAGGAGAATTATCCACAGTCAAATTTGTACTTGAGCGATGTCTCTTTATATGATTAAAGTATTTATTCTCTGCAGAAAGTTTTAAAATTGTTCAAATGCAGCCCTTGGACTGTGCTCAAAGGTGAATTTTTTGGAAAGTTTGAGTGAAAACATTTCATCCATGTGTGAGTATGAGGAGAGTGGAAAACTATTTTTCCCTTCCATAAAGACTTTTTGCTGCCTTCTTTTGAACTGCTCTGCAGCAAGAGTAGCTGAGGCCTGTATGCTAAAATTTGGCATTGAAATAGCCATAACTGTGAAGTGTCTTAGTTTTGGCTTTGATTTTACTGAGTTACGGGCCTTAGAAAATCATGTACTGAGCATGCACTACAGCATTTTGTTTCTTCCTGCAAAGGTTGCAAAGGGTGCAGTCAAGAGGATTTGCTGTGAGTAAGCACCTGAGGAGTAGCCACACAGCACAAAACCAGAGCAAGATACCTCTTCGGAGCGGCAGGGCCGCGTGGAGCTAGGAGAGGAGCAGAAGGCCTTGTAAAGCGTTTCTCCATGCGATGTTGCAAGAGGTGCAGTTTACCGGTGATGTGACCATGGTTTTGCAAGCAGCATTGCTTTGGAGTCTTGACAAATGGAACTCCATGCACTTGCTGTTCTTGAACAGAACAGATATGCCACCCAGATCTAAGATTATACCAAAACATGCCATACCCTATTGGGCAGCATAGTTTGTGAAACAGTGCATGCTTATCTAAGTGCGATCACATGTGAAACGAGAGGTCAGGGGAAGGCTGCATGTGCTTCCTTAACTACATAATTTTTTGATTTAGCATTGTTAATTATGCAGCCTTACGAATCATTAATTTAGTTTCACGTATGGGAGCTCTGCTGCATTTCCTCTGGCGTTTTACAATGAAGCTGGTTAATATTTCCAATTACTTGAAGGCCTCTATTTAGTTCTAGTGTCAACAAAGACAGAGTATGATGAACTTGTATATCTGGTTCCTTACTGAGCTGTTACTGTATTGTTGCTTACATATTTTAACACTGTTCAGGGTGAGTGTGGAACATTGTTTTTCCCTTTTCGCAGAGGAGTAAGGATTGCAAAGGTTGCAGACAGTGGAAGATCAGACGTTTGGTGTGTAATATAATGTTTCTTTGATTAGTTAGTGGTTTAATTTTTGATCCCAACAATTTTTCTTCCTGGCTGACACATAGTGACAGTGCATCTCATTCATGAAAAGAATATAAATATCCAAGTTATTTTCAAATGAGGAAGCGGAGGACCTGACTTACCCTCTGCATCAGCACGCAGTGTGTACTGCCGCTGTGCTGATGGAAGTGACCGCGTTAGGTGTATGGCTGAGAGCTGCTTTGTGATGTAAAGGACCTTTAGTGTAGGTAGGATTGTAGCACATGGGATGTTAAGCGGATCCAAAGGACTCCCTGGCAAACTGTGTAATTGACTGGAAAGCAGGAACTCAGGTGTGCACAATGTAAAGGAATATTAGCGGGTGATTTTCATATGGGAGCTGCAGTAAAGAGCTCTCTGCAGCCAAGCTGCAGGTCAGAGACCACAGTCATTAAAACACAATACGAAACTGGTTTGTGTTCGCATTTCTATAGTCTCTGCATTGTGTAGCTTTTGTGGCTCACCTGCATGTGAATTTTCTTGAGGTTGAAGCTATTTAAAAAGTTAAGAACTGTAGTCTGCAGCACCTGTTAGTTATCAAATTGAGGGCATGAGCCATAAATGGAAAGCAAGAACTAAATGTGGTCATAAAGAAACCAGACCAATAATAATTAATGAAATAGTCTTAATAGAAACAGTATTTATTTCCTTTTGTAGGCATGCACTTCTAATGCACCGTCCATCGCAGGGGTGTCTCTTTGTGCATGCTTTATTCTATATCATACTCTGATACTTTCTGTAGGATGAACACAAAGATTGCCTTGTGAAATCCTCTCCTCCAATTAACAGTTGCACACTTTTAGGTAGTGCCCTTGAAGTGATAGCCATTGATGGTTTTTGTTTGTTTGTTTTCCTTTTTTAAAGGTCATATTGGAACAGTTAGGTGTATGGCTGAGAGCTGCTTTGTGATGTAAAGGACCTTTAGTGTAGGTAGGATTGTAGCACGTTTATGCAGAGGCATGGTCTTTGCATGGAGATGTCTAGCATACCCAACATACAAACAGTTCTAGCCCCTGGCACAATCAAGCAGCAGGGAGTGGCAACTGCTTGAGCTGCCACTGCTGTTGAAAGGAACGTATTGAAACTTATGGTTTTGTAATGCAAGGGGTGTTTGCCCTTTTTGGGAAAAAACACTAAGGAGACAGCTGTGTGTTTTAATTTCCCATCTCCCACTGATGATCCCTTCCCAGTGACACTAATTTGCATGCGGGTCTCTGGTACCTGGCTCCTTTCCTTTTAGGCTACGTGATGCCTTTCTCATGTAGAAGCTGTCTGGTACGATTCTTACATCACCTGGTTACTCTGTCCTTTTCCTTTGCTTTCCTGAATGTTTTCCTTTTTTGGTATCTCTGACTTCTGTTTCCTCTTCGGCTAGGCCCCTAGCAGAAGCAGTAAGACTAGCTGTTCTGTACTTCCAGCTGGTTTATAGGTCTTTTGCTTTGTCTCCTCATGAAAGTGCCTGCATGCCAGCTGTAGCAACAGCTGAAAACAAGGAAAAATCATCACTCTGTGACTAACTTATTTCTCTGTGGATAGTTGGCAAGTTCTTGTTGGGTTGTAAGTGGTCAGTGATCTGCAGTTTGAGAATTTTCCAGACCCCAAAGTATTTTCTTATATAACATTTCACTGTGAGAAGCGTGAGGCTGCATTCGCAAGTGCATTTGTATTTCTTTCTTGTTGCAAAGGGGAGGGAATACACGCTCAGATATATGAGAGGAACAATTCTGATTCAGTAGAAGGGGCAGACGCAGGGCTTGATTATGACAGGAATGTAGCTATTGCATGCGAACATGATTTGGAAAGAACCAAATATTTAACACGATGTTGACCATGAATGTGGTTCATGGGGATAGATCAGTTTCATGATTAAACTCTGTTGAAAGAGCAAAGCAGCAGTTCTAGCAAACCGAATTGCAGGCTGTTCTTACACTTTTACATGCTTCCTTCTGTCCTTGAAACCTTTACAGAACATCTTTTAGATTAATCAGAGCCTGCTTTGTCTTCGTGTTTTCTTGTGCTTTCTGGTCCTGTCTCCTGGTCTTAAGCTGTTGAACACTACATAATGGTCTTAGAATGCAACTAAATGGAAGTAAAGTACAGTGTATGCTTTTCTCCCATTATCAGCATTAAATAATCAGTGTTTGGATGTAGGGTACATTTTTTTGGAGTCTAGACTGAGCATATTCCTTACTCTCTACAAGACCAAAATAAATTATATAAAATATATACGCATATGCAGACACGCACATTTTGGTAAAAGCTAATGACAAAAGCTTCCTAGAGTATGGAATTTAAATGCGCCCTTCCACTAAATTCATACTCAGGGCAGAGTGCCTCATCTACTTTGAAAGACTACCAGTCTGAGAGAAATTTCTTGTACTTCATGTAAAAACATAGTTGTAGTTGTGAGATCTGATGATATAAATATGGACGAGGTCTGTAGAAAGAGGTGTATATATATATATGTATATACACTAAGTTATATATATATACACTAAGTTATATATATAATGATTTAATTATATATACATAAATATATATTAAGTTGACCTCCTTGTTTAGCTGGAAAGCAAGCAAATACTGTGGCATAAGAAAGGTGCACCATGTTAGAAAACAGCACCCCATACCCTGTCAGTTAGTTTAATGAAGACACCACCCCAACCTACAAATAGCCTTTTACCAAGAGAGACAGTTATCCATGAAATCCAGACTTCCAAGGAACTAGAAAACTGCACATATTACAGTTGGCAGACGATTTGGATAACCAGTTTTTCACTGAAAATCTGCTGAAAATGTGATTGCTGGGCTTTCTGCAATGCAATGTTTGATGTAATTCTTGTGGGGAGAAGACTCCATCCCGTGGTGGTTTGAACCTGCAATTCTTTTTCATTTCAGGGTCTAGGCTCCAGTTCATGAAAGCATCTTAAGACTTGAGTTCCTTTGATGCAAATGTTTTAGCTTATGCTAAAGTAAAGCTAGTGCTTACGTGCTTTTCTGAACTGGTATACTAGGTAGGGACTAAAGTAAGATTAAATGAATTTGCCAGATTAAGTTGCAGTGTGTGTTGTCCTGGCCATCTTGCTTGCAGTTTTCCCCTCCCAACTAAACCAGTTAATGGAAACAGTTTCTAGAAGCTTAATCATGTAAACTGACTTAAGGGGATAAGCAAACAAAAATAACTAGATTCAGATTTCAATCAAGTAAATACTGACAGTTTCCATAAAAGACGTACTATTTTAATATTAGGGTTTTTTTCTCTGCCTCTTCCTTAAAGAGCAGCAACTCTTAGTGTAAACAATGAATTTTTCCTTCAAGCCAATTCTGATATTTCCCTCCCAGATCAGCTGACTGAGGACGCAACAGAACCAAATATCCCACTGTATATACATCATGTTAAAGGCTCACTCTGAAATCTGTTGAGCTGGGAAATAGCTGCCCCTAAAATATATCTACCTTTATGCGTGAGTTTGCTACCCATGACAGCAAAGGGTGGATGATGCTGGAAAGACCCAGATAACAACGCTCTGGCATCTTAATTTATGTATTTATTAGAAAGTTGTATCTATGCTTAATGTTATAAAGTCTGGGCACCATGGCTTGCTAAAAATTGTTTGGAAAATGGTGAACTCTAAGCATGACTAATGACAAATCTAGTTAATAAGAAAGGGTAGCTTTTTAGCTGCTTGCTGAACTAGAAGAGTTCATCTGGCACTCTTTTCTCACACAGCCCCCGTCTGTCACTTGTCAGTCACCAAGAGGATTCAGAAACATCATCCGTGAGAGCGCTTATGCCCTACCTTGAATGAAAAGTGCTGAGCTTGTCTCTCAATAAGAAGGTGTTTCCTAAGGACCCAGTCTGAAATTTGTAATTCAGCGGAAGCATGGGTCAAATACATGTGCTTCTTCCCAATGTATTAACTTGCTGCCATTTTCTTGCTTTTAGAGAAATAGTTAGAAATAACTACCTTTTTTTTTTTTTTTTCCATGATTGCTATCCAAAGTAATGGCGGTGGCACTAGTGCACTTACTGTGGCACCAGAACATCATACCGTGATAAAACTTTCATTTCAGTACAGGCTAATTATTTGCCTTTGCTGTTATATTCCTTGTAGCTGGATATCCATTTTCATATGCTAACATATGCTTGTCCTACTCAATTGCAATTTGTTCTGAAACTGCTTGCATGCCTGCTGGGCTAGCTACATGAATTCAATGCAGACTCCTTTTTTTGCACCTAAAAATTATTATGTGGAAAACCATTTGCAAAATCTAAAGCATTCAGAAGGGTGTGTGCAGTTTTACAGAAGCCAAGGGGCTTTGGAAAATCTAGACTTTAATTTGTATGCTACAATAAATTTTAGATTAATAAGTTTGCATCTGCCTCAGCACATTCTGGATCACTTCAGTATTACACAAATAAACTAAATGCACAGCCCGGAAAATAATCAGATCTGCTCACCCGTAACAACACAGCTCAGTCTTAGTTTCATAGCTTAAAATAATGTTCCTTGCTTTAATATGCTTCCTCATGTTAACAGCTGCAAGTCTCTCTGAACCAGCATGGCTCCTGGGATAATTGGTAGTAACACTTGTGTATAAATACGTTAATATACTGCTTGTTGGAGCTCAGGTTCAGGAAATCTGAACTCCCTGGTTCAATTCTTACCTCTTTCACTGGCTTGTACAATAATTTGTACACTTAACTCTTCTTTGCTTTCATTTATAAGTCAGAAAAAAAAAACCACAAAAACAGGTGACTCTAAAGCCAGCTCAAGAGGCAACTTAAATTAGTGTTTTTAAGGTGTTTTGAGGTCCTTGTGTTAGCATGCTGATGTCTGCAGCTAGTGCTTGTACAGCGAAGACAGTCATGGAAATGCAGGCTTGCCTGCGAGCCTGGGACTCCCACATTAGAAAAGTAAGGATATTTTGGTTTTAGTCTTTATCAAGACAGGAGGTGGGAAATTAATAGATGAGAGTCTATTGATTACAGAGTCAGTATGAGAATTTTTTCATGTTGGGTAGCTGACGGGTACCTCAGAGGGAGGATGAACTGAAAGAACTGTTTCAGGTGGCTGTCCCTTCCACGCACTAGTAGGTGACAAGTACCAAGGTGTGTGTCTCACGGGGCACTGCAACAGTCA
Organism: Chauna torquata; assembly: GCA_013399475.1. Taxonomy (NCBI): domain Eukaryota; kingdom Metazoa; phylum Chordata; class Aves; order Anseriformes; family Anhimidae; genus Chauna; species Chauna torquata. The sequence continues at coordinate 461,465 of VXAL01012489.1, forward strand.
GTGCCTTCTGCTGCGTATATTCAAGCTTAACGTTGTGCTGTCATCCAGGGGACTTGGAGAAGGTCCAGCCAGCAGTCTCTCGGAGGGCTGTGCTGTCGCTGTGATGGTAGGTCTTGTTGCTGACCAAGGAGGAGAGACAGTTACTGTGTTCTCGCTTTGCATGGGCGGGAGTAGGAGGAGTAATTTTTTTGAGACAAGACTGGTGAAAAGAGCCAGGATTTGTTTCCCAATGTCAGTTGTACAGGTCAAATGGGTAGGAATGCCTTCCCCCTGCCTCCTGTTTCCCATCATCCTAATTCTTATCTCCCCAAACCAGGAGCTCAGTCCCACTGCCCTCTGTGGCCCTGACCACACAGCCCCACACCTCTGCTCCTTGTTCCTCACAGCTCCACTCTTTATTCAGTTTTCTTATCTGCTGTTACACCTCTCCTGCATGTGCCCCATCCCCACTCGTTGCATCTCCCTGTCAGGGGGACATGGCTGCCCCCCAGCCGGCATGGCAGGGGCTGCCTGCTGGCGTGGGCAGGCGGAGGAGAAGGCCCGCTGTCTGCTGCCAGCACCATTCGGTACCGCCTGAGCCAGGTGCACGGGCGGTGGCTGGGCAGGCTCCTCACACCTCAGCAGGGCTGCTGCAACACAGAGCGCTGCTGCTAGCGGCTGTGCTAGGGCTAGCCGTGTTTACTTTCCGTACTTTAAAGCTTGTAGAAGTAAGTTTTTAAAACTAAGCCTGGCTTCAAATTCCAGCCATGCGTATGTATGTATATATATATATATTTTTAACACTAGAACAGTTCAAAAATCACCCCTTGGTGCACTGCCGCCATGGCGCGGAGGACCCACGCGTGGCGTAGGGCCCGACCCGAGGCCTTTTCGCCTCTGCCCCTGGCTGCCCGCAGGACGCTCGGCTGCACCCGCGCGGCTGCAGCTCAACGCGGCCGGTGCCCGACGGAGCCTCGTGGGAGCAGCCTCCTTCGTGCCCCGCTGGAGGCTGACCCGCGCTGCACCTTGCCCTCTTTAGAGGCAAATCGGGGGCGAGCCGCCAGCGGCCGCCCCCCGCCCCGC
>VXAL01012489.1:463491-542699 GCA_013399475.1 Chauna torquata
TGGAGAGGGAAGAGAGACTGCTAATCAAAACCAAACTATTTCCTTAGAAAAGACTTTATACAACTATTTAAAATATGTGCTAGCATAGGAAAAATAGCTAAATGGAAAGTCAGGGTATCTTGATACCACAGGAAAGGACAGCTTGCCAAGAATATCTCCAGTGTTCCCTCAATCTAAAAGTATCCTGTATTGCTTTGATTGTTGTATTTACTTTGTGCAGCCCATCTTCTGCTCTGAGCTCTGTGTGAAGCAATAGAGCACCTGGTATAGATTGTGGTTAGCAGGAGAGGGGAAAATGTTCCTGTCTCTCTCTCTCTCTCTTTTTTTTTCTCCCCTTTCCTGGCAGAGCTCAATTCAGGACTGGGGTGAAGAGGTAGAAGAGGGAGCTGTCTACCATGTCACCCTGAAAAGAGTGCAGATTCAGCAGGCTGCCAACAAAGGAGCAAGATGGCTAGGGGTAAGTAAAGCTGGTGCAGTGGCATTTTGGAAGGCTTCTCATGGACTTTGGAGCCTGCTCCAGGGAACTGAATTCCACATGAATTGCTGTGATATTAACTTTTAGCACTGGCTGCTCTCACCGTTTAAAGAACAACACTGAAACTGTCTGTCAGGGTCATCTGAAGGAACTTGCCTTGTGTTGGCTCTTCCTCCTTTACTGATGTGTGTAAAAAGAATTTGACTAGTTGTGTGGCCATGGATTAGATGATACTTAATGCAGAAATAAGGATCTTAGCTTGTGGTCTGAACTTAAAAGTTGGTCATTTAACAGTTATTTCAGAGTGAGCTATGGCTCGTTTCTGCTGCTAGGAATCTGCCTTGCGTTCCCCAAACACATAATCATGGTATTTTAACTAATGAGGGTCTCTCAAAAGTTAGCAGAAACTTCTTCAAAATTTAAGTGAATGTAGATTTGGGTCTTATTTCAGTATTGCTTTCTCAGCCAGATGAGATGTTTGTATTCCCTTTTACTTGTTAGCATTTCTGCAAGAAGTACAGCTACGTGTTGCTTTTCAAAGGTATATTTTAAAGCACAAAGGCTTTAGTGGTGAGTGAAATAAGCTTAAACACACACGCACTTAATTTGGCATGCTGCTGAGTGCCTTTACCTTTGTCAGGCCAAGTCCCCAGCTGATATAAAATGTCCTCACTTCATTGGAATCAGTGCAGCTGTGGCAGTTTGAGCCAGATCTTCAGGAGGTGGCTATAACTTTGGTATTATTTTATGTTAATAGATTTTCTTCAGGATCAAAGGCAGTAACGTAAGAACTTGATTTGTGCTAGTATCCAGGCTGGTATTTTAAAAACTTTTAAAAATGCCTGGAGATTTATATCAAATAGTTTACTTGTGAAGTTCCATGACATAAAGCAACATAGCAATCCTGAAACCACAGTCGAGAAAGATAAGCAAATTTTGTCCTGCATACAGATAGTGCTTAGAATTTCCCCTTTCCGTGTTTGCAAGAAGTACACAGAGTTCTAATCAGAACAGATAATTTCAAATCTGCTTCCTTTGAGTGGCAGGTTTCCCATCTCTGCCTCCTGTTTTTACCAGGATTGGGGGAAAAATATTAGAAAGTATTTTTGCATTCCTGTAAATTTCCCAGATGGTGGTTTTGTAAGAGGTGGAGATCATTGTGAGTAAGCTTGTGTCCCATAAACCTACTTTAGAAAAATAGTAATTTTTTCTTGTTTCAGAGGCGTTCCTTCTGTGTAGAAGGAGTTTGCTAAGTCTTGGTCATATTCGCAAAGCAAGAGTGTGTATGTGTTCCTCAGACCACCAACACAGCTGATGGTGCTCGTCTTAAGAGGACAAGGGACTGCACCGTCATGCAGATGACTTTTGACTTTCTGTGTCTAGTGCTAGCTTCTTCAGGTCAGAATCGTTCCATCTGTGGGGAACAGGCAGTGTGTCAGAAGTCCACACCTGCTCTGGGCATATATTGGTGACTTCAGCTTCCAGGCTGGCAGCTTTCATGAGCAATAATCTCATGCACATTATTTAAAAATATTTTCAAACGTATGGGGTTTTTGTTTCCCTTAAGCTCTTCAGAACATAAAATATTTTAAGCTCTTTTTGTGATCTTGTTTTATTAATGGCTTTACTGTGGTCCTAAGGTCAATAAATAGCCTCTAACCAGAACATTATTTATGAATAGGCATCCCCGCCTCCAGCAGTTTTGCCTTGAAAAGCATAATCGTCTCTTTTATAATTGTCATCAGGTGATTTTTTTTTTTTTTTTTAATCTGGAGCTCACAGGGTTTTATGCTGTTAATTTTTTTCAATGGTTTGAAATTCATAGCGCTAAATTAAAAAGCTTTTGGATTTATCAATGCTGGTCTTTTTGGACGTTGCTGTAAGTCATGCTTAGGTTGAAGATTCAAGGTCAATTGAAGAGTATGGGAATAGTGTGTTTGTATATGAGCAAGTGTTGAGCCTTACTTGTAACAAGTACAGTAACTCTGTTACTGGTTATGTGTATGTGTGGATTAACTCTAAAAAACAGTGACTTATTCAATGTCAGTTTGTATCCTGCAAAGGTCTACTTACTTTGACCTTCTCTGAGGCATTGTGGTTCTGGTGGGTTAGGGTAGCAGGTCAAGTGGCTTGTGACTTGAAAAGCCAAAGTTCTTCAGAAACCTCAAAGTTGCGTAAAATTGTGTGGTATCAGAATAGGAGTTTGATCCAGTGATTCTAGAGCATGTTGTTCTTAGTGGTGCTGCATTTGTAAAGTGCTTTGGAGACTTTTCAGCTGAAAAGCATTAGATGGGAAATTACTTGATGTCTGAAAATTTCGTACAACCTGTGTAAAAGGGAATATAAAAGGTCTTATTTGTTCCAGGTGTGCCCGTGCTTATTACCAATTCCTTTAATTACAGAAAATCTTGAAATCTTGCATAAACACATTCTCATAGGGGTGCCAGTAAGTGAATGACCCTTGATCTTTCATGTTTGAAAAAGTCTAATAAACTTTTCTTAAAATTCTCTGTCCTAACAAACCATCTAGGGTTCTTGAATGACAGGCCCTGTTATGTGGGAACAGTCTGTTTGAAAGCCAATCATAAGACTGCAGTTTAAGCACTGTGAACACTTGCCTATTTAAATACAGAAATGTCTATTCTCAAACTTCTGTAATTAATAAAAGGAAAAGATGAACAGGCTGTGACTTACACAGGCATCAGCAGTTCCATAACTTCAGAAACACGAAGCTTTTGTATAAACACCAAATTTCTTACCTTTAAATTTAATATAAGACATCAAAGGATGCTGATAACAACTACTATTTTTGTCACTACATACTTAAGGCACTAAATATTTTGTGAAGGTTAAGACTTTAGGCACTACAGTGTTGTAAAAGATTAGAAAGCCTAGTAGTAGCTCAGGATTGAGGCAGATGCTGCACAAAAATGCTATCCTGACCAAAAAGAACTTACAGACTAAATGTCAAATGAGGCTTGCCTGCTCACAGACGTTATCTCATCTGATGGCTGGTATCTGAGGCAGAGCTATGAATTTCACAGAAGTTTGATGTTTTTCAAGTTATTTGTAAACATCAAGGCAACAGAGAGCCTTAAGAAAATTTCCAAAGCCAAATGTTACTTGTGGAGATGTTTAAAGAGAATCCTTCCCAAGCATGAAAAGTTCAACAAGAGAAGGCACGAAGACATTTTTTTGCAAACAAAGTGGGTGTAAATGTCTCCAGAATATACCTGTGGCAGGAGGCAGGATCTTGAGAGAGATGGTGTGGAGTTTGGGAACAGTCCATGGAAGGCCATGGAAACAGATTGATGATCTAACTTTTTTTCCGCAAGAGAAGGATGGGGAAGCAGAGAGTCGTACAGATGGATGGCATGGTCAGGGCAGGATGAGAATGCTTTCTGCAGCAGCATTTTGAGTGGATGTTCAGCATCATTTTGAATGGGATTACATCAGACTAGAGAAAAAGGCATATCAGTAACTGGATTAGAAGGTTTGAGAGTGCAGCAAAGAATTTTAATGATATGGCTAGAAAGAGAAGGTTGTATTTTAAAACTATGACACAGAAAGAACCTGAAGAATGAGATTCAGCTTACGTTTGAGGATGTAAAGACAGCTTGTAGGAGGCTGGCACCCTGCGTGTCAAACAGGATGGTGCTATTGTCTGCGAAGAAAAGGCAACAAAGCAGAAAAGACAGGTGAAAAGTTTAGAGTTGTGTGGGGTTTTTTGATCTTGAACTGGCAGCCATGTACCCATGAAACAAGGCGGCTGAGAGACCAGCTGAATCATACTGTAGCCAGAAACAGATAGGAAGAGTAGAGCAGTGGCTGTAAAAGTAGATCAGCTGCTGAACACCTGAATTTCTGTTGCCCAGAGCAGTATCCTGGCTGAGTATGAGTGGTGTTGGAAGAGGTGAACTCCAGTCAGTGGTTCACTGTAAATCGCAAATGGAAAAGAAAACAGGGAGTTGAAAAGAAAGGAGAAAGCAGCAGGTAGAGAGGTAAGTGGAGGCTGGGGAGGGGGGGAGAGTTTTTAAGAGGTGAGAGACTGAAAGAAATTTTGACTGGAAGAGGAGAATGAAGGGAATATGGGAGACAAAAGGTACAAGAGAAAGAGGTATGGCGGAGTGGGATGGGATCTGTCAGACAAGTGACAGGATCAGAGGAGGAGCACAGGCAAGAAACTTCCACACTTTTTACACAGCAGAAATGAAAATTGTTCAAGGGGTCCTTTGCAAAGAGGAACGAGGGCTGGAGAACTTGAGGATTGGGGACTGCAGATGTGGAATGAGATTGAGCAGCTTGAGTATTTCAATTCAGTCATGGAGTGGACAAAACTGAAGAAAGAGAAGGGGAAAAAAGGCTTTTCTAGTGAAGACGGTTGACCTGGTGGTTGTGTTTGTGCCAGATGCCAGTGGATGCATACACTGAAGATGTACCCAGGGCTAGGGATGAGCAGGATGGACCTTACAGTGATGGAAAGAGAAAGGAATGAATGATGTAGTACAATAAGGCAGGAAGAAAATGAAGGACCATATAAATAGCAAAGACAGGGTGGTTTAAGGCTACCTCAGTGGATGAATGTTTTTGGCAACTGACAAGAATTGAACCAGAGCCGTAGATATTATTGTAGGCTGATTCCCTCATCAAATATGAGTGATCCAGTAAGAGGTGGTGCTGTGTCAAGGGGATTTAACTGCCTTAAATCAGTTTTCAGGTAATTCTTAGATTCTGTAGAGAGGTAAGTAGAGTTAGTAGGTCTCTGAGACGCTTAGCTTCACAGTGGCACACTTAGAAGCTAGGGGAAGTATTTGAAATCAAGTAGGAAGTTCAGGGAGCTGAGTGTGTAAGCTTGGAAGTTTGAGAGTCAAAATTGCAAATGCTACATTGACTTCTAGTTTGAATGGGGGGGAAGCCTGTCAGAGAAAAGTGCTGGAATAATCATCTAAAAGGTGTTGTGTTTTTTTGTTGTTGTTGTTTGTTTGTGTTTTGGTTTTTAGGAATTAGTGAAAAGCTCATCAGCTGAGACAGTTGTATTAGAGGGTTAAAATAAGAGTTGCCAAAAGTCAAGCCTTGTAAAGCAAACGAAAATAAACAGTCAAAGATTTGTCAGGCCTATAAAAACAATAACAAAAGTCATCTTCACAGAGAGAATGAGATAGGAATTGAAGTTAATCTACATATAACTCAAAAAACTAAATGCGTTTTTGTCTATTTTCTGCACGTATGACAAAGGTGAACCTGGATGTTGATGGTAATGATGGCACATGGACCTTCTACACGTCTTTAAGTTTTGTCTTTACCTAAGAGCTTGATGTGCCCACATTGGGCAGCTGGTGGTTTCCAGCCCAGAACTACCAAGGAACTGGTGTACGAAATAATAGTTGAGCAGCAATAAGTTTTAATTCATCTGTCAAGTCATAAATGACGTTGTGTGACTGGAGAATAGCAAATGTGATAACCGTATCTGGGGTGGGATTGGGGAGATGTGATCTAGGTAGGTAGAAGATAGTTGTCTCACAAAGATAATTGATCTTCTGGATTCAAAAGGCTGCGGGTTTAACCTGGTTTTGTCTGAAAATCTACTGTGGAAATCACTCGAGGAAAAAAAAAAAAAGGGGCTCTGGAGAGACTAAGGAATTATAAGGTCAGTGAATGCCTTGTTGAAGAAGAGCTGCTGTGGCTCAGGCTGAAAGAGGAACTGTTGGTCTGGAGACGGAGGCCTATGGGAGTGCTGCGGTCAGTCCTGTGACTGACCTGTTGTGTGTTCCTTAAGGTCAGTCACACAAAAGCAGAAGCACGCTGGCGAAATCTGATGGTCTGGCAGAGGAAGAAAACACCTGGAGGATGGAAACATCCTACAGGCTGACATTTGGGATTAGTGTAACAGAAGTGGCTTGAGATTAAGTAGCACAGAACGCAAAGACGTGTTTGTGAGAGAATGCAAATAATTTCTGCTATAGGCTGATTTTTTTGTCCTTTTTTGTCCCTTCCAACTTTGGGTGTTTCAGTCAATCAAAGGATACATGACCCACCAGCATAATGTAAAACAGAAGGAAAATGTGGTGCTCAGATGTTTTAGATCATTGCCAGCAGAGATGGGAAGTGTGAATCCCGTTGTGTGGTGTCCTGGGTCACAGTGTGTACTTCTGGTCATTTTCAAGGAAGTTGGTTTAAGCTGGGAGACAGGAGAGGACTTCTGGGATCATCAAGAAAACGATGAACGTGCCTGTTTATTATCTAAGAGGTATAGCTTGGTTAGCTTAACAAAATGAAGACTTAGGGTGTATATGATTAATATCTATAACGAAAATCATGAAGTAAGCACAAGGGAGGGAAAAGGACCATTCACACCAGGTATAAATTTACACTGGCATATAAATTGTTGGAAATTTTAACAAAGTTTCAAATCATCAGAGCAGTGAGATAGTAGAGTGGCACTCCAGGAAGAGTGAAGGAAGCAAAGAACCCAACAGCATCAACGTTGGATTTGGATCAGTTGGTGAAAAGGATTATGAAGTAATTTTCTTTGGTAGCAGAACACAACATCCTCCAATTGTGTGGTTCTAAGTGGAAATGCAAGAGCGAGGAAGTGTGCAGCTAGGGGGAGGGTTGGGGTATGTCATTGATATGGAAGTTGCATTTTTGGTGGAAAAGTGTGGGAGCTCATGACAAGAGAAAAACGGAGATCCAGGTTATGTGTAGGAGATGAAGGCGAGAGGAGAGTCCCAAGAAGAGGCACTGCAGAGGGGAGCATTTGGAGGCAGCTGCTTTGCGGTGGAAGTCCCCGTTGTCTTACTCAGCCTGGTGAAAAAACCATGGGGCTGTAAAGCCTTGCTTAATTCAGGGTGGGCAGTGGTGCTAGTCTGTCCTGGTGCTGGAGAGACTAACACGTGAAGGGGAGGTCACCGATGCAATTTCACATTTGAAGTTGTTCTAGAAGCAGCAAGAGAAGGGCAGGTGGGAGAGGGGAGTACTTGCGGGGAAGGCAGGAGGTGACAGCGGTGAGATGGATGAAGAGTGCCTTGTTTGTGCGGATGTCTGAATACGCACTGGCGAGCAGAATGTGAGAAGTAGCAGAGGGGTGTTAGAAAATATTGGAAAATACTGGTGTGGAACTGGAGGAGGGGGAACAGTGGTGTAAGGAATACAGTGGATGCACTGCTGCAGAAAAAGAACAGCGAAAGGCATGGGTGCGGCATGGGCAGATGGACAAGAAGATTACAAAATGAGAAACAAACTGAGTTTTTGAAGTCCTGTGAACTTGCTTTTGTAGACCTCCCTGTCAGCCAGCTGGCGTGCTTTATCTCACCCTTCCAGGGGTTAGAGAGGGGTGGGCAGCTTGTGTCCAGCACTCAAGGAATCTGAGGGAAGCAGAGAGGAATGAGTCTTTGAGGCAGGAGGGGCTCCCTAATGCTTGCAAATGTTTTTCCTATCGGAGTACTTTACCTTACCCTGGAAGGAGTGAGGAAGAGACCTGCAGAGCTCTGCCTCTGGAGTTTTTACTGGGGCAGGTCACAGGAAATCCAGCCAGGAACGGGAGTTCCCCCGAGCCTCTGTGCACTGGAGGAGCCATACAGAGCCTGTATCTCCACATCTTAAATGGTTGCTAAGCTTTGTGAGCCAGTCCTCAAGTATTAAGTTTCTTGCTGTACTAATGGATGACACAGACGGCTCTTCCTTTGTGTCTTAAATATCCTGATAACGGTGAAATAATAAGCTCCCTCATGCCAGTGCAGCCTGATATAGTTAGCCGTTGGTTACGTTTCTAGACCAGATTTTAGATACATGTTTTTATTTTCTGCTTTCTTTTTTTTTGCCACAGCTGGAGTTCTGAGTCTGGGGTCTGTTCAGTCAGAGATTGTTTCAAAAGATTACTTGTCTCACGGCGTCTTTAATGCTGTAGCATTGGGTGTACAGCTGAACATATTCTTCCAAAACTATAAATGAACTTCTGTGAAAGCATGCTTTAAATGCCTTCAAAGTTCTGAGAGGCGAAAAGGTGAGAAGCACCGATTCTATCATTAAATATTTTTGTGTTTTCTTGGCACTGACAGTATTTGATGACTACCTTTTCTGAGAGCCTCATGTTGTTTTAAAACTGACTTTTGAATAATTGTCTTGTGCTGCACTCTGCATACAACCACATGTTTGGCTTCTAAACACCTCTACAGTCATATATGTTGGCAGGAAGCTTGTGTTGGAGAGTTCAGTCAGAAAAACAGTACAGAAACTTCTAACTAATCTATATCCCAGTTAGGACCTAGGACATAACCTTCTCTTTGACTTGAAAAATACGTCACAAGTTTTAGTTTGGATTTCTTTTCTTTCCAACACTGGCCTCCTAAATATGGGTTGCAATTTGGATGGTGCCTAGAACCATCAACATTTTAGGAACATGCAAAGCCTCAAATTTTCTCTAAGCCTGCTCCTGCCCTCCCGTATGCCCTTCTGAGCCAACTCTGTGATTTCTTTTTATCTTAGTCTTAGGTCCCAGATGTTCTTGTCAAGTCTAGTTTCCCGTCCAACCAGTAGACGAGGACTTAGCTGATCTTTGTCCTTGCTGCAGCTTGCTGTTTTGTCTCTTGATTTATAGCATATGTTGGTCCCTTTTGGCTAAATCAGACTCTTTGGAATCAGGTTCCTGCAGCCTGTTCTGACCACCCAGACCAAGGCCAGGGTATAGTTCTGTGACTGTATGTTTGGCAGAGGGAGAAGAGCAGTTCCCAAGGAGCTGACAGGCACCCCACAGAAACTGGGTAGCGCTATTGTCCACTCAGAACACTGTCTTCTCTGAGGAACTATCTTGGAGATGGAGAAGGAAGAAAGATGGGGAGTGCTCACATTGATTTTGTGGTGGAAGATACCTATCAGCTGCTGGTGAACCTCAGAGAGGGTATATAGGAGATTTCAGAGAAAATCAAATGATTTTACCTATAGACAGGTACATAGTTATCAAAAGAAAGCCCTGGAATCTTATTCAGCTTGCCTTTTGGTTTTGAGTAGGCTCTTTCCTCCTGCCCTTTCCTTCAGTTGCAGGCGTAATCATACCGTAGCATCACAGCCCTTATTAATGGCCACTTATGGAATATTTTTTTCTTTACTTCCCGGTTTGGGCACACTTCTCTGCTCTAGGGATATTCCAGGTAGCATTCTTCAATGCAGTCATCAGCTGGGTAATAGAGGCTGTGTGTGGAATAGACACTTGAAAATGAAACCTGAGCTTATTATGAGTTTTAAAATGGAAGCCTGAAAAATTACCGTCTTTTGCTTTCCCAGTCCCAAATACAAAATGCATAATTAGAAGGGTAAGAAGCTTTAGAGCACAGTATCATACTCTCAGTTGAGTTTAAAACCTCACATTCCAAACTGTCAAAGGGCAACAGGATTGCAGGGCTTTAATCTTGCGCGTTATTAACACTGTGTGAGGCTATGGGACACTCTTGCGTGGCCACACAGAACTGGGGAGAGACACACAGGAAGTCTCTCTTCCTACAGGGCTGCGCAGAGGCATCTCCTGCTAATGGCTGTTATATTAAGTGGAATAATGAGAGGTAAGGGAGGTCTCAGAAGAGCAGATGTTGCTGTGGACTGCACTGTTCTGGTTTTGCACTGATTGCGTGTGACTGCGTTTTGGAAGTCTTTCAGCCAGTCTACATGTGTATGAAAACTTGCTTTTGGCGTACTTTCAGTTTACCTGTGACGTGTACAATATAAGAACGCCCTGTACGATAATTGATCTGCGCTGGGAATTCCTCTGATAGCCAGGATGCATGTCTTTTTAAACTTACGCTTCTTGGATGGTAAAGATTTCTCCCTTAATTTTAGTATCTTAACTGCCCTGCTGCTAACATCAATGAATTTTATCTTGCTTGCTTCTCCAAAAAGAAAAAAGTGAAAGGAATAACAAAAAATCAGCTTGCTCTGAACAGAAACTGGCATTTTCTTTCTGAATGTTGGAGGATCCAGGTCGCTTGTCGGGTTAAAGCAATGTTGGCAAGGAATGTGGCTATGTGTCATCGGAAAGCCTGGGAGAAGCAGCGTACGAGCTGGACTGAGATGCTGTAAAGAGAATAGCCCTGGAGAAACCATTAGTGTTACAGTTTGGGTTTTGATGTTTTCATTTCAGAAACAGGCTGAAGCATTGCGAGCATGTTAGTCACGCTTGGATTTAAATTTAACCTTGGTAAAGCTAATTAAAAATATGTTTAGTGACAGCGTGTGCATGCATGCTTTGAACTTGCATCTTTTACTACTGCTATAGGGATCTATTTTCTAAACACACAGCTTCCTATAGCCAGTGTTGTAAGGGGCTACAGCTGTGTGCAGAAATGATCACAAAGCAATCAGATATTGGCCTGGCTCCTAAAAGAAAAAGGGGTTACCTGGTGCGACAGGGGTAAATGAATGCTAATGCAGCCTGATTCATATTCTCGCTTGCCTTCGTATGGCTGTTGTGCAGTTTCTTGCTTGTCTTTGTGTAGCTGGTGTGTATATCTTGCAAACCAGAGGCAAAATAAGTGTGATGTCTGAGTGTTGTTTATTACCCCAGTAAGATAGTATCAGAGCTCGTAAAACATGATCTTTATGCATAACTTTGGTGTTGTGGTTTGTTTACACCAGAAAAACAGAATGTACTTCTTGCATTCGAGATGGTTTATCTTGTGTGGATTGCTCAGCCGGCGGCAAAGCTGCTCTTGTCCAGTGGATGTGGGCCAGGCTGACAGACCATTCTTTGAACACTGGAAGGGTATTTTGATAAGCGTTATTTACAAACTTTTCCGTGTAGTTAACAGAGATACATCTATACCTCGTTCCTAAAGGGCTGAGCAGTTGAGCAGCAGTTATTTCCAGGGAGTTGTCATTATTTGCACCTGCAGTCTCCCGGAACTTCTTTTGCCCTTGATTCTCACCAAAATTCAGTCTCTTTTCGTGTTCAGTGGCCATACAACCTCTTGAGATGTGACCTGTAGTTTTCCATGGGTGCTATGTGAGCAGGTAGGACTGGATTTAGGGCTGAACTATGAAGTCTGTGTTATGCTTTTACACCTCCTGGAATAAGAATTTTCTTGAACTGTGTGAGAGTGGATTTTTTTATGGAAATCGCTCTACTTTGGATCTGAATTCATACTAGTGCCTGAACACAGCTGCTTTGTAGTTCAGTTCAGCACTATGCCACTGATAATTCACCAGAAGGAAAGTAAAAACATATCTTACTGAAATGATAGTGATCCTGCATTCTTACAGCATCTTTCCTCCAAAGGACTTTCAAAGCATGGCCACAAATTTTCACCAGACAGGCTATGTGAAGGATGTTGTAGTGTAACACAGTGCGAAACTATGCATTTGGGTGGGGCTTACAGCTCGGAAGCAGTGCTCTTGTTTGCATTTGGTATGGTTCCCCTTTATTTTGGGAGGTGGGCAAGAGAGGAGAAAAAAGTGTTTCTGAGATAATCTGACTTTCAAAAGGCTTTCTTTTATTTTTTAATTTTTTTGAGGTTGTTGAAGAGTTTGAAGCATTAGATAAAGTTCTGTGGAAATGGATTAGCTGTCAAAGTTGCATGGTAATATTTATTTAGTGGCTTCATAGTTTTACCACGTGGATATCTTCTCCACATGTGGCATATATGCAGCAAGGAGCAGCTGGTTAACAGTGCACAGCAGCACACTGAAGTGATTTAGGACTAGCAGTGAATTAATCAGAACCATCTGGGGAGAAGACCTGGACATCTGAGAGTCCAGAGTTTGGTGGAAGCGTTCACTCGCCACCAGCAGCAGTTGTGAAAGCAACCTCGAATATCAGGCTGTGGCAGGCAAGGCGGAATTGGAGTGGAGCTTAGAAAATACTGGTAAAAGAGATTACAGTAGTACCTCCGTTGTTCTTCGTTCTTGTTCCCTCATCTCAAAGCTAAGGGAACTAGAAGAGGGATCCACAGACAAGATACGGCTGTAGGCATTTGGAGACACTGGAAAGGTGAGGACTATTAAATTTGGGTCTTGGCGCAACTCAGGTTGACACGCAGGTTTAACGATAAGTGCGTTTGTTAGATGTTTACAGGACGGGGGCTTGGTACTGGCAACGAATAGGAGGATATAGCAGAGACATTTCAAATAGTGAGTGGAGTAGGGACACTTTATCTCCAGGGAGTGTTCCGTGGGATTGAAAAGCAGTGCATTGAAAGCAAGGGGAAAAAAGAAACGTACTTTTACATTGCATGTAATTAACCTGAAGGACTCACTGCTAGAAGAAGTAATCGAGTCCGGTGGCCTAGGAGGATTCAGAAAGGAATTAGACATTTATATAAATAATGAGAACGAATACATGAATACTGCATGAGGTTTAACATAGAAGACGTGTAGCTTTTTGTGATTTAGGTATAAAGCAACCGCTTCCAACAGTTGAGCAGAGTCTTTTCTGTAGACTGGTTGTTCTTCATGTTATGGGTGTTATTTCTTCACCTTCCTCTATAGCATCTGGCCATTGGCAGAAAGAAAATCCTCTAGTTTAGTTTAAAATGACAATTATTATGTGTTGCTGTTTATGAAGTTCTGTTTTCAATTTGTTTGCAGCAAATATTTAACGAGGCAGAATAAAATTGAACACAGGCACTCATAAAAAGAATCATGAGAACTTTAATGTCCAGAAGATGTCAGGGCCATATTGCAACACAATCTGGGAGCTCATTGTGGGTCTGTTTTCCAGCAGTCCTACAACCTCATTCTGGTCAACGAGAACTTTGGGTGCTCAGATCCTGCTTTTCTGCATATAAACCGAAAGTCTGTGACTTTGCTGTTCTAGACCCTGTGAATGTAGGAATCGTGTGGGTTGCCCTTTGCTTTACCCCATTCAACTTCATAATAGCCACCTTAAAAACACGGCAGCTAGAACAGAGCACGGTACTCTACATGTGGCCTCATCAGACCTTTTATGCAGAGGAAGAATAATGTCCCTTGACTTGGTTCAGTACCCTTTGTTTATACTTTGCGGAATTGTTTGCTTTTTGTTGCTGCTTCCAAATGTTGTGCTGAAAGATTTAATGTTCTGCCTACTCTAACCCTTCAGATCCTTTCTCTGATCTGGGTGCCACAGTGTGACCTTAGAGGGTAGTACTTTCAACAGACTTTTGCTGGCCTCTTCCGTTTCTCTCTGTTCAGTTGTATAAGCCGTCTGTTGCCCATCGGAGTGTAGCTGCACCTTGACAGTTTTGGCAACCAAGATGAAATTTGGCAGCCTCCACCCTAGGTGTGAAGCTTTCTGCCACTTTGTGTGGTAGCAGTCACCAGCCTTTAGCTCTGTCATGCTACTGGGTTGCAGCCTGCTGGAGTTTTCACTTGTTCCTGTTTGCCACCAATTTATGTCCAAGTACCAATTTCTGTCTGGATTTTTGCAGTCTTCGTTGTGTAGCTCAGCCCTGCATCAGTGCAGAAATTGTTGCATTCTTCAAACACCAGTGAAATTTATGGTGTTCCCATAGCTGCTGTTGCTTCACTTGTCTCCCATGGCTTAAGAGTAACAAGAAATCTTCGCAGATGAAACTGTCTGCTACTTATTATATTGAGCACATTTAATTATTATGTGTTAGCCGTGTCGTACCTGTTTAGGGACAAGTGTGATACTGGATTTAGAAAGATACTGCAAGTCTAGAGTTCCATTCTCAGTATTCATTAGCTAATGACTCACCTTGTGGTTTGAACTGACCAATTTATCTTTTGGCGTTTCAATTTTCTCACCTGTACCATACTTACTATTTATTTTGAGATCTAATGATCTGGGGACTGTAGAGGCAAACTGCTGTGTGTTAATATGACCATACAGTATTCAAGCCTATGAGAGAGAAAACTGTTATACAGTACTGGAGATGCAAGGAAACTTCTATAGCGCTGCAAGGTCCTCCTGATGTGCACTTGACTCTGTCGTACCGCTTTTTCAGTTGAAATTTTAGAGGCCTGTATACTCCACTACGTACAGATTCAGAGGCTTGGTTCTTTGGATCCCATCTGTGGAGACAGCAGAGTTTCTCCTTGTTCCTAAAGCCTTCCAGCAGGACCCCAGCAGCGCAGCACGCAGAGGAGGGGCTGCTCATCGGTGTTTGCAGAGGCTTCGAGTGCTGCGTGGGTCTCTGGCTTGCACCTACAGGCTACAGCTGGCGGTGCTGCCGCTGGGCCACAATGACACTAGTAAGGTGTAGGCTTTTAAAATGCTTTCTCTGAGTGATCCTGTTGTTATGTTCTGTTCTTTCATCTATTTTCCTCTTCTGTTCTTCCCACCTTTTTGTTCTGAAAGCAGTTTAAAGGATTATGTTGATTTCCACTCCCACCCGCCTCAGCTGCTTTTCACAGTTGCCTTTCTCCTTGTGGAGGCTCAACCTTTCTCCCGGACAATAGCTGCTTCTTCCTCTCTTGGGGAGTTCACAGGTTCTTTGTGGAAGTAAAACAACATATTTCTATTATAAAGTGGCATTTTCTATTCAAAGGTCTTGGAATGATTAAACAATATGAACTGACTGAATGCTTTGTGATGTGTTCAAATTGTCATAGCTGTTGGGCTTCAGACTGGAGGCTTGTGGTATATTTCATGTCGTCGTTTAGGCTTCCTGATCTCAGTGGCTCCTTCCAACTCTTAAGAAATCAATGACTTAAACTTCCAAGTTATCTATATATCCAAAAGTAGAAATAGACCATCACATATTAAAGAGCTATCAAGGGTTTTATTTACCCCTAGACACAGGGGAAAATAGTTTACGCCCTACATCTTGGCTTGTATGCATTGCATCATGTTGAGTTGCTATTTTAACTCAAGTCAAGTGCAGGGCATCCTTCAGCTGTTTGTAGTACTTATGTGGATTGAATTTATTAGAATAGGTTGGTAACATTTCAAAGCTTTGTTGGTGTTGGGTGCAAATAGCAAGTCAGTACACCCTTCAGGATTAACCGTTGTCTTCACTGCAAAAGAGATAGTTAACTAAGTGCTCCTGAGGTGCATTTGGAAGCCAGTTTAAATATTACATGCAAATGCAAAAAGAAAATGTTTGTGAAGATATGCCTCCACATCCTTTTGTCTGTTTGCTTGGTTTGTAGTAATCTGGCCCTACCTGCGGTGCATTTTGTATTTTTGGAGTAGAGTCTCTTTAGGGCAGGGCTGTTGTCTTACGTTTTGACATGGCAGCCATTGCGCTGCTGTTGGAGTTATTTCATAGGTAACAATAATGTATTTCATCTGGAAGTCAGGTCTTAGACTTCTGCATTCCTCCCATCGAGTGCCACAGATTGATTCTGGCTGTGCGATCCATCTGCTGGCTCCCTGTAGCATACGAAATGTGAATGAACTCTGGCACGCTTACCTGAACCACGAGGCTTGCAATCTTCTTCATGCAAAAACAATCTTCTTGTTCAGAAAACTTCAGGTGGCCATAGAGCTAGAACAGGACAGAGGGACAAAGGAGAACATATATGCTATTAATTCCTGATGCATAAGTAAACATGAACCAAAAAAAAAAAAAGGACAGACAATAATGTAGAAGACTTCTGTTTTTATCTTACAGCCTGACATTTTTCGCTCGCTTTTTCCCCTTTACTTGTAAGCGATGCTTATTTTGCATTCTGACTCAGTACTTCCACGTAATTGCGTGTTTTGGTTTGTGTCCATTGCCTAGAGATTTAAGTTCAACTGCAACAGCGTTCTAAAACTGAAATACAAACGTCTGCAGCGGGTTCGGTGCCAGCTCACGCGACCAGTGCTCGTTTCTGCTCTGTCAGAAGAGATGGGTTAATAGCCGGGTGCTGTGGTTACAAGAATGCAGTCATTTACGTGGATATGTAATATGCTTCTTTACCGTATGCTTATGCAGTTTATCATACAAAGTGCAGGATTTGTCATGGAGAGAGAGCTATAGAATTGGCACAAGGACGTTGCCATCACAGGTATGGTGCACGCACACGCGAGTATTCATACATGTAGACTCCTTGTGTGTGTGTACGAGAGAAGAATCTTAACAGACTCCATAATCGGATCCCCTGTGATGTCTAGATAATATAGTAAAAATGCAGTTTGGCCTGATCTACTGATTGAACTAATATTTTTGGACTCTTTTAGTACTTAAATAAATGTTCAAGCTAGTAACTTTTAATATTAGGTAACGTTATCTTACTGTTAATGCTTTTTCTGCTCAGGCCCCACCCTGGAGAGGTCCCTTGGTTTCAAAACAAAGGGTAGTAAAAAGTACAGCCATTGAAATGAAGTTTATAATACAGTTTAGGTATGTATTCATGCTGTGGCCATAAAAATGGTTTACTGCCAACCAATTTCTTCTTTAAAATATTAAAAAAAGCTTGGCAATAGAGATTGCTCACAGTAATTATTATGAAACATGTAACAACATTTCCTTGATTTTTTTTTTCTTCCACAAAAATACTGTATGCTTCCAGTTCAATTTATTTTAAAATCTGAATCAGTTTTGTGCTAAATGTTTTCTCCTCTGCCAGAATGCATTTAATCTCCCTGCACCTACGGTTTTATTTTCCAGCTACTCATACTGCTAAAATCTATCACTCTTGCCTTGTTGTTTACACTGAGTGCAGTAGCAGTTTACGTTGACTTCCTGAGTCAGTGTAATTTTAATTTCTGCGTACTGTTTGAGCAAGCTTTATAGTGTGAAAGGAAAGCCAATGATCCAGTCAGGATGAATAAAACCATTTGGGGTTATGTAATGGGTATTCATGTTGTTATTATGCAACAGAATTATTACTTCTGGCATCCTTAAATCCATTTTGAGTTCAGCAGTGTTGCCTGCTGTCTCATACAGGACTTTCTTTGTGTCTACTGACTGAGCAAAAAGTGATGAGCTCCACAATTAAATTAAATTACATTCCTGGAAGGGAAGAAAATGGTGTGACTTTCCACAGGACAAGCATCACAGTTTTTGCCTACCAATGATGTAGGCACTGATCTTTACGTTTCTGAATGCTCAAAATACAATTTTTTTCATGTTGACCTAGAATTTTCATCAAATGGTGTGACTCTTGCCGTATTAGATGTCTGACTGTGTGAGTGGCAATATCAAACATTCATCTCTTTGCTATACTTGGCATTTATTTAAAAAATCACAGCATGAAAGAATTGTGGCAAATTGCTTCACTGACCAGTGTTTCACAAACAAAATTTATATAATAGTTTCTCTTAGGGTAAATGTAGAGTTGTTGTCATCTTTTACTTCCAGACAGCATATAAATATGAAGATAATTGAGAATTTTCAGCTTCTGTGTGGTGGTGATGTAGTTGGGCTGAGTCCGTAAGTGGCGTCAAAATTCAGTTGTACTGGAAATAATGCTGTGCTGTCTGGCCTTGTGTCCAAGTAATCGAGGGTCATAAAACAATAAAATAGGGAACTGGGGAGATGGGAGGGGACGCAGTGTTGGCAGCGCAGTTATGCACTAAAGCATAGGCGTTGAGGTGGGTGAGACTAGGAGACGAGGCTTGTGGAGACGGGGTTACGTACAGAGACTTGAAGGACAAACAAAGCTCTCAATCTCGAGGCAGACTGTAGGCTGTTTGTGGGCTGGGAAGATGAGGTTAGCAGCTGTATTTTTTTTTTTTTGTATCTGGGAGGATGTTGATGTGGGTGACATGGGGAGAAAGGTCCAGTGTTGTAGGCTTTTTAAATCTAGATTAGTTTAAAATAGTGGAAAGTATTTTGTGTAGAAGCTACGCTGTTGTCACGTCACTGAGTTATGTAACCTGACTTCTAGCTTATGCGGTCTGCCATGTATAAAGTTCTTAATATTTGCATACAAAAGGAGACCTGGAAGGACCAAAAGAGACTGATATGTGCTTCTAGGTCAGCGATTTGGCCTAAGCTGCTAAACTCATTAAATTACAGAAGGTAGGTTGTTATCTGTGCGTGTTCGTTAGAAATGCTCTCTAAGTTGGGAAGTTGATATGGTGTTAGCCATTTATGCAACACTGCAGTTGGACTGGATGATATTTGAAGGCTCCTTCCAAGTGAACTATTCTATTCTAGATAAATACATTTCAGAGTTTATTTAGCTCCTCTGTAGGAGGTTTACCCATGGAGAAATGACTGTTACCACGTGCTACAATGTGTATTTGACCTGACAGCTTGTAATGCGTATCAGTGTGTCACATAGTTGAACAGAAGTCTCGCAATGATTTTTTACAGTAGTCTTTTATCAAAGTGCTTGTTCACACCTGGGTTTGTGCTGTTCCTTGCTTGCTGTGCCTTTAGTTACTGGCTTGGGATGGTATTCTGCAATCACTCTGTAACAGCGCAAGAGCTACGGCTACCTAAAAAGGTCTCTTCTGTTGAACACTCGGGTGTCTCTACTCTATATTAAGATCTAGGCTGACTGGTATTGCATGACACTGGCAGGTGATTCCTCCAAAGACAGTAAAATGGGTGAGGAGGAACTGGGGAGAAGTTTTCATTTCGGTAAGCGACTGTTTGTTCTCAAGTAGACCTTACAAAGAAGTGAGCTGGAATCTGGCCTTTTGAGCTGAATCTATGGATCTGTCGTGTCTTCAGTTGCTATTTCTAGCTTCCACCATTTGCTTGTTGCAACAAAATGAGGTTGGATTGGTGGTCTTCTACATCTGCTACATGGACTCAGTGTAGAAATGATGCTGCTTAGTTCTATAGAGTGCTTGCCATCTATGAACTCTGAAGTACTTCACAGAGCAGGTCAGTGTTAATCTGCCCTTCCATAGCTGGAAGAACTGAGGCACACAGACGTCTTGCTTCTGGCCACCCGAGAGGCTCTTGCTACTGTGGCCTGCGTTTCTGGTGTGCTAAGGCTCTCCTGAGATACCTGGGAGGCCCTCCCAGGAGGGACTCTTCTCCTTGCAAGTCTGTGACCTGGAGAGCCAAACTCCCTGCCGCCTGCAGTTCATGGATGTTCTGCTTTGTGCAGCTAAAGCTTTTGAAAAGAGCTGAAATCCGTGAGCAGAGAAAATAGTTGCGCTTCTTGTAAGAGGTGGCCAGTAGTTTTGGCTCAGCTCCATGGTGGCCAGTCAACTGCTTGTTTGGCTGCGTAATCTGGTTTGTCTAATGTTTTATAGACATGGATTACATGCACTTCTGGGGCGGTGTGTGGCAGAAACTTCCTCCTCGATTATGCTGAGTTTTCAGATGGTCATAATTGAGGCTTGCATGCTGTATGTAAGCACGACACTTGCTGTACAGTGAACTTTAACCCCTCAGTACTCCTGAGGTGGAAGGCACAATGTACCTGTCGTTGTAATCTGTAGGCAGGATTACTGCAAGCGGTTTCTGAGTCACTCAGGTGAAATATCTGAGCTGTCTGCCACCTTTTGTACTGTTTTTCCCTACTCAACACCCCTTCCTTTCTCCTTGTTGCACACTAGTAAGTAACTCAGCCTGGGAACTGTAAGCAAGCTTTGGCCGCTACAGACTTCCAGGACAGATTGGAAGCAGTGAGTGTGGGGAGGGAAGGGGAGGAAGAGGGGTTAAGACAGGCGATATTAGCAGAAACAGTAATTATTGCTTACTGCTCCTGGGGCACAGGGGAACTGCCCCAGCTGCCTATTTCCGTCTCTTAGGGACTCCCTGTAATCCATACCTATGAAAGCTTTTATTAGTTCTGACACTATGCAAGTCCAAAACTCTGCGTAGAGCTCTTCCCTCGTGGAGACCCTATGTAACACTTCCTTCACCTACAGAAGTCAAAATATTTTATGGAGTGGACTGAGTTTGCTGCCAAAATGGGCAATAAAACCTATTTCCTTGCCCTCATTCTGGTGCCCTACTCACTTAGCCATCCATTATTTCTAGTGTTTACTTACTGCTCAGGTTGGTGACTGGACATTCTGGTGTTCCTATGCACTGAAGAGAAGAGGATGCCAGGTTTTAAAGTAATTCTCTAATATGGAAGGAATTTGGAAAGATACTTAATATGGGACAGATTTGTTTGTTGGGTTAGCAAAATATTTCTAGTAAATGTCATTTGATGACAGCAGCTTCTCAAATGGTATGAAATGCATGAGTCCTACCTGACTTACTGGTTTCTTTTTCTTGGCTTTCTATTTTAAATTAGGAACTTGCTAAACTTCAATGTCCGATCAAAACCACCACAAGGAATGTTTGTACATCCTAACATATTATGAAAATAGTGTGTACCTGGCATGCTTACGAGAGAACCAGATCATGGGGAACTGCAGATCTGTGAAACAAGTCAAAGGAGGAAAAAAGAAAAGTTGAACTAATCTGATGTTTCAGGTTCAGTTAACTCAGTGAAGACAGGAAGATAAGAGGGTGGGAGGGCTTATCTTGATTTTGTTAAAAGGCCTAGCAAGATGGGTGAGAGAATGAGAAGGGGCTTTTTGTAGGTAGGAAGCAATGAGAAGGTAAGTGTGTAAATGATACAGGATAGCTGGAAGTGAAGATTGGGACTGAGCTGTTGGGGCAATTTTTGATCTCTTTAAAAAGCACGTATACTACTACATAGCGAACCCCTCAGCAGACTGGATCCTCACTGCATAGTACAGCTACGTTCCTTTGTGCGGATGCTTCTAGGAAGTGGGCCAAACTGAGAGGAGGAATTTATATGTTCTCTTGGCTGAGATTTTTTACACTGTTTGTAAGAGTTGGACAATGCCATTTTAATGTAGATCTCTTTGAAGATTCAACGGCTTTATGGATTCTGTTACATTCCTTTAGATGCATGCAGCAAGTGGTGATATGTAAATTAGGCTTCTTTGCTTTTGCTTTGATTCATTTAGAGCTTGTTCCACATCGTTCACTGATACCCAAATGAGTCTAAATTTGCATAACTTCAGAAGGTGTGAGAAGTGCTGCTCAGCGCCTTGGTATGCATGTTGTTTCTTATTTTCCCCTGAGCGTCTTTAAGTAGCTGCAAGGTGCCTGAGTGAAAGGGTTCTAACCGAGCAACAGCATTTGTGTAAGGCTTTTTTGTACCTCTGAATATGACCCACAGTTTTGTTACTGTTTGCCAGCTCTTCAGACAGATACGTGCCAGGCTGTGAGCTGTAAGGATACGAGAAAATGAGAATGCCTTTTGAACAATGATCATGGAATTAATTGGTCCTGGAAACTCTGGGTTGCTGCCAAGAAAGGTTATTTGTGTGGTAAGAAAGGAAAGGAAAAGGGTGGAGCTTTGGAAATCCAGGAATACCCCTAGTTGTCAGATCGTAGGAAAGAGCTCAAAGTTATTTTAGCTTCTGAGTTTGGTGCAGTCAACACACAGAATTCTGATTTTCAGTGGCATCTAGAGTGAGGAAATGGGAGTTAGCGAAGTGGAGAAAGCTCTGCAGAGAGCTCTGTATTCGTTTTATTTCCAAGTGCACCGTACGATAAAAACAGCCGTTCTCGCAAAGGCAGCGGCCTGGAGCCTGCAGGCTGCAAGAGATCCTACCTCTGCCCACCAACTCCTGCGTTCCCAGCCCCGGTTTCCTGGAGTGGAAGCTCAGCTTCAAATTCAGTCTTATCTCACGCGAACTGTTTTGCAGGCTGACAGCTCTGCAGAGCAGAGGACAAGGATGGAGAGGAGAGTGGCGGGATGCAAGGCTCTTAGATACTGCCAGAACTGCAGAATTGATTGCAAGAGGAAGCACGGATGTGTACACCCAGGGGCCTACCCTAACGACACTTGAAATGCCTGTGACTTCACTCAAGAAGCTTAGTCCGGTCACTAGTCTTTCTAACGTACGCTGCTCTGTGGTCCTGTTAGTGCCAAAATACCACTTTTCATAGGGTTTTTTGATGATCATGTGGTCTGAACGGCGGCAGTCGGAGTAATGTGTGCAAGTTTGAGTCAGTTCAGCATGATTGTCAGCTGCTGTGGATTTTATCTGTCAGTACACACATGGGACGATCTCGCTTCTTTCCTTTTAAAGGGGAGCAGGCTCAATTATAAAGTTCATTAAAACCTTTGTTGGAAGGAAATGCTGTGTCAAATAAGTTGTTAATATCTTGGAAGTTGTTCTTTATAAAATAAACACTTGATCAAAGTGAATAGGAGTTTTATATAGCATCTTGAAGTCTTATTACGACTTAGGTTCTGTGGGTTTTTGCCACGGAATCCGGTTGTTCTGTGAACAACTTGTGTTTTATCTGTTTTTGCTACTTTAAGTAATGTGTGGTTGCGTGTTAAATGAGGGATGCCTCAGTTTTTTCTTCTGTCAGACTAGTGTTATGGATGTTTGTATTTCTGGAACTTCTGAAGCTTAATCATTCCATGATTATTTTTTCCTTAAGGATGAGTATGGATATCGTAGGCTTATGCTGAGAGTCTGTTTGTAAGAAGCAATATCAAAAAATTGAGGGTAAAAGTACAAAAAGCATTTTATTCCTCCATTCAGAAGGCTAAAGCTGATATTTAGGCAAACAGTGAAACGAAACAGTCATTCTTTAAAGAGCCTTATTTTTACCTAACATACAAGTTACTGCAATTTAGAGGAGTTTTAGTCCAGCACAGGGTCTCTGTCCAGTAAGTGAATACAAATAACTAGAATGGAAAACTCCCTATCTGGAAAAGCTGTAAGCTTCATACAAAGTCAAAAGCACTTAACAATCTAGCTGTCAAAATCAATAAAAATGGGATTTAAGAGACAGTAGTTACATGCTCTTGAAAATCGTTTTGCAGAATTTCTAAATAAAACAAGTCTTTAGGAAGGTGGTAATGTTTTAAATGACTAAACCTAAAGTATTTGATATCTGATTTACTTACTGTTCATGCCACTTGTTTTCTTTCAGTATTTTTTTCAGTCTACTTAGTGAAAAGTGATTACATAGATTGCATTCCATGATTCCCACTGTCAGAATCTCAACAGATAACATTTGTATTGGAAAAACCTGCAGATTAGTGTTTTGTGGGTAAGAGAGCTTGTTTCCCATCATATTTCTGAAATCATGGCTAGCAGTCTGTATGTCTTTGTCTGGGTAGCAGCTTTTTTTGCGCTGTTCGGATTTTGAGCTGTTTTCTTTTTTACCTTGAAGAGCCTCTAGTCCCTCTTGCTAGGATGTATCGTTAACTAAGGGGATGGTGGAATTTAAAATTAGTTTATAATGCCATTGAAAACTAACAGATAGCATTCGTACCCCTGGCACACGAGGCTTGTGGCATCAAGAGCTGCGTTTTTGGCTATTAAGCTGAGTGAAATACCTGGTGACTCTGGGGCGTGTGGAGGTGTTGCTTTACTTTTCTGTCGCCGGCAGACAAAATGGCGAGAAATCAGTGTATCATAGCCAGTCCTTGCAAAGGAGGGCTGAGGGAAACAGAGGCTGTGGTTTGAAAGGCTGCACACGGTGTGTCACCGGATTCGGAAAGACCTGTTGTTTTTACACACCTAGTAAGAAGCCGTGCTGGTTACAAGCTGTTGTAACCTCCGACCTGCTGACTCCAGCCCTGTGTTGGTGACTGTTGCAGAGAGACCATGCCTGTTGGCTGTTAGGCTGATACTCGTATCTTTTCCTCATCCTGCAATTGTGCATGCAGCTATCTTGCACTTTCACAAAGCCTTGGTGAGTCGGTGAGGTTGTGCGCGGGTTCAGGAGCCAACCTGTGTGGGGCAAGGCCAGGGCTGTAATTGTAGCCAGCCTGGAAATGAGTTAAGCTCCTTCCCGGGCACCTGCAGCTGGGCTCAGAGGCGGGCTGTGTCTGAAGGACCTTTTTAGCCTGAAGTGGTTTTTAGTCTGTGTAGAGCTCTCCCATTTCAGCAAGAACTGATACGCAGGTAACGGTTTGTGCTGCATAGCTGTAAGGCCTTAAAAGAGAGCGGGCCCCTCTGAAGGTCCAGCATTGCAGACGTTACAGGGACACTAGCTCAGTACCTGCGCAGCCTGAAGAATAAGGAGCGGAAAGAACATACCTCAGTTCAACCTTTCTGTGTCTGCTCTTGAAAGATGTTCTCCATCAGGTAGGAAGTTATTTGCTCATCAACTACACTTGCAGATTATCAAGGCCGTAATTCTTTGCCTGAAAAATCAAAGCGAGACTATTAAAAAAAAAAAAATCAGATCATAAAATGCCACATTTGTTTGTTGATTTTTAGCCTTTTAGAGGACCAAGAAAATCTTGCTGAAGCTGTGAGATGTTGGGGTCAAAGACCATTGTTACACGGCTGGACGTGTTGTTAAAGGAGGCAAAAGGAAGGAGAGGGAGAGCCTTTGTTTTGATGCCCAAACGGTGCGAAACTTCTGGTGTGTTTAACTGGTTCCACATAACAGTGATCACCGTGTGGCACTGTCAAAACTTCCAGAGAGCTTTAGGAAAATCTTTTAATATTAGACACAGTATTCCTCTGAGCAGGCAGGCAGTGCAAAAGCAAACACAAAAACTCTTTCGCCTTTGGGTAGCCTGGTTATGTCAGTGAAGAGATGGCCTCTTGATTAAATCCAGACTGAGCAGTTTCCTGTTAGCATGCTAGCTCAGCCCACAATGTCTTATTCTGAAAGTCTGTTACTGAACTCGTCTGCCAAGTCCTTTTTCCTTTTAAACTTACAGGCAGGATTGCTAAAATAATACAAATACAAACAATCCCTAAAAGTCTCTTAAAATCATTTCTAGCAGTTTTATGTCTTGTTGACAAACTTAGTTTTAGATTTTCAGAGTTTGGAGGGTTTTTTTGTTGTTGTTGTTGTTACTTTTTAAACATTCTCCTAACGTAATGTCTTGGGGAAATTGCAGTGTTGCAATTAAATGAAAATTTTGTACGTGCATCAATCTTGGAAGCAGATTCTGCCCTTGTTTGGTACACATTCACATCAGGGAATGAGGGTTTTTTTTACGCACTGAGGAGAATACAGCCTTCGTTCAATCTATCATGGAGTGGCAGAATCTTCTGGACAGAAAATTAATGGTTAAACGCCGTGTTGCAGACTTTCTTCTGTGTTTGAAAGAGGTTGTGTTGTGTAACTAGTTATTTTCAAAAGTACATTTTAATCATAAAATGAAAGGTCAGCAATATTTTTTTTTCCAAGCAAGTTTTGCTTAGGGAAAATTTGAATGGAGGTATATAGCGATAGTAACAACATATTCTTTTAGGTGTTTCTGTAATGGCAGGGTTAGATATAATTCTGTATACACCTTTAAATCAGGTATATAGCATTATATACCTTTAAAACAGCTGCAAGATCCATGGAACAGAATTTTGCAAGCTACTCTGGTGTAGCATTTGATCATTCCCTGTGGGGCTGCATTGGTGTAGCAGTGGGTTTTGGTGCAGCAGGACTGTGCGCTGCCTTGCCTATTTATAAAACGCATGAATCAGTTCATGACACGAGCCCAAGTTCCCCGGTCTGTAATTTCATGGTCTGTTTGAACAGATGTAAACTTGCAGTGCTTCCAGAAATCATCTTGCTCCTTGAACCCAAGCTTGTTTTCCCTGTGCCGGCCTGTGTGTTTTGTAGCCATGGGGTGAACAAGGTTGGGCAGCTTGTCTGGGTTACACCTGACCCCACCAAGTGCAGTGAGGGGCCCGTATTTGGCTGGACCACTTTCGTAGTCCAGTTCATCGCATGGCTGCGTGAAAAACAGCTCAAGAGTAGGGCGGCAGGTGGGCAGAAATGGGCCTCTGGAATGGCTTCTTGCAGTGGCTTGAACTCGCTCTGAAATGGTGCCTTTTGCTGCTGAGATGTGGCTGCGTTTCCTGCGACCTCTGCTTGCCAGCTGAGCCAATGGTCTTTACAGGCTGTTGAGAGATCCTTGTGGCTTGATCCTACAAGGTGCTCCTGGCTCTTCCAGCGCTTCCTACAGACACAGAGGCACTTTTCTACCAAAACCCAGTACCTGGAGCCATTTCGTGCTAGAAGGTCTGGAACACTGTGGGGTACTGCTAGAAGTAAATAATTAACCACGCTATTTAGAGATACTGAAGCTATTATTCTGTTTTTTCTTCTCTTCCCTACTCTGTTTTAGCAGATTGTATTTTAATGTTATACCAAGAATTCGTTGGACCTTGCTAAGCTGGGAAATGAGGTGTCCTAGTGCAGGAGTAGCAGACCTTTAGACTCCTTAAGGACATCTATATTGCCTAAGAGAAGAAGGGATGTCTATTATAAATAATTGAAAAGCAATGGAAGGTAGTGCTATAAATGTGAAATGGATGGGCTATCCATTCCAAATTACGTCATAAGTAGCTTATTTTTTTCCCTTTGTGTTTTGCCAGCATACCAAGCCAGAATCTGTAATGCCTGTACGTCATTAACATATCTTCAAGTCCTTAGTCTAGTACCAAGGTGTTGTGTTGACATTTAGAATATAGCTAGCCTCATTGTTTCTAAGTCATCCTGTATTAGACAATTTCTGGAGCAAAATCTCTGGTCAAAATGTGCTTGTGTCTGAACGTCATATTCAGCCCAGGAGGTGATTCTTCAGGGTGAATTTGAGATGTGTTGTCAAAGGTGCCACGGAGAAACCCAAAATATGGCTTAAATTGTTACTGTTCTGCACCCAGATGAATACTGACTCGATATTCAAAACCCAGGAGAGTTGTTAAATTGTAAAATATTACTGTAAGGCTTCTCTGGGAAATCTGACCTAACGATTCACCGTTACCGTCTGCCTGTCAGGATACAGCAGAAGCTGTAACCCAGGGAGGGAAGGCTGTGATTCAGAAGAGCATCATCACAGCAGTCCCAGTTGAAAGCTTGCTGTGAGTGCGTATGTGAGGAGGAAATCTGCAGAGCAATAATGCTGCAATCAAAACGGGTTCAACTCCATAGTTTTTATCCTGAGACTGCAGGAGAATTGGTGACGCAAAGACTAAGCCAGGCTGCTGTGTGTGCTTGTCCAGTGCATGTTGATTTCCTGTATTTTTCTTCTACCAATATATTTAATCTAACCTAAACAGATTTAAGATTTGTTTTTCACTGTCTTGAAATATTTCGTGATGGCCTGATTTTTCCTTGGTATAATCCCTTTAAGCCTAGATACATACAAGGCTTGCTTTAAACAAAACATATTCACATTCACTGAGTTCAGAAAAATAGTAACTCTGTACTTTGAAAAGATATTTCATCCATTCAGGTGACCTTCCAGTGGTTTATTTACATAAATCACAGTGATGTCTGGGGACTTTTGACAGGGTTTTTCTTTTTGTTTGTGGTTGCAAACACTCAGATAGCATCAGGCCATCTCTTTCTCTCAAGAGAAATGGCTTTTTTTGTTCTAGTGTTGGTGCTGTGTGGTTACAGTGATTAAATAGTGATTATGCATGTAACTGCGATCAGGTAGTGGAGCAGGTGCACCACACAGCACATTCTCCTCAAGCTGAGGATGCAGTACATCAGTTGGTTTGGTTCCTGTTAAATAACAGTAACAGAAGGGAAGCTGTACTCTTCCTGAAGCTGCCTCTGTAGGGCTCAGCCATTTTTACACTAGTGGTCTTGTTGAACATTCCTTCCCACAGACAGCTGACTCTAACGGTAAAGAGAAATTTCCTATTAGATTGCTCTTGTTGATTTTTTTTTAAATTTATAATCCCATTTTTTAAGGCTTTTTATCACAGGTAAGAATTTAAACTAGTCACAGACATAATTTTCTGAATTGTCCTCTAAATGGTGGCATAATTTAAGGGAGTCATAGAACCAAAGAGTGGCTTGAGTTGGGAAGGACCTTAAAGCCCACCCAGGTCCAGCCCCCCCTACATCAGGCTGCCCAGGGCCCCATCCAGCCTGGCCTTGAGCACCTCCAGGGATGGGGCAGCCACAGCTTCTCCGGGCAGCCTGTGCTCGGCCTCACCACCCTCTGAGTGAAGAGTTTCCTCCTAACACCCAGTCTAACTCTCCCCTCTTTCAGTTTAAAGCCGCTCCCCCTTGTCCCGTCACTACCCGCCTGTGTGAAGAGTCCCTCTCCATCTTTTCTGGAAGCCCCCTTCAGGTACTGAAAGGCCGCAGTGAGGTCTCCCCGGAGCCTTCTCTTCTCCAGGCTGCACATCCCCAGCTCTCCCAGCCTCTCTTCATAGCAGAGGTGCTCCAGCCCTCTGGGCATCCTCGGGGCCTCCTCTGGACCCGCTCCAACAGGTCCACGTCCTTCTTGTGCTGGGGGCCCAGACCTGGATGCAGTGCTCCAGGTGGGGCCTCACAGGGCAGAGCAGAGGGGGACAATCCCCTCCCTCGCCCCGCTGCCCACACCTCTGTTGATGCAGCCCAGGTCACAGTTGGCCTTCTGGGCCGCGAGCGCACACTGCTGGCTCGTGTCGAGCTTCTCGCCCACCAGAACCCCCAGTCCTTCTCCGCAGGGCTGCTCTCAACGTGTTCCTCTCCCAGTCTGTGCTCAATGTTTCCTGTTCTTTCAGACTTGAAGCGGGCTGTAAGCAGTAGAAGCAAATGCTTTTTAAAAGATCACACGCACCCCTCAAAAAAGGAAAACAAAACAAACACAAAACAAGAAAGCCCAAGCTTGAGATTAGTTGACAAATAAGGTGCCAAATGAGAACTTTAAGACATAATTGAAATGTTACAATGGCATGTTTGCAAGATGATTTTGATACCTTCTTTGCAAAAATATCATGAAATGCTTTGTGTCCAAATGTGCTCATGACTTTAGGTTTCGCATCAGCCCAAAGCTGGTATTTTCAGCTAAGGAATCACAAGGTCTAACACTGTAGCTGTGATCAGTTTGTGTTTATTCAGAAGTTAAGTGAGATGGTGAATCACCATTATTGTTTCCTCTAGCAATTCCCTCTTTGTGGGATAATGAACTTTGTTTTAGATAATAATACATGGTAGGATCACAAGATAACTCGACAGCAGCCAAAATATAAAATATTCTGTGGAACATGTCAGAGAAATAAACTTACTAAATAAATTTGATGCAGCGTTTGGTGAGCCAAAATCTACAAAATAGTTTAGTAACTAAAGATGGACTACCAAATAACTATTCCTGTGAAAAGATTAAATTTAATCTGTTTCAGTGTGACAGCTGTGTGTGGGATCTGGCTTTTGTCTGATTTTTGTGTCTTCTTTTTCCTTTAACATTGTAGGTTGAAGGGGACCAGTTACCTCCAGGACATACTGTCAGCCAATATGAAACATGTAAGATCAGGACA
This sequence comes from Chauna torquata, assembly GCA_013399475.1. Classification (NCBI taxonomy): domain Eukaryota; kingdom Metazoa; phylum Chordata; class Aves; order Anseriformes; family Anhimidae; genus Chauna; species Chauna torquata. Next base: position 493,008 of record VXAL01012489.1, read on the forward strand.
ATAAAAGCTGGAACTTTGGAGAAACTTGTGGAGAACCTTCTGACAGCTTTTGGGGATAATGATTTTACCTACATCAGTATCTTTCTCTCAACATACAGGGGCTTTGCTTCTACTAAAGAAGTACTGGAGCTTCTCCTTGACAGGTAAGAGCCAGTGGATAGTGGAAACTGAGCTGTCGTTTACATGACAGGGAGACGTGGTCAGGAGTTTCTTCCATTACTCTCAATAGACCTGGACTTAATAACCCAATGGACAGATGTCAAGAGTACTGCAAGATTCAGAATTTCAGTGTTTATATAAAATGTATAAATGCGTGCTGCTTATGTTCTAATTCTCATTAAAGCACAGTCACCATGTAGGGAAAACGTGCCGTGTCTGGCTGCTAAGGAACTAAACTGGGACCAGCACGAGAAAATTAATCTAGATTTTTCCCCCACTCAAAAAAGCAGAATGAGTGGGTTGCAAAATCATACCTAGTGTTGATTCCTATGTTTTGCTGGGTACTGGTATTTTCAGACCTAACTCTCCTGTTTGGGGGCTACTGATTTGAAACAGGGGTGGTACAAACATAGGCAAAAACACAGCATCCACTTCTGTTTCTTCACATGAACATACAGTCATAATATTTTGCAGACAGCACAGGAACCCCTTGACACACAAATAGCTTTCATGGCAAGACTGTTAAATCATGTCTGCTGTATCTGTATAAATGCTTAGAACATGCAACGTTATTTTTCTCACCTGAAATTATAACTGAGACATGGCTAGGTCAGAGGTGATCTTATTGTGGGAGTGTCATATTTATTTCATTTTGAACGTCGAATGACGTACAGAAACAGTTATTCTGGCATATAGTAACTAGCATAAGTACTCCTAGGTTTTATTTTTCTCTCTCCCACTAGGTAGATGAGGAACAAGGCATGGATAAGTTATCTGTGCTTTTCTTTTATATCTGAAAAGGAGTGTAATACTACTTGCTTTGTAGGAATGTTATGTCGCTCAATTAATAATGTTGTTGAAATGCCTAGCTGCCAGGCCTGCTGTGACTGTAATAATAACTGTGGTTGCTCAAGTGCAGTAACTTCACAGCCAGGTAGGAAGTCAGATGAGGAAAGAGAAGCCGTCCCAAGAAGCAGACTGTACAGTTAGATTTAATACAGTGAGTTTTACCTCTCAGTCCATACAAATTCTGACATAGGACATGAGAGTAACAAAAATTGATGGTGTATATATACAGGAATAAAGAAAAAATGCTGAGGGATTCCTTCTTTTGAATGGGTAATTCTTTCTATACCCTCAGTTTTGGATTCTGTGTTTTGGACATATGTATCTTTTGAAGAATAGCATGTGAAAGACACCAAGTTTGTGTGGATTCTAGTAACTTCAAAGCAGAGCTGGCTGGCAAAATGATAATGTGTTATGAAAATCTCTTGCTCCCTAAGCATGTGAATTGACAAGGAGCCACAAATTTGTAGGAGAAACCAATGGTAGTATGCATATACATTGTCACTTTCAGCCAGTAATGCTTCCTGTATGATTTAATTAAATCACTTTTATAAAGATACATTTTTAACAGAAGAAACTTTAAAAAAGAAAAAAAAAAGAAAAGAAAGAAAAAACTTTGGAATAAATAAAATAACAGCCTTCGCAATGATGCGTTGCCTAAAATGGCTGTTTTATATACTGTTCCCCTAACAGTGCAGTTTTTGTTGCTCTGTGTTGGTGGATTGCCAGACTGCTCTTTTGGGGTTCTTATGTATTGACTGACATGCATATGGGGAAATTGTCTGTCTTCTGTAATCAGTGAGAACTTGCGAGTAGCTTATATAATGTTAATTAGTCAAAGGTGGCTTTAAACCCAAAGACACACACAGCTTTTCAATTGAAGGCTCTTGTGTAAAACACAGGTAACTTCTTTTGTCGCACGAGCGTGTTCATATATCATGTTTGAATGCCCAGAAAGCATCTTCATGAGCGTTTGCCATCCAGTTCAACAGAGTTTTGATTTTTAGTGGTTTCCATTCTTATTTCTCTGTTACTGAGGTATTTTGGTAGTGCAAATAAATGTCCCACCTGAGACCGTCACTATGCAAACGCTTTTAGGCATGTTTGTAACAGCCCCCACCCTGAAGACCCTGTGCTGTCAAGAGATTTTAGAGACAAGGAGTGAGAGGAGCGGACTGTTACGCAGATACTTAGGAGGAGTGTACTGAGGCAAAGGGAGAATCGGGGTTTTACCTCACGTGACAGTTTTGGAGTTTGACCTTGTTCTTTACATGTCCACATCTGGATATTTTTCGCTGTGCTCAGGACGCAGAAGACAATTACGCAAAGAGCAGTTCATATATCGTGCTTATTTAATTTGTATAAAATATAAAAGGTCCTATGTATCTGATGAGCAAGTTTAGAATCTATTATCAAATCTGTTAGGCTGGGTGACCACCAAAGTGATCGTTTTGGAGAAATGTTCTTGGTCCTGGAAGGCTGCTCGGGTCCTCAGTGGGAGGCTGGCTCTTTGGTCTGCACGGAGCCCCTGGGCAGGACTAGAAAAGGGGTCTTGTGGCTGCTGGCCCTGCTCAGTGCGCTTCTCTGCAGAGGACTTGGCGTGCGTAGCACTTGTATGGGACAGGTGATTATTTCAAGTGCAGGTATCCTGATGGCTTTCTCTCGTTGGCTTAACCCGGCTGGATTTCGTGGGTGTTCTGGGTGGTTTTGCCCAAAAAGCTGAGCTGTGAGTGCCCTGCTGAGCTAGGGCACGTGAAACGACTGTCGGCTGCGGTGCCGCTCCTCGTGCTTTTCAGCCTTTGTCGTTTCATAGCGAGCATCACTCTCTCCAGAACTGTCAGTTCAGCCCTTTGGTGAATACTAAAATAATGAAATAATCTCCCTGTAATTGAGAATTGAAGGATTTTAAACTTGGGGTTGGGGCCAAAGGGGTAACCCACTGAAACAGCAGTCCATCCTACAGTCAATTAGCCTTGTTATGGTTTTGATTGCTTTGTGGTGTTTCATCGCTAGCCATTCAAATGTTCAAACTCTGCTAAGCTGCACTGCTATAAGGATGATGAAAAAGTCTGTTGGGAATCTTGCTTTTGCACTGACATTACTAGAGTCCTCTAGATAAATGGTTCTGTTTTCTTCCCATATTTTCCCCTTGCAAAAAGGATCATAGCAAACTAAAAATAGAAATGTACAAAATTAGTAAAACACTGAAGCCATAAAATCAGATACTCAAAGATCAGGAATTTGAGCAGGGAAAGAAGTCAAGATTGTTATGAAGTTCATACATCATGTGCTTTAGTTTCTACTTCTATGTAGGTTTTTTTTTTAGTGTAGGCATTAATGATAGGATTTTAAAAACAGCCTGAAGAAAGTATTTACTCATTCTCTGAGAATCACTGGTCATGAGACACCTAAACTCTTTGGGATCCTGTGAATTGCAGTAGAGGTAGCTGTAAATTGTATAGTTGGTGCGCTTTTTCTCAGTTAACTCTGCAATTAAGTTCTTAATATTTTCCTATCTGGGAGTTACATCTGTAACATTACAATTAGATTACAAAAGAAGTGGTAAGCCTGACTTGTGAGTCTTTCTTGCATTTTCTCAAGCGTATATCAGGGGAGCAAGAAAACCAGCATTGACTGGAAAAGAAGTTGAGCAGACTGGACTAACTTCTTAGCTATGAAATCTGTGCATGGCTATTTTGTAATGGATTTCATTTGAGTATTCAAGCAGAAAAACAGGAAAATAGGAGTCCTCTTCTAAAGAGGAGGCCATCGTTATTCTCAGCTTTGTTGATTGTTGACTGAGAGGAAAGATCTTGGCCAAATCTTGTGCACTGCTGTGTGTCCATGTGGTCTTCTGGGTCTGAAGAGATTGAGTTCCTGTCCCATTGGCACTTTCGGTAACACGCTGGTGTGGCAGCAGCTCTATTTAAGAAAGGAAAATCCCTATTTGGTTGGCTTTGAGCATAGGAAGGGAGAATAGGGGGAGTTCAGATACTGGAGTTGGAACAAATAGACCACATGATATTTATAGCAATGTCTCAGGTAAGTTTGGGCAGTCAGGTTGTTTAGAGCAGCAGCAAGTCCAATGCGGCTTTAAAGAGGTGAAAATGTCAGAAGAGGGCAAGAAAACACAGGGGAAAATTCTCTACAGAACACAGGTTACTCTTCTGAGCCCAGTTCTGATCTTTCTCTGGCTTACGTACCTCTCAGAGCAAGTCATACTGTAGCCTTCAGAGGAAGGGCACGTAGGCTGCTTGACCTTGTCAACGTTATCCCCGGCTTTTTATAATAAATGATAGAATCCTCAGGAAATCCTAGGAGGTCACCACTTCCTTCCCCTCTCACAAATCTCAGGAGTGTGGTGTTTAAGAGTCCATGGATGTTTCTCTTGGCTTTTTGAATATCACGGATAATCTAGAGTTTTATGGATTGCGACAAAATGTAGATTAAATTTAAGCTATAGAAGTTAGAATGATTTACATGCAGCTGTGGAATATGAACTTGTGAAGAAAAGCAGATGTTATAAGGAAAAACAAAGAGGGAAATGGATAGTAGTTGAATTTAACCAGCTCAGTTTTCATCTCTACATTAGTGTAGAATAAGTATCAGAGAGTCTATGTTTTTGCAACTTTCTTGTTGGTAATACTTCTTAATAACACTACAGAGACAAAGGTGGGTATCTGCACCATCTGTGTTCTGCAAATATTTGTATTTTGTTTTCCAGTAAAGTAAAAACAGATTAAAAGGGCTCTCAGAAAAAGCAAGTAAGATTTTGACCCTAGTTGTCAATTCTAGCTTTGTGGGGGAGCTTGAGCCCCGTTTCTTATTCTTGGTGATAGAGCAGGATTGTGGAGGAAAGGAACAACGTGGATGGCAGTGCCGAGTCCTCGTTGTTTGTTGGCGTTAGGAAGAACAGCGATGTGGCCAGATCCAAAAAGGCACTTCCAGGTTTTTACAGGGGAGTAGCCCCGGGACACAGGGTAGGAGGGAGCAGCACCTGCATCTCCCACTTGTAGGACGTATTGTTTGTGGGAACGTACACATTGACAAACTTGCCCAGAAACTGGTATGTGGAAGCTGGGTAGCAATCAGTGCGTTCAGTTTGTGTTGGATTAGCTGTGGATGCAGCCCTCACCGTGAGTGCCGCAGGGTTTTCGGATGTGAGCATTAGACATGCACGAATTCTGATTAGACAGAGAGAGTCCTGGGGCTCTTGGACTAGTGTCCTGGGAAGGCTGGATGAATTATGCCCTAAGTGTGGGGAAAATAGCCGTTGGTCATTTGATGTGGTCTGCAGAGTATCCTATCCAAGCAGTGCAGGCGTTAACTGAATTTGGGGCATGAAACGTTTATTCTGTCCCGTAAAGTAGAGATGCTCTTAGCTGAGTGACAGAGGCAAACGAAAAACCAGATGCTGTACTTAAGAGAAACTCAAGTATTGGGGCAGGAAAGAAAAGAACTTACAGGTGTGAATAATACAGAATAATGCGTGCTTTCATTAAATCAGTCTCCACTGTGCTGATGTTTTTGTGAAACCTGGGCAAAATCTTTTATCCAGTTGGGGCCCTCCTCTGATAAAGTAAGCAGTGGTGTGCCCTGTGAGCGCGTGAGGCTCTGCAGCCATCCCTGCTCAGGGGAGGCCTTTCGGGGCTGCACACTGTGGTCTTCATTTCCAGCCTGGCTGCAGAGGAATTGGTCGTTTTCTCTCTCCCAGTGCGGTAGGATGAGCTAAAGGGACATGCACATTGCTTATGCTGCCTTTGCTCCTCTTCACATGATGTAGGAGAGCAGGAGGAAGTCCTCCCAAAGCCAAACACACATGGGTTCTGTTATTTCACAGCAGGACTCACGCAGTTGCACTGTGCTCGTTCTTGTGGTGCGTCTTGAACTCCCACATCCTGAGCTGGTATTGTCATCACAGAAACACACAAACTGGGCAAAGAGAGACGTTTCTAAAGGCATTGCATCCAGTGCAGTGAGTAGAGTCACAGGAAGTATCAAACAAGGCGTATGAAGAGGTTTGAATTTGTTAATGTAAAATTCAAAATATTTTTTAAGACAGATGCAGTTCCCCCTGTATCACTCAGAAGGTACTTACTGGATTTTTAGAGCTGTGCTGTTTATTGTAATGGACTTTAAATTGTGCTCTTTGATAATTCCTGTCATTGATATAATCTGATGCGCTGTTTGCTCTCAGAGGAACTTAACATTTCTTGGAGATTGTGAACAAATCTGTTTGTTTTTTTTTTCTCTGCATGACTTCAAATTAAATTTTTACGTTTTATTAAATTTGAGACTGGAGCTCTATTCATTATTTTGGCTCTATTCAGTCTATAAAGGTTTTGTTTTAACATAGAGTAGAAATCAAACTAAACAAAATCGTGGGCATAGGCCGGTGTGTTGAAAAGTTAGGGGGGTGACTTGCATTTTCAAAGCTTATTTAAGAGTAATTGGATATCCACGTCCCTTCAGTATGCATGGAAGTTTGGCATCTAAATGCACTAGAGAGCTTTGAAAACCTGCCAAGTCTTTAACACTATGCATTCTGATATTTTCTCTTTGTTTGGTAGAAGTGGGTAGGGAAGTTTAAGAACAAAACAAAAAACCTTGTCAGCGTTTGGATGTGGAAATGCTGGATGGAAGTTCTTGGAAAGAGGCAAAGGGGCTGGGGAAGCAGAGCCAGGAGAAGATGAGCTCCTCCTGCCACCGGGTGTGGGAATACGGCGGGGTACCCTCGCGTGATCCTTCAGTATCCCCCCTGCTACTGGGTGTGCTGTGGAAGTAAGTGCTCACAAGTGTGATGGAAGCCAAAGATATTTAGCTGTCCAGATGAGAGCAGGCACAAGCCAAGTTCCTCTTACGTGTTTTATTTTGTCATGGTAATCCTGTTCCTTGCAGCAGTGCTTAAAAGCAGGGCCATGCTGTGCTTGCACAGTAGCATATAAAGTAGCAACCAGTCGCTGTCTCAAGGAGTTTACAGAGAAGGGAATTGATAGTGTTTGATGGGAGAGCTACAGCTAGATAAGCCCAGTGGTATAACGAGAGCAAATAAGTTAGTTTTACATTTTCAGTTCACTTCTTTTCCTGGAGGATGGCATGGTAAGGGGGTAAATGGAGAGGAAGATGGAGGCAGAGAGGGGACATGGAGGGGATGGGCTCGAGGAGGACCTGGTTGGATAGGACAGACTAAGGAGGCAAGTATAAACTGAGGGCTCTGCACGAGCTGGAGAGAGTCCTTAGGGCACTCTCTACAAGGAGGGCAAAAATGATCAGTCAAGACTGTGAAAAAGAGAAATCTCCCAAAGCATCTGCTTTTGCTGTTTCTGATCTTCCAGGCTCTGGAGTCTCTGGGTGGTTTCTTTCCACAGTTTGTACCCAGGCAACCCGTGGTTACAGTTAGGGTGAGCTGATCCATTGCGTTCACCTCTCTCTGGGATGTTTGTGCCATTTCTCCTGCACGATTTTCCTGAGGAGGAACAGGCCAAGCAGCTCTCCTTTACCTTTCTTCCCCCCGTACAGTGGTCTCTGGCTACTTCTAGAGCTTGTTCCCTGAACATGTTGACCTCATGTCCATCATGTTTTAGGAGGCGTGCAGGAACAGGCCCTCCAGTAGCACAGCCATATATATGTTTGAGGGCAGTAGCTTTGTATGGCATTAGGCTCACTGTTGTTGCTGTAGCATTTACTCTTCCCTCTATTATTTTCCTGTATACCAGGTGGTTTGTCTACTCAGCTCAAGTGACTTCATTTCCGTGATTCTGTGTGTATAATTCAAAACACTTTACAATTCTTGCTGAATGTCCATGCTTCCAGTTATTTACTGTTTGCTTTGATGCTTGCAACAATTATTTAGGGCTTTGTTGGGCACTTCTGCAGCGAATCACTTTTTCTTATTATTTCCTAGTCATTCAAAGAGTATTTTCCTTCCTCTTCTTCCCTTCCCTTCTTAACAGAGGTGCAGGCGTGCATTTTCTACGCTGTTTTTCAGTATTTAAATATTCAATACTGCCCATTACATTCTGGTCTCATTTGCTTACTCAGTTCTTTTGAGTGGAGCCTATAACTTTCCAAACACCAAGCAAGGCTGAAAAGTTCTGTGGGCTACAGGATCCTTTTGTTTCTCATGTCTCTTTTTGTATGCAAAGCATTCATACAAGGCTGGGTAGTGAATGGCTCTTTGTCCAGGAGCTGGTGAGAACACAGCAGTGGAAGTCTGCAGAAACGCTGTTCTTTGCATCAGATGTATCATTAACTCCTCCTAACCCGTATTTAATGGCCTGTTGTTTGTGCAAAGCTCTTTCGTGGAGAGATAGGCAGAGGTTTACATTTGGAGAAGTGACAAAGTGTTATATACTTCTCAGGCTTTGCACAGAAAATTGCCTGCTTTCTGTTACTGTGTTAAGGATTTATATTATAAAAATCAGCATGGGTATCTCTAGTGGGATTTAAATGCAAATGCGTAATGTTCTGCAAATATGTATTTTATATTACAATACTCGGACACTGATACTGTGAGTCATCTCAATAAATTTTGCTCAAAGAACTAATGGCAAGTTTTGAAAAAAGAACATAAAAATGTAATTGTTATTCAAGAACTGGAGCTTTCTTTGCTTGGTAGGGGGAAAATGTCTTTTGTATTGACTGAGATGCATTTTAGTCATTTTACCTAGCAGATGGCAGTGGAGAGTGAAATCCTCTCCGTTGAGGAACAGGACAAGAGCAGCCGCCGTAGCGTGTGATGCACGTTGTATCAGCAGCACGTCTCGATTCTGTCCTGGGCAATCAGCGCTGAAAAGGTGTCAGCATAGTTCTCTAAATGTCCGCTCCACCTCAGCCCCCCCTCCTTTTGTACCTTTTTGTTAAGATATGTCACCCAGCGTTACAATATTTGGAAATGCAGAGCCATCTACAGCCCTACAAGTGCAAATATTGAAGCCAATAGAGTTAAATAAAAATAGGTTGAACTTTACGCTTCAGCTTAGCAAAGGGATGGACTTCACGGAGGTGTTTGGCGATATTGTTCTTAAGGCTTCTCTGATTTATTTCATCCTTGCAGTAAAGCAGTGGGAAGTACCTCAAGCAGTTAATTGCATTCACTTGGAATTGCAAAGGATATGACTGAGACCTGAGAGAGGCCAGGTAGGATTAAGTGGTGAATTTGGGCATAGCAGAGTCAGAAAGAAGGTATCTGTTCAATTTTACAGCTTCAGTAGTGCTGATCTCAATAAAAGGAGCACGGGTAGGGTGTGAAATGGCTTGGGAGAATATAGGAGAAAGCAGAGGGGCCGCTGATGCACCAGAAAATTTCAGAACACAATTGACAGCCATTTGAACACCAAGCAGTGATTCCTCTGTGAATGCTCCTGCGATGATTCGCTCTGACCCTGGGGAGATCGCGGTGTTACTCCGCATGTTTGGAAGCGGATTCGTACCCTATTGTCAGTTTAGCTAAGCATATTTTTCTTTAGATGTTTGGATTAGCTCTGTGAAGTCACAGAGGTGAAGTGGGTTATCCTGTATGTACCTCCCTGACTAAGGACCCTTTCAATTTTTAGAAGTCCTTAAAACCTACTCTCATGCTTCTGCAGTCCTGTAGGACCAGCAGGATTGTTTCAGTATAACTCAGAAGAATGTGAGCTTTTCAAAACGTAAGTTTGCAAGTTTTTATGCATGTATTATGCCTTTTTTCCCAGACAGGTAAAATGCTGGGATTTCTGAAGTCTTCACCACTGATGTGGGATCTTGCATTGAATGAGGGCCGGTGTATTAGTCAGAGTGAGCTACTGGGGTCAAGCAGCGATGATTTTGTTCTCAGCTTTGCCACAGATACACAGTAACAGCTTGAGCAAATCATTTTTGTTATGTCTGCCTGCAGTGTAGCTGGGGATGCAGGATCTAGTTTTAAACGAGCCGTTTCAGATAATGCAAGTGGTCTTACCGCAGCACTCCCAAGGTTAAGTAAGCCCAAACTGACCTCCTTACAACTGTGGCCACGCTGCTGCTGTCTGAGGGGTCACTTGTTTACCTTCACTGGTGTGGGTTTACTTTGCAATGCGCTGGAATGAGCAACGTGTTCAAACCATTGATCTCTCTGCCTCAGCTTCCCATCCGTAGTGGAGTATTCCAGCATTAAACCCTTGTCATGAGATTGTTGAAACTTAAGTTATCATTGTAAAGTATTGCGAAGTTGAGATTGAGAGCCATGATAGGGCAGAACATCAATGTGAGGGTGGTGGACGGTGGTGCTAAAACATGTTGTTTACAATCTTTCTGTACAGACCTGCAGTTCTTACATACAGAGCCTTAGACTGATGCTTCAGAGGAGCATAAAACTACCACCTCTTTATTTCTATCCTTTGAAACATTTTGGATGAATTTGCTGCAGTTCTGCATGAACCTTACCTATACAAACTAACGGCCCACTATGTTTTCTTTGTCTGATGTTACTAGAACGTTGTAGCGCAAATGGTTAAAGATGCACTTGTTCTCCTAGCTCTTCAGATTAATTGCAGGTGCCAGACTAACACAATTAGTCAAGCACAGAATGTGTAAAATCAGCTTGCCTTATTTTGGACTGGGAGTAATTGTGCCTTCGTTAAAGCTGGCTGTAAGGAGCCATTAAATTCTTCATGGAGCTGTGTATCTGAAGCATACTGAGGTACTCCCATTGAAAATAAAGTGCATAATCCTGCCTGCAAGGCACACGCATTACGTATATAGGTAAAAGATTTTGCTTTGTGCCGTTGGAGTTGTGCCTGTTTTCCTCTTTCCAGTGGCATTTTCACAGCGCTGGTTTCACAGAGCATTCCCCCTCATGGCGACTGTGTCGAGTTTTGGTGCAAGTGGGCAGTTACCACCTAGAAAAATTTGTGTGAAATCACTCTTGGAGTTGGAAGGACTGACTACTAGAGAAACAGAAACTGAAGTCAGAGGAAGTGGTTTGTACAGCCATATTGCACACTGGAGCATCACTCTGGGAATGGACGGCATGAAAACTGACAGAAGGGGTCTTGGAGCTGTGAGCAAAGAGATTGTTTTGGTTGATTCCTCCCATGTGCAGGCTACTTCATATGAAATAACAAGTTAGGTTTGAAGATACTGGTTATCTCTGTAGGAACTTTTTCCTCCTAAATGAAATAATCTTCAAGCTCTGTAGTTTTGTCCAACTGTTAGATCCCATATTTGTAGTTCGAGCTAGAAACACTTCTTAGTTGTTTTTGATAATTGTGTAAGAATTACAGTATTTGGACTTTTGTTTTTATTCAGCAGAAGTTCCTCTAAACACTCATCTCATTTTTCAGGTATGGAAACCTGGAGACCTCATGCTGTGAAGAAGTTGGGAGCCAGAATTCCTCTGGATCCAAAACAGTACTCAGGAAGTAAGTGTGGTTTTGCCCTGTACAGCGAGCCTCAGTCAGGAGTCAGTATTGGAGGAGGATGTGGTCAGCATAGCTGTTGTTTCCTTTGAAAACTTGCAGTACTGTTTGCTTGCTTAAACAAGCTTGTGTAAAAGCCAAATATCAACTGTCTCATAACGTATCCAATGATATAACCCAGAGATCTTTCAGTCAGGGAAATTGTCTCGTATTTGAACAAGAGATGAACGCATCCAGGGCAACATTTTGTTGATTAAACAAACAAGGAGCGTTTGTTTCCCCTGCCTTATCTATAGCAGTAAATGGTTATTGCTTATGACTGATCTTATTGTGCATTACAACAGCATCTGCAGACTAAAGCTAAAGCTGTTTCAGGCAACATGTGCATGCATGCATCTTCTCCATTAGTGCCCCTGTGATTTATAGTGTTGCTTTTTGAGTGAAATTTAAATTCTGATGTCATCCTATGTTGCAAGACAAATGGCAAAGTTCTTTTGAAATGTGGTTTAAATGGAAGAAAGTGGTTTGGTTATCCTAGCACTGTATGAAACTGCATTTTATCTTTAGACATTGGGTGTAAAATGCACCTTAGGTCATCAGGATTTGTGCTGTGACATCTGTAAGATGTGTGGTTTGCATGCACTGTGGCAGTAAAAAGTAGTTGAGTGGTTATGTTTGATTACAGTATGTGGAGAAACTTGATTCTTGTCAGCATCACTCATGATTGTTTTTCCGTAATTCTATCTCATCTATCGGTTTAAAAAAAAAAAAAGCTTAATCCTTTATCAATGCACTGACTTGGTTAGGAGTAATTGAAGAGGCCTCACAACTTTCGTTTCTGTTTGTTCTGAGATAGAAGCAAATGTTGGACTTTCTACCACATGAAATGCACAGTCCAATCAAGACTGAGAAATACACTGCAGTATTTTCGTTCCTAGGATTCAGGCAGATTGTCGACTCAAATCGCATCCATTCTAAAGTATTGGGCCTGCCCTTCCCACTGCTTACCTCTCTGCATTTCTGACGGCATCTGTGTTGGGATAGGGGGGTTTGGGTCTGGTTCAAATGTCCCCAGTGCAGAAATTTTCCGTGAACATACCCAACACCTTCCTGTCCCTTGTTGTCGAATAGAATGGTAAGACAGTGGGGTCGCTTTGCCTTTTGTCATCCATGTGGAAATTGTTTTGTTTAACCACCATACATAAATTGGTAAAAGCCCCTTGTCTGTGAGTGTTCCAATAACTTTCTCTGAAAACAGAAGCAATTATGCTTGCTTGACTGCAGAAGAAGCATAGAGCTTAATTAATGTCTGTAAGTGATAAAAGATCCTCAAAAAAAGGCTTTAGTTAGAATCAAAATATTAGTGCTTGTTAATTTTTTTTTTTAACGTAGGATAAAAAACTACAAGCTGTAATGGTTTGGGCTGTTCCTCCTGCCCCATGAGACTCGACATGAGAGCTCAATTCTCTGGTTCTTTCCTGGCTGGCGTAACAGAGCGCTATTAACATTTTCCTCCTGTTTTGCCATGAAGAACCCATCAAAGAACAGGTGATAGTTAAAACTTGGTTGCAAGCACCATGAAGGCAGAATAGTGTTGTAGGTGAAGGAAATAACAGGCAGCCAGCAGGTTCCTGCACTGCCATGCAAAATGAACTCTAAAGACTCTTCTACTTTGGGCAAGCCATTTGACCTCCCCATATCTTACGCAGTCCAGCTGTGAAATATGAGCTAAAGCAGTACCTTTCTTGCAAAATAGATGAAGGATTTATATGGGGGATGAGGAAGATGCTTTCACCAGCATCAACCATGTTGGGATTAACCCCGCCTGCCTTTCCACAGACGCGGAGGAGCTTGATTGAGATGGAGAGAAAAGGGGTGGAAGTAATCTGGATGTCAGCGTCGCTCAGGCTGTGGGCAAAATGCATCAATTTGATGTTGTGTCTGAAGGTGGGGACGCAAGTGAAATAGCGTTTAGTAGAAACATATTTGTTTGTGGTGGTTTTTTTTGTTTTTTATTTTTTTAAACAGAATTGTTTTTCTACTGACGTACGCTTAGGCAGGGGGTATTTGATAGACGAGTTGCTTCCTGCTGCAGCCATGCTGTCTCCCCTCTTGGCAGTAACTGTCACTCACCATCTTCGCACAGTCAGCGAATGACAAATGGTTGGGGTGTCTCTTCCAGTATTTGTGGTAGCACAACTTCTGATGAGTTTATCTGACACAATTTTCATTAATATATTCAGCACAGCTGATTTTGATCCATTGGTCCTTGTGAGATATCTTTTGTGTCTCACTTTGATACCTGTTGCCCAACTGCTTATTTATAGAAAGCTCAACAATGAAGTTATCAACAAAGGAATTTATATGTCATGTGCACGTGTTTTAACAGATCCTGTATAAATGTGAATTTACTTTCCTGCCCTAAAAATTTCCATTACCTTTCAGTTGCTCTGGCTACTTGTCTCTTAGCTATGATTAATGCTACCTGGAAGAGAGTTTGGCTTTGTAGTCCTGTTGTGAAACACGTAGTTCTAGTAGTTCAGGTTTTCTCTTGACTGGGGATAATTCCAACGTAATTGCATTTACCCTCTTTTCTCATAGAACAGAAACCTGATACAGGTGTGCTCTTGGTTTTATATGAGTTGGAGAAATGTTATTTCTCGCATTAACTCTGTAATTCTCAGAGGAAAATATCTCTTGGGAAGTCCTGTAGTCCGTGGCCAGGGCTCTTCTACATTCCTCAGACTCCTGTTGTGACAATTCTGATGTTTTAAAGTTCCGTTTGGGGCATTAGAAATTTAAAGCATTTCCACTGGTTTGACACAAAAATGCTTCAGAAGTGAAAAACAACTTCAGGAGGAGAATTCGTGTCTCTTTAAATATCTCACGGAGCTTTAAAAAAGGTAGGGGGGTTCTGCAAAATCTTAGGTATTTATGGGAGGAATATTATGTCGCATTTGGTGTACTGTAAGCCCACCGGTTACTGCTTTCTATGTTGAAACTCCCTGTTCTTTTTGTACTTGTGGTATAGAGTTGTGATATATTTTGAGAAGGAAAATGCCTGATGTATGTAAATTTCTTTTGTTATTTTAGTATTGCACTGAGTGTTAATGTAGCTAAGAACCTGCAAGTCCTACACTAGGGCTTGAGCGCGCTTGTGGCACAGTATTGTGTGAGAGGCTGGTGGGAGCTTTAAACCTATCCTTGTGCTTCCAAATTCTGGGTCTGAGCCAGCAGTTACTTCTCACACTTGTTGCAGTGACATATAGTTGTTACTGACCCAAGACCACTTCAGCTATGCTCGGAAACATGCCTTCTAAGGATCCTTTCTGCCAAGGGGATTTTCTCCTGTTCACTTAAGCATCATTCCTATCATTTTTGGGCCACTGGAGTGCTCAAAAATTTATTTTTATTCTACAGGGATCTGACTTAATTATATTTAATACAAAATGTCTTTCAGGGTTTTTATTATTATTGCCATTTTCTTTAAAACTGCGTTCAGCAATACACAGTTTAAACAAAGGTACCATCATTCTGAAACTTTAAAAAGACATAGACAGCTTGGACCTTAGAATGATGATTAAGCTCTGAACAGTCAAATGTTTTGTGACCTTAATAAAACTGCCTTGCATGACTCTCTGCATTTATGGATTTATTTATTTAAGTATCAGGTCCTAGGTTGGCTTTTCATGTTCAGTAGCTTGCTCTTCGCAGTCTCACTGCTTTGAGTCAGTCAGAAAGTTTGTGATCGCAATATGAAAGCTAGTAACAGAAGAATAAAGTTCAGAAGAGGTCAGATATTCTGGTCAAATGTCTGAGTTAGATGGACTTCAGCCTGTGTTCCCAGAAATATGATGCCATGCCTCTCTTAATTGTCTGATAAGGGAGTCGTAAGGAGTAACTTACTTGACCCCCTGTCTCCTGTTATAAGCAATTCCTTTTGCTCTTCTTCCTTGCATCATGTAAACAAAACTGCCTGGGGCCGTTTCTCCGTTCTGCATGCTTTTGCGTCACGGTGCGCCAGAGTGCCCTCCTCGTCTTTGTTAGGTGGTCCTTGTCTTTGGCGTTCTCTGTGTTCGTTGCGTGTTTTTTAGCTCAGGACTTCTGTTGACTTTCAAAAAGAAAACAGCAGATATAACACACCAAGACATGTGACGATTCAGAATAAAATCATGCATACACTAAATATGGATGAAAAATATCAGTATGATGAACGGGAAATCTAGATGAGGTTTTAAGAGATTTCAAGCCCCGTGACATATTCTGGGAAGGGAATCAGCTAGCCAAGCAACTAACACTGTTTGAGGACTTCAGTCTTACTGGAATTGTCGTGCATATTGCATATGAGATAGTTAGAAACAATGCTTTTGGTGATATGGCCTGATTGCTGTAATCTCTATTCCCAGAGTAGGAGAGCTCCTCAGTTAACTTTTAACTCGCTGTTAAAAGGTTGAGTTTTCTATGCAAAATGCTCTGTGAAAAAACTTGTGCCCTATTTCCATCCCCATACTGAAAGATGGCGTTAAGCTCGATTTCTGGGCAATCGGTGCTGGCAGACAACGATGAATTTAAAGAGGTGATGTGTTACAGGAGCAGAACACTTCTTTCCCATAAGATAGGTGTTAAGACCTGGCTGGAGCTGGAGGAGGGCAGAGAAAGAACTGTAAAGCCTTTGAAGTACAAAATATTGTAGCTGCCTGTACCTTTTGGAAGTGAGTAGCTTCACTGAATACTGAGATGCCTCCAGGTAACGTGAGGGTCCAAAACCACACGGACGGAGGCCGTGGCACCAAGGTGCCTTGTTAGGCCTGCGAGGCCAGGACAGCTGATGCAGCGTGTCACACTTCATGGATAAAAAGGTGCTGAGCTTGTTGCCACGAGTTTAAAGATTTTTGTCAGTAAAGTTCCCAGAAGTGATTCATTCCTGTCCAGCACACGAAGAAAAATGTCCAGCCTGGCGGTCCAGGCTTGCCTGCAGTGTTTGCGCTCTTGGAAGACAAGTTTAACGTTAACTGATTCTACCTGAAGACCTCTCTCGAAGATGTCGTAGTATGAATGTGAGGTCACTTGTTGGAGGGTTTTTTCAAAAGAGGCAGGCAATGGTGCCATACAGGTCCATGGATTTGGACCATGAATTTTTTGTTTGTTTGTTTCCCAGAGGTCTAACATTGGTACATATTCTTTAGGCATTTCAGTAAATAGAATGGGGAGAAGTAAAAAGCGTGCTGTTTCTGCCTGCGTGTGGAAATAACTTACATTTGCAGCTACTAAGAGACTCTACAGCCAGGGCAAAGGAGACGAAAGGAAATGCTGTGCCGTAAACAGGAGGAGCCATGTTCTGATTCATTCATCTACATCTCTCCTGATGAAACTAAAGAAAGTTTAAGAGCTTTTATAAATCCCAGTTTAGGTTATATTTTTCAAGGACACTATAGAGAAAGCAGTAGAACCAGAAAACTGGTCTCCTGGTTGCAGTATGAGGTTACAAATGGGGATTTTCATATCTTTATTTTTTTCCTTTGCTGCGTTATACAATGTAAAGGGGAGGATTCTTAAAGGAGTCGGATCAGCTGACTGGGAAGCAGGAACAATAAAAGACCTTTAAGCCCTCAGCCTCTCTTCTTCTGCAGTCCCAGGCACTGACATGGCTAAATCCTGAGGCTTTTAAACCCTGAATGAGCTTGAGTAACAGTAGAAGTCCTTTCAAGCCTCACCTTGAAGCATAAGGCTATGGTTTCCTTCTGCTGCTGGCTTCAGTTGGCTGATCTGAAGTGCATTGGTTGTGAATGACAGGCCACAGAAATGAATCAAAATAGTTGGGGCTTTTTGTTGTCTTGAATGTCATCTCCTAGCTACATCTGCCTTATTATCAAAATGTGGAATTTATTTGTTATTAAAACTTGGAATGTGGCGTGTGATTGGAAACCGCAGACAAAGCAACTCGAAACTAAACTGAAATCTTGTTTCATTCCACAGCAATTGGGCAAAACAGTTCAAATAAAGAAAATTAAGGAACAGCTTAGTTACCACATGGCATGTCTTGCGTGTTTACCCCTCTGCTTCTTCATTTAAAATAGCAAATACTGAACCTTATAATGTAATACTGCAGCATTTGGAGTTTGTCAAAACGATAAACAGACATTGTCCCAGGGCTTCTTGTGCATTTAGACTGCCCTGCCAGAAAACTTGTCTTTTGCTTCCTACTGAAGTTAACAGCCCTGTTGGAAGGCAGGGTGCACAGTTACAGGACTGCAGAAATAAAAATGGGCCTGAAACGTTGTACTCCAGGAGAACAGACACCAAAGGAATGTGAGACAAATGGAAGAAAATTGGCTGGAAGGTTCTGATGCCTGGGAAATCCATGGTGGGAAGCACTTAGGGTTCATTTGGGAGAGCAACAATCAGCATTCATTCCAGTAAAGCCAATTAAGCTAAAACAACAGCAGAAACCAATGTGGTTACATGAGAAGCAGTCAAATACAGGGCAGTATAAGCAATGGAAGAGGGGGAGAGTTATGAAAACAACGAGAACCAAGCAAAAAGAATAATTATTAGAGCAAAGAAAAATAATGATTGGCATCTCAGTTAAAACAAAGAGTAACTAGCAGAGCTATTCCCTTAGTGACTTCATGTGACCCACAGAAAGACCCCCCACCCCCTGTATGCTGTTCAACCAGACCTTCCCAAATCAAGCGAAGAGCAGAGCGTTTGCTAGAAGTCACTAGGAAGTTACTTATAAACAGGCCGGGTGTGAGACACTACCATTACATCAGTCTTCGCTTACAGTTTTTATACATTTTCCTACTGATTCAAAGCCGAAATTTAACTCCCCAGGTTATTATTGAACAAGCAAAACTGAGAAAATACAGCCGGCTTAATTTAATTTCTGTGAGCAAGCCTGAAAGCCATTGCATGGCAAGTGGAGGACAGGAAGTAGCCCTCTGTAAAGATGACTCCACTGATGGTCTTCGGTGTGCGTTTGGCAAATCACAGGAAGTTTTGTCTGTGTTCCTGTCTGACTAACTTCATAAACCATTCATTTAATCTCTTTTGCAACTGAGATTCTCCGTATTCTCCTTGGTTGTTGAGGTTCCCTTGTACTCATTCTTTAGAAATAATTGTGGTGGAAAAGAAAACACTGTTTTTGCCTTTTTGGCAAGAAGTGTTCTGTTTAATTCCTGTGCAGACCTCTTCAGGACCAGTGCTACAGCCATCTTCCCAGCTGAGAAAGGGCTGTGCAGAATTTCCATGTAACCTATTGAAACACTTGCTGCTGTGTGATACAGAAGGCTCATTCTCCACCTCCTCCATGCCCTGCTAGCTCAGCTGAACAGAGATGTTAGACTTGGAGCTGCCACAGTCTTGTCCCGTTTCATGGCAGCTTATGGGCAGATGTAAGTGGATGAGTAGTTCTGTGTTTCCAGTTTGTAAAGCAACAGAACCACATATGCGTCCTCCACCTACCGGTAGATAGGTTTTGGAGTCTGCAACGTTCAGAGATGGGCTTTAAGCAAAGCGGGTATGGAAACTGGAAGATTTTCTGGTAGGTGCCGAACCAGAAGGCATTGCTGAACAGAGCCCAGAGTCTGTGGCTGGCAGGACAGGAGTTAAACATTGAAAAGTTTTTTCTTATAGGCTGTAAACATAGGAAAGGAAACATAGCTCATAATCAACCCATGAAAAATGTAGTCTGTGATGTTTCTTTTCTGTCTGAGATCTTGGAAGGCTCCCATTGCTATCTGTCTCTGGGTCTATCGAGTACAGGGAGCTTCTTCCCAAGGGCAGCAAATGTAAAGCTACTGTGAGATATGGGCGGTTTTCCAGCCTGTTTTCAGAAAGCTTCCCTCCCCGACACACCAATTAGGAAGTCAGGCGATAGGAGGTCAGTAGGCCACAGTGTACCTTTTTTCTCTTTCCTATTTCCCCTCTTGACTGAAATTATTTTTCTGGCAAAAATCAGCGTCTGTAACGGCTGTGAACTCTTCACCCTGCTCTGGGAGACTGGGTCTGCATTAAACTCTGTTTATTCTTCAGCTTATGAAAGTGGCCATCAACCAAGCCTCTGGAAACTGAGCTTAGTACGTGAACAATATTAGTACAAGAAAGCGTCCCGTGGAGAGGCTCCTTCTTTGAAGTCATTGCCGAAGTGGTAAATGCTCATAAGAAAAGAATACCCAATGTATTTTTTGGTGGTGGAGCCAGTAGGGCCGATAGTGAGTTTGTGATGTGGGGAAAAGAGGTACAGAGCAGGAGAAAATACACAGTTAGGGCATGGAACAAGGTACGGCGGAAAAGAAATGAAAATCCTGCAGGCGTAGGACAGCGGTGTTTGTGAATGCAAGTATTCTGGGTGTGTGGGAGGTTAGAGGGGACAACTAAAAGTGTGAGGAGACAGGAGGGTGGAGTGAGGGCTTGGCAGCATCGCTGCGGACGTCTGTGTGGTGTGGCCCTGCTCCCACCTTGGGAAGAGGAGCCAGGCACTGCTGGCTTCGCCGCGCGGTGGCGGCCTGACCCCTGTCCCAGCTGAGGAAAGCGGTCCCGGAGCTCCAGGTAAAAAGTTTTGCACCACTGGCTTAAACAGTGAAGACCTCGCTTGTTGCGTGCACACTGGAAGCTTGTCTGAGCAGAGTTGTGAAAATCCACTCCAAAATGGTTTTCAAATGCGAAGTCTTCCAAGCTGCACGATCTGTTTCGTGTTTGCAATGAAACCTGAAACCCAGAATGTGTTTGCATGTTAATTTTTGGTTCTAAGTACTCTTTGTAGCTCTAAAATTGAAATTGCAGCGTTTTGCCTGTCAGCAAGCCCAACCAAACAGTATTACTGACAGCTTTCCAAATACTCTCACTAATTAGAAGTCTGCAGTTGCCACAATATCAGCGAAGGAAATAGAAAAAACAACAGACTAAAATGGATGGGACTTGTCAAATGACATCTGTATGGGACTAAAAGTTAAACTGAGCTTTGAGAGAAAAAACAACACGGTTGAGATGAGTGAGGTAAGTGGGAGAGGCTGTCTTTACCCTTCCTTAACCATCGGTTTACTCTGAGTGCCGCTGAGCAGCTGAGTTAACCAGATGTTGCTGTAGTTTCCCTACTTGCAGAGCAAATGACCCCGCATCTGTGTGCGGCTCTGCTCTGACAGCTTTCTTGGCTGGCTTTTGGGTTCTTCGTTGTACAGTGGTCTCGATGTGGAATCTGTGTTCACATCGAACTCTTCTCGTGGGCTCATAAGTGGAGGAGAGAGGGGTCCTCTTGGCAGGCTTGTCCCTTCCATTTCGCAGCTGTTAACGCGATAGACCTGGAGCCACTGCTTCCGTGTACTGTGCGGTTGAGGGTTTGGGCTCTAAAAGCCAGGTGCCTGGTTGTCACGAGCAGAGATGCTCACTGAGCTGACACATTGGTGTCTCAGACTGGATACCCCCAGTTAGAGGTTTTTACTGAAAGCAGAGCCCTTCTCTTCATGTATTGTAAACAAGAATATGGGATGCTGTTATTGCAGGAGGGTATCATGAAACGGGGTTAGTGGAATAGGTATCACTTGATCAAAAAGGTTTCTGTAGATGTGAAAAATATTTTTACTGGAGGGTTAAGTTCTCACATCTAACTACGCAGCAGAACCCTGAGGATTTGCAGGACCAAATAGGACCTGCTGCCAACCAGGACTGTTGTCACTTAGGTCATCTCAGCTGCTTTTCTGAAGGCAGTGGAGCTCATGAGAGCTGCTTCCCGAAAAAATTGCATTTCTTCTCTCCTAAACATCTTCCCCAGCTTTCCATGAGAGCAGGAAATGTAGCTCACCTCTCCTCCCTGCTGCAGCCTTTATGGCTGCTGGCTGGAAGAGGTTCAAGATACAGGGATGGTTTCAGTGTTCCAGAGGAAATCTCTAGGCCTTCCTTTTCTCTGGAAGTTTTAGGTTAATTGTGCATTTTCTTCTGGAACGGTGCATTTCTCTCTCATGTTACGTGCTGTTCTCATTACCACGATAGGTGACTCCCCAGCTTGTGACGTGTACTGTGGCCATTGCTAATCGGTGCAGCAAAATATACGTGCGGGTTTACTGACACGTTGCTATGAAGAATCAAAGATCTCATGGTCTTTCCTTTCTTAGAACACTCCTGTAACTTTCAAGCATCCTTTTCTTGCATGAGGGAGAGATACCTTCTTTTGTGGTATAATTTGATGGCACCTCCTTGTCTTTGGGCTAAGGGTAAAACCCAAATTCTGCTAATATGTTTTTGTTATGCAGTTTATCCAGAGATTAGCAAAACCAATCTGTCTTCTGGGTTCAGCTCTCTCTGCTCTTCAAGCCTGATACAGAGTACTGGCAGCGTAGTACTGCCCATGCTGCACATGTCATGATTAGAGCTTTATCTTCCCAGATGCGGCAATCTCACTAACAGTCTGTGCTCATGGGGGTCAGGTTCAGGCTTAGATAGCTTTTTCGCAGCATACATGAAACCCAAGACTCGATAAATGGGCAGTCTCTCTACTAAGAGGGGGTTAGCGCACCTCTGAGTAATAGGGTGTGCAGGACTATGCAGCTTCGGATGGCGTCCCCAGGCCGGGCAGTGGTGATCGATGAGAGGAAGGGCACCAGGGGAAGAGTCTGATTTAGCACTTCCACTGGGAAGCTGCTACCCTGAAAGAGCCACGAATGCCTTATTTCCTCTCTTGTATTTTTCCACAACATCACAGGGAGCAGTAACTGAGCAAACATTGCAGCCGTGCCGGGCCACAGCTTTTCCCACTGGCACAAGAGTGAATTAAGAAATTATGTTCTGCTTTTGATTGTGTGCATGATGTCTGGTAGTTATTCAAACGTGGTCATGGTACAGCTAAGCTAAGATACTTCAGCTGCTTAAACAAAGCGTAACTCCAAGGTAATTTGCAAGTCTTGCTTTGCTAGCTTGACAAAGGCAAATAATGAATACCAGTGACAGAAGATGATTTGGTTTTATTTGAGGTGCCTGCTTTATATGCTTGGGAGAGGGTTATTTCTACTACTGTTATCTTACTTGCTTTATCTATCATTATTTGCTATCCTGAATTTAATACAAGGGTCTCAGTATAGCTTAAATGGATTTGATTCTTCAGTGGTATGCGTTTTGGGGCTGTAATTGGATCCACTTGTTAGTAGTGCAAATCAGGAGCAACTTCTCTGAAGTCCCTGGCAAAATCTGAGCGATATCTTAATAAGATTCCATGCATAAAATAGAACAAGTGAAATTCTGTGCTCAAAAACATCTTCATACTGCTTTCATGAGGGGTACGAATGTCTCTGTTTTTATTGTTATATGGATACATGCAGTTGTATTGATACGAACTGTATGCAACCAGCGTGGTCTCTGTGTGTTTGTTTTCAGTGCAATAGCATCGATCTTACGAGCGTGGCTCGATCAGTGCTCTGAGGATTTCAGAGAGTCGCCCAACTACCCGTGCTTGCTGAAGTTGCTGGATTACCTGAAGAGGAGCATGCCTGGCTCTGACCCAGAGAGGAGGGCGCAGAACCTTTTGGAGCAGTTCCAGAAGCAAGAAGTGGAAAACGATAGTAAGCTACCTTTCCTTCTTTCTTCCCGTTTTTCCAGGCTGTATAATACCACAGGGATTTATATGGAGTACGTTTCATTATCACTCATGCTTATTGGCAATATTGTGAGGCTCAGCAATGACTTTTTTTTAAAAAAAAAAAATCTCTGAATGAGACTGCAGGTTCTCTGTGAATAGTACAGTCAGTGTGGGTGCCTTTTCCTGTTCACTCTGAGGAGGACTGGGAGTTGCAGCACTTCTGATACTCAGCCAAAGTCTTGAGATTGCTGCAGCAGCTAAGTGGTTAACTGTCAGCAGACTCTCCATGTCATTGAATTAAAACACACAGCTGCTCTTCAGCTGGTCTTCTCACTTCAAACCCCCCACCAAAAAAGAAAAATCAATAAAAAACAGAGCCAAAAAGCTCATTTTACTGGTCTGCGGCAAAATACATCTTGAGTCACAAGCCTTGTTGCCATGAAGCTTTTCTTCCTAGTTACCATCATGTCAAAGGAAGTGTCTGTGGCTGTTTTTTCCTATTTGAGTGGCTGGCTGCTGGTATCCAAGGACAGAGGAAAAGCTTACGTTATTGGGGGTCACAATCTACTGAAACAATAGTGAACTGTAGTAACAAAAATATGCTGTGTGCAGCGTCAAGCCTGACGCATGCTCTCATCCTGGTCAGAAAGTTTCCTGTGGCATAAGCTGAAAAGTCATAGGAGCTCACAGCGTGTGTGAATGAGAACTAAAATCAACTTCCAGGTTTGGCAGAGGGGCAAGAGGGAGTAATTCATGAAATAAAGGGTAAAGGAAATGACAGAAAAGAAACATTTCATCCCTGGCATGAAATCTTGCCTGCCGGATGTTCCAGAAATACCATGTCAATGCATAATATGGTGAACTGCCAAACTAACTTGGTCATTGACACGAACATAAAAAGGAGTACCGCACAGAGCCCAAGCGGTCTCCGTATTGAACACAGGTAAGTGAACAGGGTTGCTGATGTGTGCCTATTGATGGTTTTTCCTGGGTTTGGTTCCCACAGGTCAAAGAGAAAGCTCAAAAGAGCTATATTTAGATTCATCTGGTGTTCAAAGTGAGCAGAAGTTCCAGCAGCCCTGCTTCTGCATTTGTTTCCTGAACTAACAGTTGAAGAGGCTCTTTTCTGAGTTATAGACAGGTCAATTTGAATGATAACATTTTCCAAATTGTGGCAGAACAGAGGTTGTTAATTAGAATAAAAGAAGAGGAGGGGAATGCAGTTAACCTAAGGGGTCTACAGAGAAGAGTTTGAGTTGTCACTTATTTTATCATTGCTCCATCTTCGCTCATTTCATGGATTTCTTGCAAAACTCTTACTATGTTGCCTGCAACCAGATTTGAAGACTAGCTGATAGTTATTGTTCTAAAGCACTTATTGTGCTGTAAATTTACAAACGTGCTCCTAATCCTACAGTTTGATTTGTGTAATCAAACCTCCATTCAACGTTGCCATCATCCACCCCAGCAGATTAGATTGCAGTGCCAGATGCGTAGATAAAGCTGTTCCCAGCCTCAGCGCTTGCAGCTCGAGCAATGCAAAGCAAGGTGAGGCAGGGACTGCAATTCAGACAGGGCACGTGGTTGCTGTCTGTGAAGTCAAGAGGGCAGCAGGCCTTGGAGAGGGCTAAATGGATCGGAGGGATTTGCAGATGAGGAGATACTCTTGTGTAAGAGGGATCCCAGCTTTCTGGGGAGTAGGGAGAAGACTGGTTACATGTTTATGAACGTGAGAGAGAAACAGAGGCATGAAAACAGAAAAAGAAAATCTTGGGTTGGACTCAAGGACCTAATTTTAAGGGAACTGCAAGTCTTTGAGTAGGATTGCAACTCAGTGATGAGGATTTTCAGCTGAATTTCATGAGCTGAAAGGAAAATGAGAAGTTATGTAGCCAAAAAGTGTAACTCTTGTAACAGCTGAGTAGAAGTCCATTTAACTATGCGTATTGTTATAAAACACCCACAGAAAAATAAGGCTGGAACAGAGGTCTCCATTTATCACATTTAGCTCTGTCAATAAATTGTGCAGTTGGAATGTAAAGAAGGAAATCTGGATACAGCCAGTAGTTATAATTTGTTACATCAAAACTGTAGCAGGCTTTGATGATTAGCTTTTGCAAATTAATGAAGAAAGGAAAAGCAAGTATTTTGAAAAGCAGTGATGAAGTACCACTATCTACTCTTGTTGCTTTAATGTTTGTTCTGCTTTAATTGGATATGAAGTATTGCATAACATACTGTGAAATGCACTGCTTTTTTTTTATTAATGAAGTCTCACTGGCAGTAAACTCAGTGCTTTCACTGATAGTCTTTAACGAGAGGGAAAGTCCAGTTTTTTTCATTAGTTTGTACTTACTGTTGCCCTCCAATAAAAGGGATTAGGAAGAGAATTTATTTTAGGGATTTTTGTTTGACTTCCTCCTTTACCAGGGGAAATAAGGGCTTTTTTTTTTTTTTTTTAAATGTAACTTTGTTCCAAACCTGTGGGAGCCAAAAGGTGACATGAGAACATCTGTGAAATCCCTTCCCTTCTGCACAGGATCTGCTCCCTTGGTGAGGAGAGCTGTCCTCTCTCGCCTCTTTGCTGCAGCTCAGCGCAAATTTAAAGGAGCATTCAGCGGAATGCTATAGGTGCTCGCTGTGTTCCCTTTTGTGGGAAAAATTCCCAGAGAGGGAAGGCGTGCAATGCTGGAACAGCCTCTCTTCAATATTGTCTGTGTAGTCCTGTGAAAGTGCAAATGGTGCCAAGAAAACTTGGTATCTCCTTTTCTTTCCACGTATGGGAAATGAAATCTGGATGTAAGAGCATTCCTCATGCAATATTTTGGGGATATAGTCACAGTCTAGTCCCTTTGCTGATTGATTTTTTTTTTTCAGATTATAAAAAAAACCTGCATAAGTACTGAAAAGTAGAATAACAAAATTCTGCAATGTTAATAAGAGTTTTTTTCAGGGATGGGGGGTGGGGAGGAGGCCGGAGGAGTTGTTTTCGTGTGTTTTTTTTTTGTTTTTTTTTTTCCCCCTTCAAAAGAATGGTGGGCTAAGCTAAATCTCAGCTAAGAGACTCTGGGCGGATCAATTCTCTCTAACTTTTTCTTCCACCTTTCTTTTTTTTGCCCAACTTATTCTTCTGGTCATCATTTTTCTCACTAAAGTCTGTAGCACAGTGGTGCATTACATCAGACAGGACCCTCTGGGGGGTTCTACTGTAATATATACAGTGATGTTTTAAATAAATTAACTGTTGCTTTGATTCACTGTTTACTGTATAAATTTACTAAGTCATATTTTCCATCCTGGACAGATGGGTTCCATAGCACTTCCCTGTGTAATCTGTATGATGAAGAGGAAATGGAGATTAGCAGTCCAGAAGAATTCTCTTTTTTCCGAGAAGACCTTGTGGCAGAGCAGTTGACATACATGGATGCAGTATGTAGAGTATATGTACTACTTGAAATGCTAGGGGAAATAGTGCTGGGCTTCTAAAACTTTTTTTTAATGATGTCAATATAAGTATAGTGTTCCAGAATAGGTCTGTTGTTGGGCCACAGAACACAGCTTAGCTTGGATATCCAAACCCGCTTTATTCACTGGGGTTTTTCCTTCAGTCGTTCTGAAGGTTTAAAAAATAAAAAAAAAGTTTGAATGTATGCTATGTAGCCTTTTTTGCAAAGTTCAACATTTGACACTGAAAAATACCACTTTTTGACTATATTTCTACCTGGCCTAAAGATGTAGAGGTACTATAATTGTAGCACTCTGATTTGGTTTGTCTGTGTCATTCTACTTCAAAATATCATTATATAAAAAATTGTTTGCCTTCATTATGCAACTTGTATAAAGGTGACTCTTGTTTTCCTAGGACTACTTAGCCAGCGGTTCTTCTAGGGTATCAAGCCTATAAAGAGAGTGCCGAAGTGTATATTTTAAGCTAAGAGAAAACAAATATTTACATTTTTATATAGTATTTGATCTCATTTGTATTGTAAAGATGCTTTTCTTGTGGACAATAGAGATCTAGGGGAATCATGCTCACTTACTCACCTCTATTTCACTCTAGAAGCTCTTCAAGAAAGTTGTGCCCCACCACTGTTTGGGATGCATCTGGTCTCGAAGGGATAAGAAAGAAAACAAGCACCTGGCACCTACCATCAGAGCCACCATCTCTCAGTTCAATGCAGTTACCAAATGTGTTGTCAGCACTATCCTGAAGAGCAAGGAACTCAAAACACAGCAGAGAGCCAAGATCATTGAGAAGTGGATTCATATTGCACATGTAAAGCATTTATTCTAGACTGTTTGATGTTCCTTGTGCAGATGTCTTGGAGTGAGGGAGTTTGTTGGGAGGGGAGGAAGGGGTTGTATGCGTTGGCTCCAGGCCAGTTTACATCTTAGCTCTAATTCTTTCTGGTTTTGACCAGCTTTCTTGGTAATAGCAGATGAAATAGTGCCACCCCTTTCCCTAGTTCCTTCTGCTCTATGGAAATGGGGTTGATGCTGATGTCTTTGCAGGGCTGGGAGTGCTAACTAACAGATGGGGCAGATACTGTGCCTTGCAGAGGGGGAGTGCCATATACTTGATAATATAACATTGATGGTGAGATAGGTATAAATTCAACCAGTTCAGTTCCCTAGGAAGAAAATATTGCTCATAGCAGTGAAAGAAGTGACACGGTGGTTGATCCCCAGTACACTCCCTTTATCAGCCAGTGTAGTGACAGGACGAGGGGTAATGGTTTTAAACTAAAAAAGGGTAGGATTAGATTTTATATAAGGAGGAATTTCTTCACTGTAAGGGTGGTGAGGCCCTGGCACAGGCTGCCCAGAGAAGCTGTGGATGCCTCATCCCTGGAGGTGCTCAAGGCCAGGCTGGATGGGGCTTTGAGCAACCTCGTCTAGTGAAACATGTCCCAGCCCATGGCAGGGGGGTTGGAACTGGACGGTCTTTAAGGTCCCTTCCAACCCAAACCATTCTGTGATTCTGTGATATCACCCAAATGTTAGAGGAAAGCTGAACAAGAATGGAGAACTGGCAGTGGTGCAGGCAGTAGGCAGTCAGAATGAGCTTTGCACTTTACTTGGCCTTTGGCCGTTAATATTCAGTGAGCGAGCATCATGCTTCCTCTCCGGCATCTGAGAGCACCGTCAGAGTTGAAGTCAGGTGTATGTGTATATGTACGTGTATGTATATATGAAAGTAAAATAAATACTAGATTTTAAGTAAGTGCAGACAAAACTAACTTCTAAGAAGTAGTAGCCTTTTTAACATGGGGAGAAAAATGAAATTATTGTTTGTACTCTTTTGTACTGAAAGTTTCTTGAGGCTAAAAAGTCATTTGCTTACTGACTTATTCACCGCTTACATTGGGTGTACAAACCAGCTGGGTTTGGAGGTGGGGGCAGGGAGAGGTGGAAACAGCGAACAGAAAGAACAAGTAGAGGTACGATATGGTGCCAGTCTCATCGTCTTGCTTTTCTGCTTTGTCATTGTCTTGTATTTCTCTTTAACACGTTTTTACTTTTTTGCTTCAATTCCTTTGTCTTGTAAGAGATTGTGTGCTTCTTAATCTTTGCACAAAAGAGTTTTGCATACCTTTATGTAACTAGTTTGCTAATTTCTTAGATTTTATCTTTTATATTTTACTGTAACCTTTTTAACTCCCCTTCAGAGCACTGGGCAGCTGGCACTAAATTAGATCTCCTTTATGAAAAGAACATTAAAGCGCTTTAATATGGATGTGTGTTGACTTTGTGTTAAGAATCACATGGATTCTTTCAAAGCTATACAAAATAAGCAGCCATAAAAAGCTCAAGCCAAACAGAGGCCTTCCAACCCTGACAATGCACTTCTGTGCTTCCAGAGGCAGTATTGTTAGTACTGGCACCTAAGCTCCAGCAACTGCATGGTTCAGGAAACAGGTATGGGGAAGTAGTCTTTCACCTCTGTTTCGGCACTTACATGGACTCGTTTTTGTTATCATCTGATGCCTGCTTTATAGCCCAGGTGAATGGATTTAGGAAGTTTGATTCCTGTTTTCTGTGTGCAGATCTCCAGCTCGTAGAGGTACCAGCTAAAGGGGCCTTTACGGGGCACACGGGGCTGCAGCCCGGGTGAGCAAGTACGGGGCAGCCTCCTGCTCATCATGGGGCAGCAGGAAGGCCCAGGGAAGCCAGGCCGGGCACCACGCTCATAATATTTGCTCTGTGGATGGAGAACTTTGTTCTCCACCTCTATTAATGCAGTACTTCTTCCTTTACTTAGTTCACGCACGTAATTAAATTCTCCAGTCTTAGCTAATCACATGAAATATGCGTGTGCACGCTCTACAAAATAATTGCATATGTAGAACAGCTATTGCATGTATACTTAGCTGCCCACTTCTGAAGAAAGTTGCTTGCTTTGTGCATGCAAATGAGTGTTTTGAATAGTTAGATGCCTGAATTAGAAAATAATCCTCTCATTAAAGTGCAGTTATTCACTGACAACTAACTCTGTAACTTAGCAGCATGGAGTTCTACATTTGTTGTCTGTTTGTGACTTCTGGATCCAGTTTCTTAGATTACAAGAAAAACTGAATAAACTGCCAGCCCTCTCTGCTCCACCTAACACTAAGGTTCCTGAGCAGAAGCAGCCAATTTTGTTCACACAATATTTTCTCTAAAAATAAAAAGTAAAAATGAAATCATTAATATCCTGTTTTGCTTAATTTTTTTAAATCAAAGTTCTTTCTGAGCACTATGTGCAGGATTCTTTCTGGTTTTCCCCTTGTGAAGGACACAGCGTGAAACAAAGTTGTTCAAAGCAGCTTAAAAAATTCTTCTTATATACAAACGGAAGTTTGATGAAGTTTAGACAGCAGTCAGTTAAAACATTGAGAACAGAAAAGCCAATATTGAATTCCTAATGAGCTTTTAATTATACAACATGCATTTTAAGTCAAGATGGTTCCAAATTGGAGCTTCTAGTTCAAACTCCTGTCATACTTAAGAAAAATAAACATGAAGAATTTGTCTCTAAATCCGTGTTCTCCCCAGCCTGAATTTCGAGTTGAACATGAAGAAAGAAGGGTCTCATTCTCAAATATGTCAGTCTTTGAAGAAGAGCTAGTATGTGGCTTCTTTGGCTTCAAACCATGCAAGGATAGCTTTCAGGTCTTGCGTGTCCTACCACGTCTTGAACCTGGTCTTTATCTCACCTAACTGCCAACCTGCTTCAAGTGCTGTCTGCCCAGTCAGTCGTCTTCTAAGCCATATTTTGTTAAATGTAACCTCCTGAGCTGAACAAAGATNATATATGGGGGTAAATGTACTTCCCTTAGTTCCTTAGTTGTTCTGTGGATTTTAATGCAACTCATGAGCAGTTACTGATATATTAAGGTCTGACTTTAGCTTATATGAAATTTGCTGTACATTTTTTTTCAGTCCTATGCAGGGATGCTTTAAAGGAAATAAATCATGTCTGTTTTCACTGTAAGGATCCTGTAACATAATCAGCCTTATTAGTGCAATAATCAGGCCCATAAAAATTTGCAGAATCAGAATTGTAGTTTGAATTTGAAAACACTCTCATTTACATCCAGCGGTCAAATCGGCATGTCTTTTGTCTGCTTAATTTGCATGTACTGACACCTGTTTGTGAGAGCTTGTATTTGCAAGAGTTGTCTTAAATCTGTGGCACCGGTGCCGTGGTTCACGAGCCACCAGTGGATTGATTTACGGGAGTCTCTCAAAGAGTCACAGGCCAGACTTCCCCTTCCTTGCTTCCATCTGCTTTACTGGGAAGCTGTGCTCTTCTTTTGGAGGACTAAGTTTTTCAGTATCCTTTTTCATAGGAGCTTTTGCCACAGAGAAGCTCCATGCATCTATGAACCAATGTCTCTGTCAGGATTTGATCCCAGCTCTGGAAAAACTTGGAAGGTTTTCTCTTTAACAAGGTGCACGTACTTGAATAACAGGTTATTCCTTTGCATGTGTTTAGTTTTAATTGACACTTAGATGATTGAGGGTTTACATTTTAAATACCACATACAAAGAGGCAAAGCCTGTTTTTTTCCCCTAAAAGGTAAAAGGGATTGGTAACTATAAAGAGCTTTTTAAAAAATCTAACATTTGTGCTCTTTAGCCTGGCTTCGTGGGCTCAGCTTGACTTTTATTTTTTCTAGAACTGGAAGCTGTAACACTGCAACATCACCACAAATGCATGAAAGCGAGGAAAACAAGATATAAGTGCCAAAGCCCATAAAGTGTTTGGTGGATGGAAGGGGTGGTGGGGGTGATATTTTTGATGCTCAATATTTGTACAGCTGCCTGCTTAGGAGTGAGAATATGTAGCAAGCATGACACCGGTCAAACAGAAGAGCACAAACCTAGCCACAATACTGACATTTAATGCTCCTGTATTTCTAACCGCTCCTTTCACAGGAATGTAGGATCCTGAAGAATTTTTCCTCCTTGAGGGCCATCGTTTCAGCACTGCAGTCCAACTCCATCTATCGGCTAAAGAAGACCTGGGCGTCTGTGCCAAAGTAAGCCTCCCCTCTCCCCTTGCTGTCTGCTCCTGTGGCTAGCCCCAGACAAAGACAAAAAGCTCAGTGCTCTTTCTTTTCATCATGTTCTTCTCAGGCTTTCCACTCTGCTCCTTCATGGATATCTGTTCTCTGTGAGGCTCAGACCCCTTTTTTGGGTCTGACTGCTGTGAGCTCCTCTTTGATATTGAGGAAACAGCATGCCCTCAGGGACGCTGGGACTCTTCTGTCCTTTATAGCATATTGCATCTCCCACAACCTATTTTGGAAAATATGGAACTAGCTACTTACCCAGCTCATGGACGCTGCTCTCAGAAGGTCAGCAAAATGGCACCATGATAGGTGCATGTTGTCTTTTCTCCAGTGAAGCTGGAGGAGGTCCAAGTTCCTACAAACTTTCACTAATTCTTTCCTCATCCTGAGATTTCCCTAAAATATATCTCCAAACTACAAAATTCAGATCTGTATTGAAGATAACATTTCTTACAGGGGAATACCTGTTTGTGCAACTGGCGTATTTACTGCATGCCAAATAGACAGCAGAAATCTCTGTGTAGGAAAGATGCCATTCTGCTTGTTCAGTTGGGAAGAATAGATTTGTCTCCTTTTCCTTTGATAAACAAAGAAAAACGTCACCCTGCCATGCAGCGTACTTCTGCATTTCCCCTGAAGAGAGCTGGTTCTTTCCTTCTGCCGCCCTGCGTTCCTGTTCAAAATATTGCCATCTTGGGTTTGCGGTGTTGGGCAATAGAAAGGGACTTATATGTTAAATGCTTCCAGCTTTCCAGAGGGCATGAAACAAGGCAAAAATAAGTGCTTGGGATATGTCTCACAGCTAGTATTCTGTTCCTTTGTCCTTTAAGAGGATCCATTTATCCACTTTCTTACAAGAATTTCATATCTCAGTGTGATTGTAAACCCTGCTCAGTGTCCGAGTCTGAGTACCTGTTAGCTTTTATGGTGCTGTCAGATAGAGCTCTGGCTTTACTGCGAGCACCAGAAGGTCCCTGAAAGGTTCCTAGGAGATGTGCAGCATCTCCTTGAATGCATCTTGGTGTTGTTATCTTTTATATGCTTTGCTGTTAGCGATTTGTGAGGAAAAAGAGCTGCATAGTAATCTGGTCTGATTTAGAGTGCTTACTAATAATCTAAATGACTCGACTCTTTTCCTGTACAGGGACAGAATGCTGATGTTCGAAGAGCTGTCTGATATCTTCTCAGATCATGACAATTATTTGACAAGTAGGGAGCTGCTAATGAAGGTGAGAATTAGCTTGAGTTGCAAGGCTTGTAGTCTCAGTCAAAGCTGAAGTTGGCCCCTTTTCCAACCAGGTGCCAAACTCGTCTCTTCCTGAGCTACTTTATGCAGTGCTTCAGGGAAGACTGGTCTGTAGCTTGTAAAATTTGGGCTTTTCTGCTCAGATGAGAAGTGATTTCATTGTTCCTGGAAGAATCTACACTAGCATTAGCCTGTTGAGCTTGGATACCCACAAACAGCAGGCTGCAGCAGCACAGATCCTGTGTGGGCTTGTTCACAAGAAAGCAGGTCAGGACCGTCATCGCTCTTGGAGCCCCCCAGGCTGAATGTCGGGCTGCTGTGGTTCGGTGACTGGTAGTGCTCCCCTGGGCACAGTGATGTCTAGCTCGAGGACAGCGGTGCGTGCCGCATTGTACCTGTGGACAGCACTGGAGCCGCAGCCAGAGTGAACAGGTGCTGCACAGTGTAATTTTATGGAGATGAGCTACAAATTAGCAAAACTGGCAAATTTGGCTTTATAGTGCTCTGTACAGAGAGATGAACCGCTAGCTTGCGCACCCTCTGAGCAGATCTGGAATGGCTCAGGTTTGCACCGATGAGTAGAAAGCAGCTCCAAACAAGATTCTCAATTGGGTTGCACCACTGTAGTGCCTTTGACTTCACCGGAACAATGCCGCTGAGGATTTAAACCAAGATGTTTATCTGACTATCCCATACCTTTCTTGGAACTAGAGAACAGGGCTGGGAATCTCGAAGGAACAGACTTCCTGCTCTGCGTGTGGCCAGATGGACAACAAAGCAGGCTCTGTCTGAAACGGTTTGACTTGTGTGCTCTCCTGGGCAAACCCCAACAAGCTCAGGAGCCTGAAAGGAGTGAGGAAGAATAGCAGGGAAAGGTTATATTATCTAGAAACTAAGGAATGTGTCAGCAGCAAAGTTTTCTTTTTACATAAAAAGTTTCTATAAACCAGCTAACTAAGTTTACTTTTTGGCTGTTCTATCCAGTCTGTCTGGCATTTGTATCTTACTGCATTGCCTTCGTATCTGAAACACTGTATTTTGCTCAGGAATGATGGGTGAACGCATTCAAACCTGTCAGTCAGTTGTTTATCATCCACTTACGATCAACCCGTGGCTCAATTTTAAAGAAGGTGAGACAGTATTAAGTGCAGAGGAAAAATGTGTGTTTGGAACGGCTTATTGAACTAAATATTAAAAACACAACAAAAAAGATAAAAAATAAAAATAAAAAACCATAAAGATAAAAAACCATTAAAAAAAAAAAAGATAACAACCCAATCCAAGCCCAGACCTTCTGGCTCCCACCAAATCACTCTCTCCAGCTGCTGTATGTAGATTTGCAAAACATTTTGAAACCAGTGAGAGAAAAATTCCAAGGAATTAGCTAGAACTCCTGTCCTAGTTGTCATCTTGGACCAATTTGTGATGATTGGAGGATTAATGTCCATTGCATCCTTAAAGTCTTTGTTTTGTTTCACTATAAATAGTCTCTGCAGGGAAGCCGTGTCTGACCTTGTCTATCCATCCTGCAAATTTAAGTGCAGAGCAGACAAAACGCCATATGAAACAAGTTGTCCGGCACAGAGAGGGAGCGCTCTGTTCTCTCCTCCCCAAACAACGGTTCTGCTGAGAGCTGCAGCTTTAGCTTCTGGGCCTGCCTGCAGTCTGCTGCTGCTAGAAAATCTCGTTTACCTTTCAGTATCTTGAGGACACTGATACTCCTTTTTCATTTGCTTCTGTTTTGCTGCCAAGGAAGGAAATGCAGAGTTTGACTGATCTGTTCATTAACTGTGACTGAGAGAAGTAAACGTAACGAGAGGCTCTTTACAAGTGCAGGCTGTTGTTTTGTGCAAGCTTAAAAAGACACTGATGATTCATGCCTCATCTATCTGGCCACTGGAAAAAAATAACAGTAACTCCCAGCATCCCATATGGATCCAGGGAAATAAAGGCTACAGATCTATTGTGAAATAGCTCATCCATTCATAGGAATTGTGGAGATCAAAACCTATTACTTCCATTTCCTGCATGGTTTTGGATTAGTCAATAAACCACAGAGGTTAGTTGCTGGATCTCTGTGCTGCAGCATAAGAAAAACATCAAAGCATTACATAAGCTAGAGATGTTTACTCTTAGCAGTCCTGATTAGGAAATTAAACAGAAATCTTGAGCTTGAGTGTCAGGATGGGGTTCAGAGGAGCATCTAGACACCTAAAGTCTACCTAAGCTTCTCTGATTTAAACTCTTAGGAGATTTGCAATAGCATTTAGCTTTGGCCAGAGCATAACTATTTTGCAGAGAAGTTCCCTTATGGTCATCTGGGATTTTGCCAAAATTCCCAAGCAGGGCTCAAGACCCAGAAAATCAGCACATGCATGTATACACACATTTACCTGCATAGCAAATAGTTTTGCTAACCTAGCTTGCCTGGCTAAATGTATTTCCAATTATTTCACACGAATGTATTTGCCAGCTTACCATTTAGCTCCTCTATTAATTGCCTTTTATTTCCCTTACAGGAAGGAACGTCCAAATTTGCAAATCTGGACAGCAATGTGAAAGAAAATCAGAAAAGAACACAGAGGCGACTTCAACTTCAAAAAGACATGGTGTGTCTGGTGTCCTTTTCCTCCCCTTTTTGAACTGGTAATGTGATTAACCCTATCACTGGTGAATTGTGAGAGAAGCAAAATCTAGAAAGGTATTTAAGAAAAGGAGTGTACAGTAGGTAGTGCTCTTGAATAGGCCTTCTGTCATGCAAAACAATCACTAATACATCAATGCTATTGATTAGCTGATACTAAGCAAGTGAACCAAAAAGTTTAGACTGCATATGCAGTCAGAATGTTTGTCCCTGCAGATACATGCCCAAAGCTGTATTTCCCTTACGCAGTGGATCGCAGTAAGCAAGCAATATACACTGTGTATATATATAGTGTGTGTGTCTATGTGCGTGCGTGCGTTATGTATAGGCAGCCCCGCACACGTGTATATGTGGATGTATGAACAACGACAAAACTGCATTCGTGGTACACTGCCGCATCCAGCACATGCGGTGTGGCCTAGGCTGCGCTGCCAAGCTGCACCAGCTGTGGGTTGTAGTGCTCCAGCTCTCCTTCTACTCCAGTAACACCCGTCTGTGTACTGAAGCACAAAGCATCAGCATATCCAGTGTGCTCAGCGATCTGATGCTGAGAACGCTCCAAGATTTCAGGATTCAGTGGATGTATGCAGGGGCCACATTATGTTCCTTGGCGCCGATCTTCTCGTGTTCCCTCACAAGGGATAAATGGGTGCATAGAGCTGCTGCTCCTGTCCCCACTTGCCTTTGTTTCGCATCCAAACCGGCTGTTCAGGATGGACGCTGAGCCAAGGGTTTGGCCTTAGTTTCAAGTCTTCCAGAGATTTACTAAACCTGTCATATAAAAGAGTAACAAATGATTGATGAATATAAACATGTGCTCATTGCTTTCAACTGTCTTGTTTCTGTCCTACAAGCAAGAACCCCATCAACTACTCTTGTTACCCTTTAGAGAGCAAAAGGGGGAAAAGCTACAGAGTTTTCATTTAGTGAAATATGTAATGTAAATACTGGGATTCTGGTGATAAAGAAAATTAGCTCTGGCCGGAGCAGAAATCTCATTTACTTTTAAACAAGCTCATGAAGCTTCTGACATACTAGCTTGAAAATTACACAGACTTTTACAGCGATCGCTTTGTAAAATGTGTCTGCTTTCCAGTCTGCTGGTGAAAATGGCTTTTGTCTCAAAGTTGGCAAAGATTTAAAAGGACAGAGGAAGAGAAATCTGGGGTAGGGAGGCAGAACTGCTGAATATGATTTTTTGTTTGTCTTTTAGTATGACTGGAAAAAATACAGATCCTTTTGGATGGTAGGAACAAGCATTTCCTTCACAAGTGTAGAAACAGCCTCAACTCTACAACCGGTAGCAGTCTAGAAAGTAAAAATTTGAATGCTAAGCAATTAAAATGGAGTGAATGGCTGAGGAAGAAGTTCATTTTCTTGGTGGAAGCATATTTGACTTGATGTGACTGGACTGTCATATGATACAGCAACATCATTAGGTAAAAACCCACTGGAATGAAGCAGAAAGAGAAACTGTACACACAAGCTAGCCAGGACCGCTCCCCAGCTCGCTCTCTTGTAGCAGGTAACTGAGGGACTCTTCCACCAGTGCTCAGTGCGCCTTCCACAAGTAGGGTTTCCTAGTGACCGTCAGAAATCAATGTATGGTGGCACTACTGCAGTATAAAGCCACTCCTCAATGTCTGCGGGAGCATCCCGCTGCTCATTAGGATTTTATTTAAATTCTAGGTTAGATACCAAGGGTGATGTGATGAAAGAAAACTTCATTTATAAGACCACTGTTTGGTTAAGCAGACTGCTTTTATTTCTTTTTTTTATACAGTAATATTCTAGCATTCTCATTATTACCATTTCTCAGTCAATCCAACGTTCGTTCCTCTGATCATTTGCAGGGAGTAATGCAAGGCACAGTACCTTATCTCGGTACCTTTCTCACTGATCTCACAATGCTGGACACAGCCCTTCAGGATTATATCGAGGTAATTTGGGGCAATTTTATGAATCCTAAATATTCTCCCTGCCTACCCAGCACTGAATTCGTGTGTTCCTATATCTTCTACTGTGTTCTTGTGCAGTTCTCAAAACCAGAAGAAACTGGTTCCAAAAAGAGGAGGGAATATGCAGTTTTGTTAGCAACAAGAACCTTGCGTGAATTTAAGAATGCTGTTTGTTTCAACAGACAAGCTCAGCATTGTATTTTGTCTTATCTTCTTAAAACTTGAAGAAAGAAGGTGGCATTCCATTATTCTGTTTTATTTTTCTGAAACAACATTTTAGGTGTAAAAATGTCGGTGAAGTAAAAACACACAGAATCACAAATTTAGTGCTTCAGACTGATCACTAAAGTGTTTCGGTATTTACTGGGATGCATTTGAGCCATAAAGTGATTAAAGACTTTTATTTTCTCATCTCTCTTTAGCTGAACAAGCAAGGGACACCAATTGAGCACAGGAAGGGAGAAGGACTGCAAGACAGTCTGGTCATTTAAAAGAGGATTTAACTGAGGATGGGGCCAATTTTCAAAGGTGTTTGTTTCAAAGGCTTTTAGACACCTGTGAAGATCAGCCCCCAAATTAATGCAGACACTTGAGGAGGCATGCTTTAGGCGCTCAGCCTTCATTTTGCTGGTGCTGATAGTTATGATAAGAATGGGCAAATACACTTCCATCTGGGCTGGTAACTGTTGCTGGTTTGGTTGTTTGTTGTTTGTTTTGCAAAAGTGCACTAAGGCAGGCCTGAGTAGGGTTGCTATATATCCATTTTCTTTTTGGCAGTTTCCCGTTCATCCGTGCTATGCGCTCAGCTGGTGTTCCTGAAGCTCACTGGAACACTGCTAAACTCACAGTATAGGCAAAAGCCAAGTTTGTTTCTTGCATGCCAAACCCTGCTAGCATTCTTCAGATCTGACCCGACACAGCTATTATGAGCATTTTTGTGTTGGGCTTCTCTTCTTGGGCAGATTGCCATTTAGGCAATGAGGACAGGTATCGTTTGGAGACCCATATATACGAGTGATGCGTTTTTTACCTGATTGGGAAACAGGTACTTTGAGAATGTCCTTGCTTAGGGCAGGTCTGTGCTTTACGTTAGCGTAGCTAATTCATCCTGTTTCTCTTTGCTTCCAACAGGGTGGCCTGATAAATTTTGAGAAGAGGCGAAGGGTAAGTTGAATGTGAAGTTCTGTGATTTTTAGCTTACTGATGCCCTCTTCTAGAGAGTTCTCTTGGTGAGGCCTGTTATCTTTGCTCAGGCATATACAACAGCTGCTGATTTTAATGTAAGTTGTTTGTACGTGAGGAAAGAATAGGTCCCTGAAATGTTGTGAGCCTACACCAAGCTGTGACAGGTGGCACTGAAAGAGAACCTAGTTTTCAGATGTGTACAATAAAAGGAAGAGGAGCAGCACGCCACTTCCATGGTTGTACATCTGGGGCTTGCACATTCCCTCAGTTTGATGTTCTTGGGAACGTTATACGTGTATGCCGTATGTGTCGAGAGTGAATCAGACCTGGTGGCGCGAGACCTTTGCTTTTCAGAAAATGCAGTTTGTAAACATCTTCCTTCTACTGCAACAGACTGTTGTGTAGGTAAAAGGCTGCAGAGAGTGAACTAGGTACGTGGGACTAAGAAATAAATGCTATCAGTCTTTCCTTTCAGCCTGATCCCTGTTGGTCAGAGATAAGTAACGCTATGTAGGAGTAAAGGTACTAGGGTCACATCTGTCTGAATAAAGTCGTGCCAAATCTCCCTTCTGGGGCCTGAAAGCAGACTTGGATTTGGCTGTAATGGAGCCATTTCCTTCCTTAACTGATTCCCAGCTCTATAAACCACTTCTTGGACTTGCCTTTTATATATAACTACATGGCTCAGGATATTAATAACGAGACATACAAGCTTCTCCTTGGCCATCAGTCCAGCTTCATGCAAATCAGCAGCAAAGCTGCCTTCTGAACAGTGCTGAGTGCGCAGCTCCATTGCTGCATCCTGATTCTATAATCTGCTCTGACGTGAGAAGTTTTTAAGAATTATTTTGGCAAAGTGTGTGTACAAGTGGAGTTACATAAGAGTAGCACTTTCTATTCACACACATCAAGGGCAGCATTTTACCTGGTGCAAGTGTGAGTGCTCAAGTGCAAAGCCAAAAAGAGTCAGGCTGCACTTTCATCGCAGGCACCCCTAATTGTTACCCTTGCTTGCTGGCTGAGAACCACCCAAGCACAGAGCTCTTCTCAAAGCTGGTCTGTCCGGCACAGGGCAGAGGTGAGCGGGTGGGGTAATTTGGAGAACTCGTGACCCTTTGCTACCCTTGCTCCTGGAGGAGGAACTGCAGTGCTGCTGTTCAGCCGGTTTGGACTGACACTGCACTTGGGTTAGTATTTGGGAGAAGCTCTGCGGTGAAGTATGGTTCCTTGTGTTTGTCTCCTAATTTGTGCGTCTTTGATAAAATGTTCACATTTCAATGCACATTAAGGATGCTGGGGGAAAAAAAAAGAAGCAGTCTTCATTGTTTGTAAACTGGTTGTTGAAATAGTCAGTTACTCAATTGAAACTGAACCTGAGGTCATACTAAGTTTGTCCTGGATCTGTTGTTGCATGTGTTTAGGATATGCACGAGTCTGTTTGGCTTTATCTTGTTTCCTAAACAGAATGCCTGTTTGATTATTTCTTAGGAATTTGAAGTAATTGCCCAAATTAAGCTTTTGCAATCTGCATGTAACAGCTATTGCATGACGCCAGACCAAAAATTCATCCAGTGGTTCAGGAGACAGCAGCTTTTAACCGAGGAGGAGAGGTAAGGTTCTCAATCCAGCTGGCAAATCAGGCTTTTCTTACCCCACGCCCACCTGGATGAGTTATGTCAGCTTTCAGATATCCTCTTACAGGAACTTACATATACTGCAGCTTCAGAACACTGGAAATACATCTGCCTGCTGCTAAACAGCTGTAGAAACCTGCCTAACGCTTAGCAGGGTTTAGTTTTGAGATTGGAAATGAGGTTTCTGACTTTGAAATATGAGAGTCTGTTGTGTCTGGCCCGTCTGTACACCCAGACACACGCTCAGAAGATGATCCTAAGGGACATCAAGATGCACTCCCTGAGCGCTCGGCTGGCGGATGCAGACAGCAGGTGGTCAAGGCAACACAGAGCTCACTGAGCACTCACCAGATAAATGGGTCGTGGGCATTCGGGGTCGGTTTTGCAGCCCTGCTGAGTTCTGTGTTATTGCACACGCTGCTAGACCAACATAAGACAACTCATTAATAGCATTTTAATATCCCCACTAGATATTTGAATACCACTTTGCTGCGCAGTCTTATACATACTGCGTTGTACTCAGAGTCATGGTCAAAAAATAGGTCAGCTTGTCCTAGATTCACATTAAATATTTTCATGAATTTTTTAGTAAAATAATGAACATCACCAAAAAAAGTAGTTTTTTAGTCTTCAAAATTATTTTAAAGGACCGAAATATCCCCTTTAGGTGGATAAAGTGGAAATAACTGAAGATTTCTTGAATAATGCTACTTTGACATACATAACTAATAGTATCGTTTGTAAAAATTAACCCAGTGGCCTCTGTTCTGCAGTTACAGCCTTTCATGTGAGATTGAAGCAGCTGTTGACACTACCACCACGTCACCGAAACCTCGGAAAAGCATGGTGAAGAGGCTCAGCCTGTGAGTACAACTGGGCTAATGGCATTTGGTGTGTTAATTAATACAAACGAGAATAAATTAATCAGGCAGTACTCATTTCACCAGCTGAAAAACCTGGCTGGGAATCCAGACCACTGCATTACTTTGTGGAGAAACCATCAGCTAGAAGCTCTTAGTTCTGTCTGAAACCGTCCTTTTCTGTTGTTATAACTAATCATAAGGACTGTTAATGATGAAAGAGATTAGAAACAAACAAGCCTTTTTAAAGTGTCAGAAAAATGAACAATTTTAATAGTGGATTATAAATTCAGTATCTATTGTATAATAACTTCCCTGAATGCAGTAGCAAAACAGAGTAAATGAGGATAAAGTCTAGCCTATTATTAGTCTAATCTACTATATACGTGCAAAAATTCCTTGCAAGATTTTAATATGATAATTAAGGTTGGGGAAAAGGCATTGATAATACAAATGATCTGCCTAACTGCCTTCAGGTTAGAGAAGGAAAATAGTCATGGGGACGTGGTCTAATTTAACCTAACACCTTAAAGATTCAGACAGGAGGTGGGTGAAGAACAGGGGCATGCAGCTAAGCAGACACGGGAAACAACAGACTAGCAGGAATTCAGAGAAAGCTGCAGGCAATGAAAACAGAGATCAAGGGCCAAAGTAAAAATGTCTTAAAGGTGAGAAATTTGAACCTAATGCGAGAGGAGATATGAAGGGAATCCCATGTATCAGTGGCATCATCAAGATGAGGGGAAAAACAATGAATTTGACAGCACTGTCAGCTCCTAACCGTTCTTTCCTGCTTGGTTCTTGTACCTTGCTTCCTTAGAAGAGTGAGCAGCCTTTCATTTCAGATCAGCGCTACTGCAGGTTAGGCTCTGAAAGAAGAAAAGATTTTTTGATCAAGAGTTTTGTGTGTTCTGATATGCAAAAAGAAAAAATAAAAATAGAAAATGTGCGCAGCTGTTCAGAAAGTGTTTTGTTTAGTCCATCCAAGTTAGTTTTGGTAAGTTGAGACCGTGAGCTTTGAAGACAACAGTGCTTCAACTCTTAGTGGCCTCGCACGAGTCTCTCCTTTGGTGCGTGCCTAAACTGTGCATAAGAATTGTCACTGCTGATTACTGTCTCATTTCTGACTGCGTTTCAGTCCTTTAATATTGAAATTTACCGTAGTATCAACTTTGTTTGCACCATGCAGTCTTTGTGTAAAGAACTGTTTCATCTGCAGTCTGAATGTATTTTGTAGATGAACACTGTAGAAAAGACTGGCATAATTTAGCCTGGAAACAGAGTGACACCTCTGAGTTGTTTTAAGTCATTAACTGCATGCTGACATAGCACCTAATTCACCTTGTTTCTCTACCTTATATATTATACAAGCTTGTTTCCTTTGACACTCCTTTAAATTACTTGACCTGCATTTAGAAATGAGTTTCGGAGAGCGAGAGCCTATCATTTACACTTTCTTGTGATCTCCTCATTGTGAACATGTCCATTTAGACTCTCAGAGAGAAATCGGTATCTGTGGCAACTTTACTGAGTGAAAGAATTTGCAGCAGACATGAATCTGCCC
Source organism: Chauna torquata (assembly GCA_013399475.1). NCBI lineage: Eukaryota > Metazoa > Chordata > Aves > Anseriformes > Anhimidae > Chauna > Chauna torquata. The sequence goes on from VXAL01012489.1 coordinate 535,604, forward strand.
TTTGAAGATCTTTGCCCAGTATATGGCCTACATTACCTGCCACGCACCGTGTCACTTGCTCGCAGCGACTGAGTATGTCTTGCTGCCTCCTGTCAGAGGGACCGGGGTGTGACAGCAGTCTGCACGAGTCCGTAAGGCAGAGTGAGCTGCCAGGCCTCTAACTTGGTTTGTAAATGTATCAGATTTACAATCAATCATTTCCTGGCAAGTGAGTCCAAAAATTTAGAAGACTGAAGGGAAGCCTCGCTTATGATACGAAGGCATTAGCTCTGATTTTGGTCTTGCAGCTGGAACTTAGGTGAGGTCAAGAAAGTATTGTGTTAGTGCGTAACAAACTCTCTTGACAAACCATATAAACAGTATAGAGGAAATGAAAACAATGGGCCACTCAAGACAGTAAAACAAAACAGTACAAAAGATTTTGAACCAAATGACAGCTTTGCTCAACCCAGCTCTGTTCTGTTTTTACTTACTGGCTGTTACGCTTTGTTTTCTATACTAGACTGTTCCTAGGATCCGAGGTGATCACCAGTAGCACACCCACCAAAGAGCAACCCAAGTCTACTCCAAGTGGGAGCTCTGGTGAAAGCATGGACTCGGTCAGTGTTTCGTCGTGTGAGTCTAATCACTCTGAGCCTGAGGAGGTCTGCATCACTCCCATAGACACTCCTGATGAGCCTCAGAAAAAGGTACAGTCTGGGACTCACTGCTGGCGTAATTAGACACAGACAGACTGTCGATACTGCAGGCAGGACCTAGGTGTTTGCCCGAGCCTGTTAGTCTTGACTAGAGCACTGCTTTTAGTGGAATGGAGAGACTCTAAAAATAAATGTGTAAAAATGGAAACAATCCAGTCGGGTTTTTTGCACAATCCCTTTTGTGTTGCCAGGATACAAGGCAGACTACAGTTCTCCTTCCGTGAAACCAGATTTTTCTTGTGGTGTCTGACGGTGGTTTTGGTTTTAGATGAGGACCTGGAGGAGCATGAGGCTAATTTTTCTGTCCCTCACCATGCTTTTTGATGGATGAGGCAGACTAGCAGCATTTCCACCTTGGAGCCCGCAGGAATTGGGGTGAGGAGCCTGAGCATCACGCTCGCAGATGGCAGCGCTTTTCTCCAGCACAGAGCAGTGTGACGTTAGCAGTGATAAGGACAAGAGCATTTATAAGCTCCCACAAACAAAAACAAAGGAAACAGGAGATGGGATCATCTGAATATGAGTAAGATCAGCAGCTGGTCATTTCCTCCTAGGATATCTCAGGCTTGGTGAGTTATTCTGTGGTTAGCAGCCTGCTGCTGAGTTCGTCATGCTGAAGCAGTTGTATCTGGATAAGGACGCTTGACTTTAGCAGCCGTGTGCTCACTGAGGAGAGCCCGTCTGCAACACAGCTGTGCCTGCACTCCGGCAAGGGTGGTTTCTCCAGGCGGGGAGCTTGTGTGTGTTAGTGACAGCACTGCGTGACCCTGGGGCAGGCGGAGCCGCTGCACTTGGCCAGGTGATAGGAGCTCGCAGCCCTGCGGCTCTGACCTCGCGTGAGCTCCCCGCTGCCAAGATGAACGTCTTGCCTTGGCTCGGCTGAATTCCTCTGGCAGAGTCGGTGTGCAGCGAACATCTCACACAAAGGCACTGCACCAGCATGCCAGGAGACCCTTGGCAGCCGGGACATCCCCCAGCAACACGAGTGTGAAGATGAAGCTGTGCGTGTCCGTGCTGACAGCACGTGTGCCAGGCATGCTCCGTTACCCTCCGGAGAGGCAAACTGTAAAGACAGGAAATCAGCAGATGGGATCTGATGGAGGGGATGCACAAGGAGGCCTTTCCTACAGGCAGACTCTTCCTTTTTATACTAAATTGCATTGAAGACCTTTTTAGGGATGTTTTGCTGAAGTGTTATATTAGGCTTTAGCTTATGGATATTTTCAATTAAATTGCACTTAATGTTCTTAAACAAAATGAAGCATGAGGTCCCAGACATGGGCATCCATCTAACTAGACTGTTCAAACAGTTTAGCTGGAGCAGTTGTTACAGTGGATTTGATGAGCAAGATGGAGAGGGAACTCCTGTCAGCAGTTTTTGAGCAAGGCAAAGAGAAAGCTGAGCAGTAGGCGAAGGGAAGGAGGCAGAAAGAATATTCAAGGAGCAGTAGCAGACAGGGAGGGGTGTGTGTGCGTGTGTATTTTCACAGCAGTCACGAGTCCAGCTCCCCACGCAGATGCTCGGACTCTCTGCAGAGCAGTGGTGCCCATGGCACGCTGCTCTTCCCACATCCCTCTGTCCCCAGCTGGGAGCCCACAGCTTCATTTTGTTCGTTGTTTCTGCTGCCACCTCCTGGCCTGCTCTTACTGAGAGCGGCAGGAGAGCAAGCAGCACACTGTGGCCAGTGCACAGAACTGGAAGCAAGTTTGCATTAAAATGGTGGAATTAATCAAGTTAAGTTCACTTTTTCTGGAGGTGAGGAATACCGCTGCCAACCTGCTGGGCAAAGTGCAGGTCACGGAGGTTTTGTACATGCCTCCTGCTTTCTCAGGTTCTTCCTCCAGAGTGACACACCACACGCACACAAAATGTCAAGTTTATAACTGTGTTTTTTTCTTTCTGTTGTGTAGCTCTCGGAATCCTCTTCTTCCTGTTCCTCCATCCACTCCATGGACACATCTTCCTCGGGGGTGTCATCTTTAACCAACATAATCTCATCCCCTCCCTTCTTGTCCTCCAACCCCAAGATCCACAAGCGCTCTATCTCCGTGACATCCATTACCTCAACAGTACTGCCTCCTGTTTACAACCAGCAGAACGAAGACACGTGCATCATCCGAATCAGCGTAGAAGACAACAACGGCAATATGTACAAGAGCATCATGGTGAGTGGTATGGCACAGCAAACTACTCTTACCGTTTGTGAGGTTTTCATTCTGGGTGACTGCTAAAACACAAGCACAAGGTGGTTTTTAGTTTTGAGAACACCTATTCGCTGAGCCAACTAATCAAAACCGGCTTGAAAGTGAAAATGACAAAGGTTAAAATTCAAAATACGTGGAGCATGGTTAGGAGCAAGAGGTTTGAATATCGCAGAGTGTCTCCGTGGCACTTTCTAGTCTTGAAAGTGAAGTTTGTATTTTACGAAAAAGCTTTTGAGTGAAACATTGTGATCAAGTGCAGGATTTGCTGCTCCTGCCCTTTTGCTAGAGCTAGCTGCTGCTTCTTGAGCCTGCAGCGTGCGTGAGTTCTGACACGTTTCGCCTGGAGAAGCCTCCCCTGTGGGGGCTGGTCTCTGGAGCGGGAGCTGCACACGAGGAAGCTGACGGCCTGTTAATTCCACAGCTTCCCTCCGTGGTGAAGGTTGCTGGACCTGCAGCAGGCTCTGCCAGCTGCCTTGTGGAGTCCATGGTACTTCACCCCCACTGCTTGGAAGTCAGCAGCCATTTTTGTGTGTTGTGTTCACGGCGAGTGCTCAGGATGCCCGCCTGCCCCTGCCGACGCCTTTGCACCCCTCCGCTGTGAGAGGGACGCAGTGCTGTGTGGCTGTGAGAGTGGCTGAAAGGCGGCAGCTGTGGGCACGAAATGATCCAGCTTCCATGTTTCCCTCAATGCTGGTTCCACAGACGGACGCTGGCAGTGCCGAGCCGATAGCCGAGGGAGCGCAGGGCCTGTGCTGGCAGCGTTGGCGCTGCACTGTGGGGTGACGTGACTTGCCTGCGGCGGATCTCTCCAGACACCTGACAGCCTCAGCTGCTGAGCAAACGCTCTTGGGTCCCTCAGGCTTTGGGGGGAAAGAACAAACACGGCTATTTTTATTTATCTGTTTAGCACATTCAGCTATTTCATGATTTTAATGGTCTGACCTCTCCAAATTGCGAAGGGCAGTTCCCTGAGGGCCTGACAAATTCTGCCACCAAGACACAAATCTTCCTTTTGACTTAATAAAGGCTCTGGAGAGAGCCTTGTGTCTGCTCTAGAACCAATGCACCTCCTCAGCAGATGGTACGCTAAGTTACAAGCCAAAAATCTTTGCAGAGTATCGAAGAATGTATTTAGCACATGAGACTCCAGATTAATTGATGTCTGCAAACAACAGGTGGGGCAATTATTTATGTGGAAGTTTATGGCTAGTAAGAATAACATCTCATCTCTCGGAACGGCTGCTCAGGGGAGCAGACACTGATTTACTGCTCTCTCTGCTAGTACAGTATCCGTCTTCTTGAATTAAAAAACCACCACCACCAAACGTCACAAATACCACGTCTTAGTATCTAGCAGTATCTACTCCTTCATTACTGACCCATCATAATTTCTCAGTTCTCTAAAATCTTCCGCAAGACCAAGTGGGCTGCAAAAAGACAAGCCTTTACTAATCATTAAATCGTTATATAAAGTGAATAAGGAGAATCTCTCATTACAAATCTATCTTTCCAGCTAACTAGCCAAGACAAAACTCCTGCTGTCATCCAGAGAGCCATGTTGAAGCACAACCTGGAATCGGACGCAGCTGAGGAGTATGAGCTTGTACAGGTCATTTCTGAGGATAAAGGTAGGGAAGCAGAGCTCTGATGCTGCTTGAAAAGTCATGCTTCATTTTGAAGGACAGGGTAACTGTGAAGTAATTGTGGGAATGCCACACACGTTATTACAGCTGCCAGGGAGAAAACCCCCTAGGTAGCTGGGGATGACTTAGCATGGCCTGTCAGCACATCGCTCGCTGCAGGCAGACCTCTGTCAGTGCGCGGTGACCGCAGAGCTACCTACTGAAGCGCAGCTGCTCGCTCTCCCTGAGCCATCCGCCCCGAGGGGCTGCTGGCAGGGTCACGGCAGGCCCAGGTCCCTGCTGCCCTTGTCGGGCCCTGCAAGCAGGCGGCTTTTGGCGCAGCCTCCTCTGGGAGTGGCTGCCAGGGCCCCTGTGCGGCTGGGCTTGGTCTGGGTTTGGCCTCGTGTGTGCGCCTCCCCCTTTTCTGTGGGAGAGCTGAAGAGGCACAGCAGAATAAGGAAAGGGCAGCACTGGCCAGCTGCGTGCGTGCGTGTGTGTGTGTGTGTGTGCGCGCGCGCGTGTGTGCTCATCTCTTCACCAGCCCTGTTCTTGCCTGGCTTTCCTTCTGCCTTGTGCAATACCGCTAATTAACACTCGCTCTGGTCCCTTTTTTGCAGAGCTGGTGATCCCAGACAGCGCCAACGTGTTCTACGCCATGAACAGCCAGGTGAACTTCGATTTCATCCTGCGGAAAAAAGCTTCTGTCGCTGGGCAGGTGAAAATGAGGAGCCGAACAAGTCTGACACTCCCCAGAACTGCCAAACGGGGGTGCTGGAGTAACAGGAACAGCAAAATTACGCTTTGAGGGGGACGAGGCCACACTGAGGTGAACTGGTTGAGGACTGTACCTTTGCTACCATCCAGTATTACAGAATCACAGCAGATGAATGTGTCAGTATTCAACTTTGAAAACATTTGAGACAAATGCAAAGCGAGCATTTGGCAGACCTACAGCCAGAGACGTGTCTCTCCTCAGCTGGAGCTGGACAGACGGACATGGATTTATGAGACAGTCCAGACTAGGATTTGTTTTGTTTTGCACATTAAGCCTAAGAGAGCCCCATTTAGAGGGGAAAACAGGACTGCAACGTTTGTCTTCAGAACACCGCATAAGCCTACTTTTCTTGTGAGAAAACATTTTCTTTGTGCCAGTATTACACAGAACAAGAACGCCTAAGTTTATTTTTATAAAACTGGAGAAGAAGAGCCTCAATACAGTTCTGCTGGAACCAAGCAGGAGGTGCCAGCCAGCCTCCAGCTGCCTGACGAGAGCACTGGTTTGCAGAAGGTGTGGGCCAGCTGAGTGCCACTGACCGTTGCTGCCTCCAGGAGGCATTTGCATTCATGAAAAAGCAGGGTGGGTATGTCCCCGGAACGCTCATCTCTGGAGAAGGAAGAAGTAACTGCAGGTGTGTGTATTGCTTTCACACTGCTGGCAGCCTTCTTTTTGCACTTGTTCAAAGCCAGAAAATTACCTATTTTGGATTTTTTTTTTCCCCAAAGAACATTAAAAGAATGGACTGCACTTGCTTTTGGATGAATGTCATGATTTGCTAATGAACAAGGCAACAAACACTACTTGTCTGGATTTCAGTCTTGTCTTAATGCCACTACAGCGTGGTTTTCCTTTTGCTTCGCTAACCCATTCAACAGAAATCGATGCCTTTTGCATGTACTCTGAAATGACTGATGTACCTCTTTGTAATGTGCAATCACTCTTCAGGAGCAAAACTTTTACCTGCATTAATCCACATTTTTCATTCCATGAGAGGCAATTACATTACCTTTTATTTTAAAAGTGGGTATTGAGAGGAGATAGCTGGGTTTTTAGCATTACCCCAAACAAACAGATTTTATATACTTGTAGCATTATTATGCGTAATCTACAGCCATCGCCCTTGCTCTTTATATACATCTATTAAACGAATTTCCTGACATGGTACATCCTTTCAGCTGGAATAAAGAATTTAATCATCTGTTCTCTGTGAAACTTTAAGTAACTTGCTTCTTGAGTCTCTTCCCAGAATACAGGCTTCCCTGAAGGGACAGGGGTTTGATTTTAAAAAGCCATAAATGAGAAAGGGATTGTAAACAGACTGTCTTCGGGATACATTAGTATTAGTTAAAATAAACTCAAATACTGAATTTTACACATGCCTGGGGCTTTTTTTCCACTAGTTCTGTAGCTGCCATTTTCAAAACTGGGCTCAGATTAAATTAACAACCAGTGATAAATTCATGATGTAAACAGCACTGGGTTGCACTATGTTTCACGCTACATGAAGATTTATCGCCTCCTTTCACAAACAGCACCACGCAGGTCATAGCCTGAGTAGTTTAAAAACTCAAACTACTTTTGGTGAGAAGTGAAGATGTTGACTTTATAACCGAGCCTTAACATTTGCCCAGAGTTAGCACATGTTTACAACAGTTGCTGTCTTTGCATTTTAGTGTAAGCATGCATCGATGTCTGTACAGTATCCTCTGTAATTACAGTGTTGGTAATTCTGAGGTTGTATGCCCCTATAAAGCTGAAAGGAAAATGATCTTGATTTTAAAATGATCCCCCCC
>VXAL01012489.1:542725-565135 GCA_013399475.1 Chauna torquata
CAAAAAAAGCTATATATAAAAAGATTTTTTTTAACTGCTTACCTGTAATCTTTATACAATAAGTATATAAAACTTTTTTCACTAATATTTGCCTGAAGTTAATCTACTTTCTTCTCTTAGGCTTTATTACTACTGCACTTCAGGGTTTTTTGTTTTTGTTTTTGTTTTTTTTACACATCTCGCACCACCTTCCATCACTGTCACTCTCTTCAACATCATGACTTTTATTGTTTTAACTGTTCGCAGCTTCTTCCAGCTCCCACGACCCATCTTCCCTTCCAGCCACAGAACTCGAGAGGGTTTTAGCTGTCTTTCCTTTAGCTGTAACCTGTTAGCTACAATCTTCCTTCAGCAGTTCTACTCATCAGCATCCCCGTTAGTAGCAGTTTTGTACTGTCTGTGACCACCACCAGAATTACAGTAGTGCATTTATGTTTTTATACTGACAGCTTCTGAGTCCTCTCTCTCTCACCTGCATTACCCAGTGAGTGGCAGCAGCTGCGCATGAGCCAGCCGTAGTCCAGTCACACTGCAGGAATGCAAGGCGCTTGTTGAGGGCTACAGGTGAATGTCAGCAAAGCAAAAGCCATCTCAGTGCATCCGTCTCACACACCAATCTGTTACTTGCTGTGCAGTATTTTGAGCTTTCAGTTTAATGGTTCTACTGCAGCTAACTGGGTAACAGGTTATACACAAATTTATAACTTTCAAGACAGCATTCTCTTTTGGGTCACTGAATGATTTCTGCAGCAAGTTAATACAAAAAAAAAAAAGTTTTGAGTGGCCCTTTGCCCCTCTGGCACCATGTCGTGGCTTCTCCTGGCCTCACAGCCATTTGGTGAGGTTCCCCGCCCCCTGACAACAGTACGAACATTTGGCATTTGCATCCCAGCTGCTTTGTCCCCCTTCCCCTCGCCCCTCTCCTGCGGCTGACCTGCCATGTCACAAGTCACTTTACATCGGGTGAGACGCTTCAAACTGCCGACCGTCACACTGCCAGGCTCTGACGTGGGGGAGTTGCCTTTGTCACTACAGGGCCCCTCGCATGTTACACAGCAAAGGCAAAAGAAGGAGTACCCTCAATTTAAGCTGCATCTTTTTTTTCCCTAGTTAAACTACCTTGGGGTGGTGGGAGAGGGACGCAGGGCTGGAACCCACAACAGCAAAGCCTACTCGTCTTCCTTCAGGATACGCACAACGTAGTTGTGAGCTACAAATTTCGTGTTGCCATATTTAGACTCTAATAGCACCTCTTAAACAAAAGCAAAGACAGCGTTGTTAGGTTATAAGCAGTCTTACTGCAGACAATCATTTTTAGGGCCTGTCACTGTAACTTTTCGTTCGAACATGCTGCTTTTTCAGCTATCATGCCACTGTCAAACCTGTTTCTAGCCGCCTCCTCTCTGCTACCAGCCTCACCGTTTTTCATCAGCTGGGGCTTAGCGCAGATGCTCCACAGCAGAGCAAAAACCTGATACCAAAAAAAAAAAAAAAGAGCACTCCCTGGTTCATTAAGCTGCCTTGCAAATTCCTACCACTTGCTAAGCTCTGCTAACAGACATGCATTTTCAAGAGGCACATCTGGGAGCCAGGGGCGGAGAGGTGTTGCCCCTGTGCAGGCACAAGCATGGGGCCAGCACGGCTGACACTGTGCCTCCCCCCGGCCCAGCCTGGCGGCCAGGGCTGAGCGTTAATTGGAGAACCGTGGGTGCTGCAAAGCGGGGCAGAGCCAAGCCCAGCAGCTGCCTGGGGCCGCAGGGTGCCCGGCTGCTGTAAGGCTGGGCGTACGGGGCAACCGGGGCCGCGCTCTTCTCACCCTGCAGCTTCTCGAGCTGCATCCCAAGTCAGACCCTGTCCTGCTCCGAGCCGTGCCTCCTGAGCACAGGCCCGTGCCGCAAGGCACCCCCAGTGGCGCAGCAGGGCATCCCCTTCCTGCCTGCCCTGCACCGTACCCCGCTGCCCTGCGCAGCAAACCAGGGTCTCAGCCAGGGCCAGAAGGCTGCTTCAAGCTGGCTCCTGCCTGCACTCAGTTTTGAAGCCCATGAGATGAGGCAAAAAACTAAGTATGTACGTGGAAAGTGGAAAAATATCAGAAGTGTTTCAACTGGCTCCTACTTTTCCACAACACAGTTCGTTCTGAGTAGGGCAAAGCCTGAGCAACACCTGCTAAGGAACTGAGATGAGGAAAAACAGCACTTGTCGTACCAGGTAGAACCACTGGCCATCTACCACGTCTGGCATATATAAAAGAGTAAAAAAATATTTATTTTGCACACACATGCAGGTGCATACAGGTAAAATAATGAGCCAGATTGAGGCCAGGTCTGCTCTGAAATGGATGCATTCATTTAATTCATTAATTTTTATTCTTAATTTCACTCCCCCCTCAAAAACGCCACACTCCTTGTAACACGTACTTCCAGAGTCAACTAAAAGAAAACATACACACACAGAAAAACAAAAACAAACCCAACCCAGCTGTCAAGATGTTTTTAATAAACTGCTACTGCTCGACTCCAGGAAATCAAAGCTAAATAAAAATAAGCCTACCTGAGCGTCCAAAACACCTCCACCAGCAGCACCATTTCCAGACAGCACCATCCATGTTCGCCAGCTCAGGCCCTTGAGAGGCGGCTGGGCTCACGCGGCCGTACAGCAGCCGTGCCTGCTGGTCAGTGCCAGCCTCAGCCGGTCGCGCGTCCCTTCCCTCTTGCTGTAAAGCCAGGGTAGCCCAGTTGCTCCAATACAAAAGGCTGTACGGGTGATGCAGAGAGACCTTTTTCTTCTTATCATTTGAATGAGCTACAGTAAGGTTAAAAAAAGCAGAGAGGCACCCAAACCCCATTTTTTAATCCATGGTACATTTCCTGTCGGGCCAGTACAGTGATGGCCCCACTAACAGCCCAGGGAAGGGACAGGAGGAGAGCTGTGAGGCTCTGCCGCAGACCACATCCCCACCCACGAGCCCAGCAGGACCCCAGCACAGCGAGCAGGGCCGGGAGCTGGGATGCCACGCTTGGCCCCACTGCCAGCCCTCTCCAGCCTCCGGCACGAAGCAGACAGTACCACAAGGAGCACCAGCGTTGTTTTCAGCCAAGCAGATGTTCATGGAGGAACTGCTTCCACATGATCGTGAAAGGTCAGGAGAGGAAGGGCTGGAACAAGCAGAGGTAAGTCTGCTGACACAGGTAAGTCTGTCTGACAGCGTCTGATACAGGTAAGTCACTCCCACGGCAGGGGGAAGAGAGGCCTCGCTCAGACAGAGATGGGTCTAACGCAGAATAAAAAGCGCACGAGGCCGGAAGGGATACGGCACCAAGCCTTTCAGGTAGCCACACTATTAGAGTAGAGAAACGGCGCCAGGCCAAAGGCCCTCTCCCATCCTGCACTGGCTCCTCCACGCACATCAGCGAGGCTGCAAGCCCACAGGGAGCGACGCCAAGCTGGGGCCCGGCTCCTCTCGTGCACCCTTCCCACCACGGCTCCACCAGCTACCCAGGTCTCAAACAGCACTACCAAATCCTGAAGAAACCAGCCCCAATCCCGAGGGAAGCACGACGTGACTGAACAACTTCGTAACGCTGTACTCCCACACACAGTGACACGTGACAATACGCTGGATGCTCACCAGTCCGCAGATCTACTTCTGAAGGCCACGTCAAGCTTCTTACCAGCAGCTCTGGGATTGCCATGGTCAGCCACGCTTGAAATGGGTCAGAGTTGCTGCTGGTAAAGCAAGACCTAAGGAGGAGGTGAGAGGGCTTGTCAAAGAGGAATGGCCCAGGCTGCGGGTGGTGGCCCAGAGCAGACCTGCTCTCCGTACTCACCATGTTGCATGGGCACCTGGCTCCATCCTGGACAGCAGAAGGAACATGGCTTCAAGGCGACAGTTGCAGAACAAACATGTTAAATGGCCAACAACTCCATGGTACGGTAACATAGCTAAAAAACCTCTTGACTTCATTAGTTTGGGCTTCAATGTCTTCCCAGAGCCAGAGCAGGCTTGTATGGAAAACACTTTATTTCAACGCAACGCAGCTGAGCGTGAGCCAGCCCAGAGGCAGAGAACTGGCCTCCCCCCACCAATGAAGAGTACACACAGCTGCTTATCTTGCACCAGGTTCTATGTATTATCAGACCCGCTGACAGGTAATAACGTGTTCTTTAGCAGAAAGCACAACATTGGTCAGTAATTATTAAAAACAAACAAAAATTAAAAAAACAACCACACATACTCAACTGTACAGATCAGCCAGCAGGTGAGCCTCTAGGTTGCTGGTGCAGGAGAGCATCCTCCCCTCCACAACAACAGCCTGCAGGTTGAGATCTGCGCCAGCTAAACCTAAGCAATGTAGTCCCTGATCACCTGGCCTCTAAGAAACCTTTTAAAAAAATAAACATCATACTCTGCTGACATGCTAGCCAACAGCAAGTACATCAGAAACCATCCAAAAAAAAAGACAAGTTTGCTCCTCACTTGAAAAATATCAAGACAAGTTGCCTTTCCGTCCTGTAACGCGTACTTCTATCAAGAAGGCTGTTGAGAACAGTACAGTTGACAACACTAACATTTCTGTAGGTTGTTTTGTTTTTATAAGGATAGCATCAAGCAGTTCATAACCAGACCTGTAAAAATTAAAGTTCCTAGAAGTCCTACGCTTGTTTTTGTGGCCTACTTAAGCAGGCCCGCAAAAAGGTTGTCAGGCTTTGTTTTCTCGAAGGAATAAATTGAGGCAGAGAGTAAAGCAGAACATGTTCCCTTCAGACAGTGCAGAGAAAAATAAAAGCGGCAACTACCACTTTGTCTGCTAGTTTCCAAGATTTTAGACATGCCAAGACATCAGTTCTGGACTGGCAGGCATATCTGAATAGGATCTAGGAAGTCTTGAAATTTAGAGGGGAAGCCAGAAATAGTTTTCTGGAGATGCGCAATGAAGGAGAAGACACTACACTGGAGCACCGCTCCAGTGCATCAAACATTTTTGGAAACCATCTTGATTCTGACAGGGATCCCTTTGAAAAACAAAACCAAATAACCCAAACACTTGCCTGCAGTTTCTCTCAGCAAACAGGGTTATGAAAGCCTACAAACCTACAAGGAGTAACAGTTAACACAGCAGCCCAGTTACAGCTATCCAGAAAGGTATTAACACTTGTACACCTCTATATATTAATCTTTATAAATACAGTATTCTACACAAGGTACTGTAGAAAGACGTCATTCAAGGTTGGTTTTGTTTTTTTTTTTTTTACAAAAGCTTGCAAAGACTTTTGTTCAGATCTCTGCCTTTTTTCTGCCAGCCTGGAACACTTGTTCTTTTACCGCATTCGTCTCCCTGCAGTCCTGGAAAAGCAGCCTGGTAAGTTGTAACACAACCAGGTCCAACCACCCTGCTTTGCCATTCGATGCAGCAGGAAGGAGACCGCATGAACAGCTGCTCTACAACTTTCAAGGGTGCAAAGCAAAAGTGTGAGGCAGGTTCAGCTGACAACAGAGCCCAGGGGAAATGGGCAGTCATAGTTCATCCCTGGAGGACGGTGTGTTGAGAGATGACTGGGGAGGCAGGGCATCCTTGTTCTGGGCATCAGTATGGATCTTGCCCTGCTGCCGGGACTTCCAGGAGTGCGTTCTGTCCCAGTCAGTTGACACGGTCTCGTTGTCCCAGATCGTAGAGGTCTCCGTGTCGCTGAGGTAGCCTGGCTGCCCTGTGTAGTGGGTGGGGTAAACAAGCAGGGGTTCTGCTGAAAAGGCTTTCAAGTCTCTGGACTCGTAGTACTCCATGTACTTCGCTCTAAAGGGGGGAGAAGAATCATCGGTAACAGAGTGAATGTTCATCAGTGCCGCTGGTTATACCTTTGAGACAGAAGCCAACCCACTGAGCAAACAGGTCCCAGGGCGGGGAGGTAGTCACTGGGGTGGGTCTAAAGCAGGTGTGACCCTCTACAGCCTTACAAGCACGCAACCTGTACAGACAAAGCCCCTGTTACAGACAGCCAAGCGTCTCAGAACCAGCCCACAAGCCCTGCACCAGGTAGCCACAATAACCCCTCCGCAGCAGGTCTGTCACCTCCTTTGACCTGTGTCAGGAGCTCTGCTGCACACAACCAAAAAGCACAAGGGTTAGCCCTGCTCCCAGCCAGCCAGGCTACAGAAGGGAGACACATCATCATCTGGTTTCAGATCACTCAGCAAGACCCAGCTCCCGTCAACCTGAGCAACAAAGGCATCCTACTTACACAGGGTGCTTGTTGTACATGACCGGTAGAAATTCATCTACAGGCAGCATCTTGCTGAAAGGCTCAGCTCCAATTAGTTTCTGAGCCCCTTGGAAAGAGATTGCGTACCCCAGGGTCCAATACGAGTAATCAGCTTCCACCAGGTTCATGACATTGGGAACTGCCTTCTCAGGCTGCTGCACCTGCATCCTCTTCCGGCCGATGTAGCTGAAAGGGTGAAAAGACCATTGAAATTTGAACTGAAGTGAATCTGCAGCAATTAAGACCACACAACTGTTTATTTCGACCAGGACAGGGGCAAAGAGTCAATCCAAAAAGTAATCCCCGCTCACAGACTTCTGTGCTGCATCACCCCCAGACAGCCATGCCTTAACCCAGTGGGTGGCACGGCTGCGAAAGATTTCATAAGGGAGCTAATCTGCCACAGTCCAAGCCTCAGCACTGGGCTGTGCCAGCTCCTGTCACAGCAGCATTTCTGGACACTGCTGAGATCAGCCAATGGTGCCCACAAAGGGCAGTAACGGTACTCATTACAGTTTGGTCACTCCAGCAGCAGCCTGCTCCAGGAGGCAGATCTCTCCTGATGGGAAAAGCCCCTGAGAAGTCTCCGCCACCTTCCCCTGCATGCCGGCATTAACCTGCATCTCTACCATGACACAGCATGCGTCCTCCCCTGTGTGCCCAGGAGTTCCCAGGTGGCTGAGGGCCAGTTACTTACATAAGCTCCCAATCTAGCTGTGCTTGTTCAATGTCATCCATCAGCTTCATGAGCTTCCTTTTAAACTGGTGTTCAAAGCGCACATCGTCCTCAATAACAAGTGTCTTCTCCAGTTCTCTGTTCACCACCTGAAACAAGAGGGTACAGAAGTGATGGCAGCAACCCACTTGGGCCATTCCTTGCACCCTGAAATTGCTGGGCGTCATCCTGACCTGGCAGTGCCTTCCAGACCATGCAGGCAGGGAGGCAGGAGAACCACTCCTGGATTCACAGCTCAGCTGGGACAGACTGCAAGAGCCAGTGAGAACAGGCCTGAAAATATCCTGCAGGCGGAGCATCTGTAACATGGTGCCCCTAGAGAAACCCTCCACCTGATGTTCCACCACGAGCTACCAACTAGCATGACCACAGCAACCACCTCCTGCAGTCTGGAAGGAGGACAATCCAGCGTGTCCTAAGTCTGGCCCTGACCACAGAGAACATACATGCAAAGCATCCTGCATACAAGTTCCCGTTATCATCTGACTGTTGGTGGTTTGGAAGTCTCAAGCCCAAAAGCACAGCCTGCTTTCTCTTGAGCGAAGTCACTCCTGCTGGCTCTAAGCTGTTTGGATCAATGCACTGCCCTGCTGAGAGGTGCTGTACCTAAAACAGCTGAGTGCAGAGGGTTGTCTCCTTACACATCTGCACAGGACTCTGCACCAGCAGGTGCAATCCCCACTGTCAGATCTGCCGCTGCCGTTGCCCAGCCTTCTTTTAGTATCAAGTCTTTCTCCCTGCCTCCACCACATCTCATTTGGAACAGGATCCCCTACTGATGTCAGGCTGTGTAACTCCAGCATCTCTGACCAGTGCAGCCCAGATTCTCTCACACGCCACTCCCTAGGTGACCAGGGACAGACAGAAGACACAGCTTTTACCACCCAGACAAGATCTCTTAGCTCAGGTAACAGGGGTCCCTGCTGGTAAGAATATTTATAATGTCAACTCAAAAAAGCCAGTCATCGGAGTCATTGGAACTTGCTTCAGCCCAGATGTAGAACCAGACCAAAAAAAAAAAAAGTTTTCTTAATACCATTTGTTCTTCAGAACCTTCCTACCTTTCTCCTAAACAAACCTGCTCCAAGCATGCTGTTGGACAGTCTGCAAAAGCAGTCATGAAAACATTTTGATAAAACCCTTTAGAGCTGATGGCAAATCGAAAGCAGAGAAGAGGAAGCCAAACATTGCTGACTGGCTGCGCACCTGGCTATTACGTCTGCCCACAGCATCTTCCTGCAGGAACCCCGAGCACCCACAAACTTCTTACCTCCTTCCAGATGTAATAGTGACTAAGGAAGCAGCCGATCTCTCCCCTGGTCAGTGGCCTGGAGGAATACGGGTCCTGGTAACCCGGAAGCATATCGATGCTGAGAGCTTTGAGCTGACTCGTGTTCAGTGCTCTGAGAAAGAGAGTATCTATCACCACTTTAAAAAAAAGTCAAACTTCAAGTCAGACACAGAAGCAACATGGGAAATGCTGCCGATGGTCAGGGAAAAGCCACATCTTGAGAAATTCCTGCATTTGTTTCATTCAAAAACCTGGAGAAAAATTCATTTCTTGATTTACATTTCTAAATCTAACTGAACACTGGAAATGTCTGATGACAAATGCCTACAGGAAGCTGCAGCCTTCCAGTAGCATTCCCCTTCACACATGCCTACCACCACCAGGACCTTCGCCCCAAAGATACAGTGTCACCCTCACTTTCTGTGACCTGCTTTGAGACTCCTACTGCTGACGCTGCAATCAGATCAATCGCAACCACTTTGGCTTACAGGCTGTTTCTCTAATACGCCGTGTTAGAGAAATCTACAAGGCAGAGCATGACCTGAGGACAGACAAATCATATCCTTAATGCTTCCAGTAACTTCTTGTGGGACCATCAACTTGTCAGTCGCTTGGCTTAGAATATTCTTCTAAGAGGCCTCGATGCGTACCCAAGACTCAAAGACCATTAGACGGCATGTGGATTCCTAACTCCCCTAGGCCTTTTTGTAACTCCCAGACCTAACTTTTGTGCCTTGTTTTCTCATTACAAAACGGTCTTAGCACACCCTAGAGCAGGGTACACTTGGAAAGGGCTGTATCAGGGTTAACACTGTAGCACAACAGTTTTATAGCACCCAAAAGGAAAATCTTGCCAGGAGGTAACTGCTGTTGAACACTTTCATTTCTGACTTTTTCTGACTGTGTTACAGTTCACAGAAATCAGTTTTTAACCTGATTTTCATCTTACTCTGAACCACACTGTCCTGGTTCTCTCATGTAGACTGACTAATTTCAAGAGAAGAAAAACAGCAGAACTGCCCCAAACAGACCCTTAGACCTATGAATAAAACTGATATTCACCTCTCCCCTCAGCCCACCCTTCCCCACCAGAAGGAAGGTCAGGGCATCCAAGGAGATGGTGCAAAGCACTTAAGCACAACCCACTTTTTGCAAATATCAGCAACCCCAGTTGAAACTCACTTTCCATCCACAGCCTCCACTATCTTGACTGCAATCTCCTGTTCATAGAGAGTCCGCAGCATCCGATCCCGCCTGTCTTTCCGACGCTTCAGATTGATCATGAAAATCTGGGTTGAAGAGAAAGACATTAGCCTCCGTGTCTGGGAGGGGGGAAGAAAAGAGAGTCCTGATCCACTCTTTTCTAGCAGCCCCATAGGAAAAGCAGATGTTACTGAAATACTAGGTGTGTTTTCATTCCAGATTGTTTAGAATTTGTCAAAAAATTGGGGTTGGTTTTGAGCTGAAAGGTTAGAGGCTTGTTCTTTGTCTAACAACTACTTTTTATGGAACAAGGGAAAGTTGCTCTTCAAGGATGAATAAAGCTGAGAGAGGGCCCGCTAGAGCCAAGCCTGTATTTTCCACAGATATAGGATGTTCTGATTTATATTAAACACAGGGTAAAATGGCCACCTCCAGTTGCAGAAGAATATTGACCCATATGTCTCTCTGCAAAGATGCAACTGCCCATATTTAGGATTATCAGCAGGGCCACTATCCAAGTACAAGGACACACTAAAGAGAATATTTTTGTAATTACTACAAGCACCGAAAATCCACTGTTAGCCTTGCCAGAGCAGAATGCTAACACAAAGCCAAGACCTGGAACAGAGATGTCTGGGCAGGCTTCAGTCCAGCGCTGGAGGAGACAAACTCCTTGGCGGAGGGCAGAGGACTGAAGCCCTCATTTGCAGGTAAACTGCAGAGGGTCAGGGATGTTTTTCAGTCCCAGGCAGACAAGCACAATTGAAGCCTTGTAGGTTGTGGAGCAAAACCTCATCACAGTAAGAAGCAGATCAAATTCCAGCTCAGTACAAATGCAAAAATAATAAATTGGATAAATAAAGCACAGCCACAAAGGACAACATGGAAAAAACCTACACCAGCTGTGTTCTAAACACAGATGCTCAAACACACATAGCCAAATCAGGTTCAGACTCTGCGAGTCATATAAACAGCTGTAATAGAATAAGCAATGAAAACAAAGGCTCCCCTGATCGCCACAACTCCTTTGGTCATGGTGCCACCCTGGCAGCTGCATACATAGGGGTTTCTGGCTCTGAAAACCAGACACGGGCTATTTAAAGCACAACAGATCCCTCTCCTGTCCTCTCCCCTCAATGCCTGCTCTCTCCACAATGTGAGGCAGAGATGGGAGAGGAATTTCTGCAGGGTCTTGGGGCGCTACCAGTGTCAGCAACCATCCTTCTAGTTAATCTTTACTTAAGGCCATAGCAGAAAAACGCTGCAACCAAACAGGACAGGGGGACAGCTGCCAAAGTAAGGTGACCACATGCGTGATTTTCATCACTCATGGACACACCCAGCTTGGACTAGAGCCCAACTCAAGGCCTGGCTCCCCCAGCTGCTCTGGGCTCTCCAGTGTGTCTCCCAGGTCACAGAAATCATTCCCTTCTGTCACTCGAGAGCAGGAGAGGTTTCCTAAAAGACCAGTTTTTGTCACAGAATACAAGGACTGCCAAGCTGCTCTGTAGAGTCACGCTTAGAAGAAACAGCACAAGAACTGGTGAGTTAATAACCTGCTTTTCACCCTCAGTTCTGCCATCTCCTCTTGGCTGGATTTAAACATCCATACCATTAAAAGACACGAATCCCAAAGATTCACCGTGCCTTGCACACAAACCAGCACTTCTAATCAGAGGCCTTGTAGCGGGTGCTAAGTGCTTGCAGACATGACTGGCCTCATGTCTGCTCAGCAGAACTTCTCCCCAGATAAGGATGGCTACTTTCTCCCTGCATGAAGTTTAAGTCCAAAAATGAGTGACTGGGAAAGAACTAATCGTGTGAAAAGATAATATACTCCAAGGGAAACATCTGGAAGCTCAGCTACAGGGAGAACCCAGGTCCTCTAAGTGATGAATGGGAAGACAATGACAGCAAAACAGGTTCCTTACTTCATCAAATCCCATCTTGTCAGGGTGCTTCAGAGGAACAGAGACATACTGAGAGGGTTCAATGGGAGGACGATCAACTGTAAGAGAGGAGAGATCCTAGTCATCACCTTGATGTACATGCTCAATTAATATAACATATCTGCATGTGTCTTCATCGCTGGGCCTAAAGCCCCAGGGAGCCCAGATGTGAAGTCAGGGCAGCAGCGGGTGTGGCAGAAAGCATCCACATTGCAAAGCAGAAGCGAGCAACCCATGTGCCAGACAGACCTCATGAAAAAGATGAGGTTCTGCAGCATCCTTTCCCTGTTAAAGATGCCTTTTTGCACTTGATCTGTGAAAGTTGAGGGGCTTTGTGAATGGAGTTGACCTGGTCATGATTACACCTCTATATAGAAAAGCTGTGGAAACTGGAAAACCTGTGTATCAAAACAGTAAGGAAACAGATTGGGATGCAAATTCTCCCAGACTCTGAAGGTGAAGAGCTGGGTTTCTGGCAGGAGAGCTCTGTGAACATTAACTGGGGAGCTCCATCACAAACAGGCACAGCAACTTACTCATAGCCTCGATTAATGTGTGCACAAAGTTCTCAGTTTCTTCTTGCAGCGTCTGGTGCGATTTCAGGGGCATGGGAAGGAAACCATAGTGTTCGCGGTTGCAGATGAACATCTGAATTCCTGAGGACCGCAGAAAAACAGAAATTAGAGTCAGGTCTTTTATCAGCAGATTTCACGGCTCTGTTGATATGTAGCCACAAACAAACTTACGTCAGGACCTCAATCCTGAGAGGTTCTGCTTCATCAGCAAACAATTCGAGAACATTCTGCACCTGGGAGGGGCAGCCCTGGCTGTAGGTACAGACTGGGGGATGAGAGGCTGGAGAGCAGCCCCGCAGAAAGGGGTCTGGGGGCTCTGGCCGACGGCAAGTTGAACAGGAGCCAGCAGTGCCCTGGCAGCCAGCAGGGCCAGCCGTGCCCGGGGAGCATCAGGCACGGCCCTGCTGGCCGGGCGAGGGCGGGGATCGTCCCGCTCTGCCCTGCCTGGTGCGGCCTTACCTCCAGCACTGGGTGCAGGTTTGGGTGCCACAGTGTCAGAAGGACATGAAACTGTTAGAGAGTGCCCGAAGGAGGGCTGCAGGGATGGGGAAGGGTCTGGCGGGCACAACGTGTGAGGAGCGGCTGAGGTCCCTTGGTGTGTTCAGCCCAGAGAAGAGGAGCTGAGGGGAGGCCTCCTGGCGGCCTGCAGCTTCCTCACGAGGGGAGCGGAGGGGCAGGCGCTGGTCTCTGCTCTCTGGTGACAGCGACAGGACCCAGGGAACGGCACGGAGCTGTGACAGGGGAGGGTCAGGCTGGGTGTTAGGAAAAGGTTCTTCACCGAGAGGTGGTCAGGCACTGGGACAGGTTCCCCGGGGCAGTGGTCACGGCACCGAGCCTGCCGGAGCTCAAGAAGCGTTTGGACACCGCTCTCAGACACAGGGTCTGATTTTGGGTTGGTCCTGTGTGGAGCCAGGAGTTGGACTTGATGGTCCTTGTGGGTCCCTTCCAACTACGGATATTCAATGAGCCTATAAACATCACTGCGCCATTTTCTGTTTTATTGGTCGGCAGCAACTGGCCTCTCCTATGAATCCAAGTTCTACTTGCTCCCTAACAGGAGGTGTTTTTAACTGCAATCAGCTTTCTCCTAGGAGAGACTGGCAACCCACATCTTAGACCAGAGAAAGGGTCTTTTCTGGCCTTTGCCTTCACAGTATAAAAGCAATCCTACAGCAGAGGGCAGAACTGGCCTTTAGCAAAAGCAGCGTCTGATACACACAGTAGGACTACTGCAGAAAACTGGAGAGTACCACAGAAACCCCCATCCCCAACCACCCCCCCACATGGCTCATACCTGGCACCTCACCTAACACAATCCCTTCACAAACCCAGAGCCAAAAGCAAGGCACTGGAACAGGTTTTCATCCTCTGAGTAAGCCTGCCTCAAGCGATAAAATGGCTGGCACAGGAGCCAAACGGGTTTCCATCTGCAGCTGTGCTAAAGGAGAGGCAGCAGCAATCGTGTGGCATGGAGCCTCTCTCCCTGCACAGACCCAAGGCTCAGCAACAGTCTCCAAAACAAAGGTGGGAAAACGGATCTCAAGATGGGGAAAACACGCAGGTTTCAAAGCTCAGGGTGAAGGGTGGAGGTATTTCCACTCATGAGCTGGCAGGACTCCCCCTTGAAGCACAAGAGGGCTGCATTTGTTACAAACCTTCAAGGGGTGAAGTGGTTCAGGTGACAGGGAAGTAGTCCTACTGGGCACCCCATTCCTCCGCGGTGAGAGGAGGCCCTGCCTGGGATCACACTGGATGAAGGTGCAAAGCCCAAGGTATCAGTATAGCTACAAGGTCTGTTACTAGCTTAGCAAGGGATTCGGTCTGAGTTTTGCAGTCAAACATCTTCCTGCTTCTGTTTGCTTTGGCTAGAAAATAAAGACGAGATATTTTCACCTGTGTTGGTAAAGGACTTTGAGGAATATGTTTGATAACCATCTTGGAAATGCCAAGTCTACCACCACAGTCCTTTCCTCTCCTGGAATAGTTTTTACGGTGGCCTGAAGATGAGAGGCAAATCCTACAGAGAGATACCAGCAAGGAGGAAAAATGCTTTAAAAAAAGTGATAGTCACTTCCTTCTACTTGAAAACTTTCACAACAGTTTGTTCAAGGAGCTAAATCTGAAGGAGCTCAACAAAGAGAAGACACAAAGCCTCTTCTTTGAGCAGAGCCCTTTGCAAGGGAGAGACCCACCCACTGCTGAGCTTCTTCACTGGGAATGTCCTAGCAACACATGATCAGCATTGAGCTCTGGTAAGGTACTTTGTTAATTAACCACAACCTGAAAGCTGCTAGAGCCCATACAGGCCAAGCAGATTTACAAAAAATGCAAACCTGGAAGCTTTTCTGCACTCCCCCCTTTTTTCCCCTCCTATTTAATGAAACAAGCACAACCGCTCCTGTCGCTCTAGAAAATAAATGAAAAGCAGACACTACCTGGTGTGTTGATGCTTTCATGTATTAGTCCTCCTAATCCCTGGTATTTTTAGCAGAGCAGAACTGTCTGCATTAATAACCCCAGTGTTTATACCATTTTAAGTTCCGCAAGTAAATTGCTGACTGCACTACTTGCCAAAACACATTCAGCTGTCAGCTGTAGTTTAGATAAATGGCAGAATAAAAAAATACTACCTGCTGACATTAATGGGTTTGGCACTGATCTAATCAACTAATCTTATCCGGCTCACTGATCTCTGTCCTTATCTTCCACTGGCTTAAACACAGTTAATCTGCGTAGATGCACACCAATATTTCTGTTCTTCTGGGATAAAGGCTACTTCAAAATAGAAAAACTACCTTAAAATGGGGAGGGGGACTCAGTCTCCAGGTCTGTTTTTATAATAAAAACAACTACTGCTACAAGGGACAGAAAAGCTATAGATACTTGTATTTTTATTAGGCTGTGAGGCAGTGACCAAGATTCATAGCCATATGCCATAAACCCACAGCCATATTCAGGCAACCTAAATTTCCCCCCATCCCTGTAATGGACCCTCCCGTTGGCTGGCTCCAGGTCTTCAGAGCCTCAGGCTGAAAGGAAGCTCAGGAGATCTGGCTGGCTAACTGCTATCTTGCAAGTGCAAGCAGCTCTACAGAGTCAACTTTCCGCTGTTCTCAGCTGTGCCCTGAAAACCTTTTCAGGAAGAAGAAAGGAAGGTGAAAGATTTCTTCAGTATGCAGGCCCCTCACTCAACAAAACACTTGCACCGAGCTTTGTTGCAATCAGTACTCCCACCAAGGGCCATGTCCTTTCAGCAGAAGTGGGACAGTCTCTCCGGAGACACGGAACAGTTGCTTCAAGCAGTAGACTCACTGTTGAAAACTGATGGTTTGATATGCGATGTTAAATGTAGTACTTGGGCTGGACAAAACCCAACATTGCTGTGACTTCAGTGAAGTAAGTGAAATTCCCCCAAAGATAAATCTACCTCGAAGTCCATACATTTTGCACATTTCTGAACTTGGATATCATCCTTTTATCCAGGGTGACAAAACTCAGCCCAGGACAAAAGCCAGCGATCTGAACAGACTAACTGGCCAGAATGCTGAAGTACTGGCTTTCATGTCATGGGTCAGTACTGGAAAAAACTCAAGTGTTCTAGGATCGAAGGAAAAAATGACGGGTGTGAATCTCTGAAATATTTCTTAAGCAGCTGAAGCTAATGCAATGCAGTTACCGCATTGGACAGTACATTTCTGGGAGAACTGTCAGAAGGAATAAGCAGAGCAGGTAGATCTGAAGGAGTCTGCTTTGCTATTCACGCTGTCATGGTTTTGGCTGGGACAGAGTTAATTTTTTTCGTAGAGGCTCACACAATGCTGTGTTTTGGATTTTTGATGAAAATAGTGGTGATGTTTTTGGTTGCTGCAGAGCAGTGTTTACACAGAGCCAAGGACTTTTTTGCTTCTTGTGCTGCCCTGCCAGCGAGGAGGCTGGGGGTGCACAAGGAGCTGGGAGGAGATATAGCCAGGGCAGGTGACCCAGGCTGGCCAAAGAGATATTCCACACCATATGACGTCATGCTCAGCCATAAAAGCTGGGGGGAAGGAGGAGAAAGGGGAGGACGTTCGGAGTGATGGCGTTTGTCTTCCCAAGGAACCGTTAGCGTGATGAGCCCTGCTTTCCTGGCAGTGGCTGAACACCTGCCCGCCCATGGGAAGTAGCGAATGAATTCCTGGTTTTGCTTTGCTTGCGCACGCGGCTTTTGCTTTACCTAGTAAACTGTCTTGGTCTCAACCCACGAGTTCTGGCACTTTTACCTTTCTGATTGTTTCCCCTCCCATGTGGGGAGAGTGAGCAAGCGGCTGTGTGGCACTTAGCTGCCTGCTGGGGCTAAACCACAACACAGACTTAAACCTCCAGTTCTCCTCTGGAGCCAATGTACTGATGTCCTGACTCTCAGCATCAGGGCTCCAAAGGCCCTGCAAGTTCAAATTCCACCTCCCCTACCTTCCTCTGTCTCCCAAGGGCTGTAATATCAGCTCTTGCTGCCTCTCCTCTGTCATTTGCCTTTCTCACTTTACGTCCCTCATCCCCTTTTAGATGAGTTTTGAAAAGCCCTGCTTAGACTGCCAAGACAACACCATCTTCTGCAGTGCTGCCAAGAGCTCCAAACCAGAAAGATCACTAAAAGAAAATCTGTTAACAGCTAGTGGATGCTGTGCTGGTCTGGAAATGGTGGGAAAAGCAGTCTGCTCAGCCTGTTGCTTCTCCAGAGGTGACTGCCAACAACAAGCTGTACTTCTTCACTTTCTCTCCACTTGTCTGCCCCCCAAGAACAGCCCTTCCTTCTCGTTTTAACTTTGCCTCTTTTGCAAACAAAAAAAGGGTAACATCAGCTGCATATCACCAGAGGACCCACAAACAACTCCTTTAACCACAAACAACTTTTCCCCTTTCTAAAGCCCCAGGCTGTGATGAGGGAGAGGGCTGACAGTACTATTTCACCTCAGCAAGCCAGCAAAAGTAGTCATGAAGCTCTGGACAGAAGCACATTTCACGGGTGCCGCTGAAGTTTCATTAGTCCCTTTTTCCTTACAAGGCCTTAAACTTCCTCCTTTCAACACAGCAGGGCAAAGAAATATACAGATGGCCATTAAAAACATACCCTTCCCAGGAGCTCCTCTCAGCTCTGACACTGCTACGTATAGGCCTGCTACCCAGGAATTTGCTGGAGACAGAATACTCATCAGATCCTTTCTCCAAGGATAAATGAATCAGAGAATGGCTTGGGTTGGGAAGGACCTTAAAGCCCACCCAGGTCCAGCCCCCTCAGCATCAGGCTGCCCAGGGCCCCATCCAGCCTGGCCTTGAGCACCTCCAGGGATGGGGCACCCACAGCTTCTCTGGGCAGCCTGTGCCAGGGCCTCACCACCCTCTGAGTGAAGAGTTTCCTCCTAACACCCAGTCTAACTCTCCCCTCTTTCAGTTTAAAGCCGCTCCCCCTTGTCCCGTCACTACCCGCCCGTGTGAAGAGTCCCTCTCCATCTTTTCTGGAAGCCCCCTTCAGGTACTGAAAGGCCGCAGTGAGGTCTCCCCGGAGCCTTCTCTTCTCCAGGCTGCACATCCCCAGCTCTCCCTGCCTCTCTTCATAGCAGAGGTGCTCCAGCCCTCTGGGCATCCTCGGGGCCTCCTCTGGACCCGCTCCAACAGGTCCACGTCCTTCTTGTGCTGGGGGCCCAGACCTGGATGCAGTGCTCCAGGTGGGGCCTCACAGGGCAGAGCAGAGGGGGACAATCCCCTCCCTCGCCCCGCTGCCCACACCTCTGTTGATGCAGCCCAGGTCACAGTTGGCCTTCTGGGCCGCGAGCGCACACTGCTGGCTCGTGTCGAGCTTCTCGCCCACCAGAACCCCCAGTCCTTCTCCGCAGGGCTGCTCTCAGTGAGTTCTTCTCCCAGTCCGTGCTCATGTCTGGGATTGCCCCGACCCAGGTGCAGCACCTTGCACTTGGACTTGCTGAACCTCATTGGGTTCACATGGGCCCACCTCTCAAGCCTGCCCAGGTCCCTTTGGGTGGCATCCCTCCCTTCTGTTGTATCAGCTGCACCACTCAGCTTGGTGTCATCTGCAAACTTGCTGAGGGGACACTCGATCCCACTGTCTATGTCACTGATAAAGGCATTAAAAAGCACCAGTCCCAAGACAGACCCCTGAGGGACACCACTCATCATCGGCCTCCACCCGGACATAGAGCAATTGACCACAACTCTCTGGCTTAATGGGACTTGACATCCCCACCACAAGTACAAGCAGCAGTAGCATCATGCATTTTAGAGACCCAATGTTTCCTCTGAGACACCTGGAGCTCTTTGCTAACACCAACAGCCACTCCAGAACAGGGAAGAGGACACTGAGGTTGTGACTTAGCCTGAAAGGACTCCTGTATTTCAGGTGCAACTGAAATCCTCCCATCATCAGAGACAGATTCCAGCATCAGCCACTGTGTTACACATTTTCTCTCCACTGTGCCCCAAGGGTCTCAAGACAGCTCAGTGCTTGACCGGTTCTCCCCAAGTACCAATGAAACAGTGTCAACTATGCAGAGATTTTACTGCTCACACATCAGCTCCAACCCATCCTTGCCTGGCTGAGATTTGCTCTCAGCACAGCCTGAAAGTTGCGCTGGTTTTGCTTTAAAACAAAATGCAAACAAATAAAAAAAAAACCAACAACTCATGGACAACTCCTGCTGAGCTGCCATGAACCAAGGCCTCATCAACATTGTGGATAAGCAACTTGGTTTTTGTTTTCCACGAGGACTGCTACATCTAGAAAGAGTCTCTTGCCCTGTCCCCTTCCTCGGGGAGTCTCTTGAAGCTGTGACTTTAGATACCTTGCCTACAGACTTCAGAATGCCTTCCACTCTCACAGCATTCACCTGTGTTCACTGCTGCCTTGCTGTGACACAAATCAAGGGTGGATGGCCACATACTTTTTCTCTGAAACACTGTCCCTGCCCCAAGAATAGCTCCCCCTTGTCCCTTGAAGCTAGCTGTGGTTCAGCACTGCATTGCCAACCACTTGTTTGCTGCTGGTTACCCCTGAGCAGATTCCAAAGAGGAAAAGAACAGGGTACAAACTCATCACTGAAGTCAACACGTGGTTTTTGGCCTCTGAAATCCAAGCAGAGATCTGCAAGTCCACTGGTGAATCCTCCCCAACAAAGGCTCCTGACATACCTGCTTGGCGACTGGAGAACGCAAAGACCATGATATCATCAAAGCTCCAGGTGTAGTCCTGGTGGGGTGGGTAGAACATCAGCTTGGTGGAGGCCTCTTTCCTCAAGTCAATGAGGAATGTGGAATGAATCATTGGGACAGCAAAACAGCCTGTCCTCTTCCATTCCCGAATCAGGGGATAATCCAGGGTCCTTTTGTAATAGCCCTGCAAATACAACGAGTAGGCTGCTTGTTACAAGAGATTTGTTTCATAGATGTTCCCTAGCAAAAGCTCACACCCTTAGTCCTCCCCAGCAGAGATGGATCAGTGGCCAGTTCTCAGATTTTGAAGTATCCCCCATTTGGAAAGGGCTTAGTCAAGTATTTAGAAACAATTCCCATCCCAGAAGTTAAAGCCTGACCCTCTCTCTTTTTTAGCAGCTATTGGAAATCCAAGCCTTTCCACTGCAAAACTGCCTTGCAATAAGAGCTTCAAACCTGGGACTATTTTCTCCTGGCTCTCCAAAAACTTTTTTTGCACTCAGACTCTCAGGTCTGATCCTGGAAGCTGCTGAGTGTCTGTGGCATCCTCCATGTTCAACAGGCACAAAGAGCATTCAGTGTCTCTCAGAATAGGACCTACAAATTATTTCTGACCATGACTTAAAAAACAAAACAAAACAAAACAAAAAAAACCACAACATTTTCTTGACTGGAGGGAAGGCAACATCACGGTCTCCATCAGCTCTATAACAATCCCTGCTTCCTCCATCCCAGGGCAAGCAGGTTTAATACCCGCTCCTGAGCTCTCCCCACAGAGTCTGTCTAGGGGGGGCACTTCAGTCGGCTCCTGTCTCTGTACCCACAAGCTTTGCAAGCCTTCCAGCTCTGTAGTGTGCAGCTCACAGCTGGTTTTGAAGGTGCAATACATCTAAAGCTATCAGTTCCAGAAATAAATACACTGAATTCCTTCAGGAAGGAAGTCCTAAGGCACCAGTTGGACACCCAAACATGGCTGACGGTTGAATCCAGAGTAGATTCTGGTCTTCAACAGAAATGATGAGTCACTAAAATAAGTTAAAGTTACTTCTACGTTACATTTTCCATGAGTATTCCAGCAACAACAGCCAAGCAAATCACTGCAAAACCACTTTACCCTCGTTTTGTGTAAAACTGCGATGCATCTGTTTGTTTATACTACTGCGATCCCTCATCTCCCCTTCAAATCCCTTCTGACCACACTGTGAGGACCAGATATCTCAAACACAGCCAGTCTGACTTGAAAAGTGAGCAGGTAGAGACCTTACTAGCATTCTCCCTGAAGGAAGGGTTAAGACATTCAACCTTTAACAGACATTGGAGAATGCCCACAGGTAAAAGATGCTGGAAACTAACCTTTCCTCCTCCAGTCACACACTACAGGGTTTTAGGGCTTTTTACTGATCATAAATTGTGTGTAATCAAGAAAGACTCCAACTTGTCAACACTGCTGCCGTGCTTTCCTAAAGTTAGCTTCATGACAACTAAATGTCAGGCTGTCTGGAGCCGGGTTTGGCTTGTTGTTGCTCAGTGCCGGAGGCCGTGTCTCAGGGCGTGCTCCAGTTGTTATTCCCTCCCCAGATCCCCAGGGAGAGCAAGGGTGAGAAAGCAGCGTGAAGATGTGGGATTGTGAGCACAGAAACAGACAGCAGCAACTAAGAAAAAAAATGAAGTGGGAACTTTCCTTTTCATTTGAGCAGATTTTTCCTCCTCAAATTCTGCAAGATGTATTTGCTGTTATTTTTTTTTCCCCTCTTCTCTTCTCAGCTAATGCTGGTATTGATGGAAACTTACTACTGGACAGGTAACGTCAGGGGCCAGGGCTGAGGCTGGTGCACACAGGCAGGGATCCACTTCAGTCTGTGAAGCAATGTTGATTTAAAGCAGTGGAAAACCTGGCTGTCTCAGTACTTAACCTTAAAAACCTACAGGAAAATGCCTTCACTACGAAGCTTTTATCTCCATTTTAGAACAAAACTGAAACAAATAACCCTCACACACACACACACCTGTCCTTGTCTATATATTTAACTCCCAAGAATTTGGAAAGTTCAGGATCTTTTCCTGCTATTTATACTCAAGTAGTTAGTCTGAGCTGCGGAACTCTATGCCACAGGATGGCATGGTTGCCAAAAAAGGATTCAAATAGTGATTGCTGTAAAAGAGAAAAATCACAGACAGCTTTAAAGGCAAAGACCTACTTCAAGAAGTCCTAGAGAAGGAGATTTCTAGAGCATGGAAAAATATTGTGTGGAACTATCATTCGCTTACGTGTTTGCCATGTTCTTACATTATTCCCTAGGCATCTGCTACAAACCAGTGCTATCAGAAAGACCAGGACAGTTGTTATGTTTTCACTTTGCCTGTAACATTGGGAACAATGATGTTTCACATCAGGTAAATTGAAGAGGGGAGCGTGGTTTGCGCTTTGCTTCATTCCAGCAATAATGACAACAATTAGTATCTGGTTAGCTCTCCAGAATAAAGCAAGAGGGTAGGGAAGGTTAGGACTGTGGAGCCCCTCTGAAGTACTCATACTCACACGCTCCAGGGAAGCTTAAAGATGTATCCGCAGCTCAGGCTTAAACACATTTGTCTATGCAGTAGGGCGAGCTTGTATGTACAATGAAGGAAAGACAAGATTTAGGGATGGAAGGAAAACGCAAATCCTAAAACTTTCCAGGGCAAACAAGGGCATAAAAGGGGAATTTTTCAGGAGAATGAAAAAACGCTTGCTAGGTTAGGAGATATACAGCTTAGCTGTCTCCCCAAAACATGACAAAATATATGATGGCAGCAGACTGGAGAACAGATCAAAAAACCTCATCTCATTAGTGAAGTTTACCTGTGGGCTGGGAGAAAAAAGCATTAACTACATTCCCCATCTCAGCTTGAATGTCCTGGAAAGCCCATCTAGAGCTTAGTCAAAAACATTTCAAAGGAAAATAGTGGAGAAAAAAAGGCTAAAAATGACTGTGGCAACAGATCTGCCTCTCTATATAACTGATTCTCTTAACAAAATCCTTTTATAAACAAGGTGATTGTACTGGGTCTGGCTGGGATGTAGTTAATTTTCTTCACAGCAGCCCATATGCTACTATGTTTTAGACTGGTGACCGAAACAGCGTTGATAACAAACCGATGTTTAGCTCTTCCTGAGCAGTGCTCACTCAGCATCAAGGCATTCACAGAATCACAGAA
>VXAL01012490.1:1671-63257 GCA_013399475.1 Chauna torquata
GCCTCCAGTTTTAACCTCCGTCTATTTTGAGAAATGCTATTTTCTATTTGTCTACATTCCTATTCTGGGACTTACCCTTTTACGCTATGTCTTAAAAACCTTTGGTGAGGGGCTTTATCAAAAACTTTGTGGAAATTCAAGGAAAGCACACCAGCTGTACCACCCTTATCCACATATTTTCTGGCTCTTCAAAGAACTCCAGGACGTTTGCAGATTTCCTTTTTGCAAAGTTCATGTTATTTTTCCCATGCAGTTCATAGTTTTTCGGGCTTCTACGAATCAACCTTATTCAGTATTAAAATTTGTGCTAAACTGCCTAAGACCAACACCACGATTACAAGCTTGCAGTCCCCTGGATGATTTAAGAACCATTTTTAAAAACTGGCATCACACTATCCAGCCTCAAAGTCTCTGATAACAAGTCAGTTTTAAGCATGTGGTTATGCATCACTGTCAGCAATCTGGGCATTCTTTTTCCTGGAATTCTTTCAGAACTTTTAGGTGAATCAGGTCTGGTACTGGTAATTTTATCATATCATTTTTGTTCCATGATCACTAAATCACTTTCATATATCCTTCGAGGAATCCCAATAAGGAACATTCCAGCATTGGATTCTACAGTTTCTTCTGCAGATAACATAAACGCAAAAAATTTATTTAAGTTCTCTGAAACAGGCCTCTCTAAGTATTACTTCTACACCATAATCATTGGCTCAACAGACTCTGGCAAGCATGTTGGTCCTGATGCATCAGAAGCAAGACTTACTACTACTGTTGACTCTTTGCGCATTCTCTCAAATCTCCCTTAGCCTGCCTTACTGTGTTTTTACATTTAAATCTGTTTAAAATATCATTTGTGTGTGAATTCAGCTTTTTAAGCAGACACTCAATTCTTTCTAACAACTTCCTTTACTCTGTTGTCTAGTTGTGTTGTCTTCCTTTTGCTTTTCCTCAAGCCTCTGAAGACAGGTGGTGGGTGCTGGCCTTGTATTTCACATATGGTGTCCTTAAGTAGCTCCCACACAACCTGGTACAGCTTCCTTCTCTTAGCTGACGTCTTTTAGGTTCTTCTTAGTAAGAATCTTTATTTTTGTGTAGTGTCCCTTCTTGAAGTGCATTATAACTGTTGTGGATTTTTTTTCTTGTTGTTTCGGTAGGATGTTAACCTAATTACATTACAGTCGTTGTTGCCAAGTGCCTCTTCTGAACCACAGAACCCATCTACTCTGGACAAAGTCCTGGGTCACGCTTCCTCTTACAGCCCCACTAACCAATGGCTTGGGTATTGACTGTGTCTAAAAGCAGACTTTGCACAATATCCTGATTTGTGAGTCACATAATCTGCACAGGGAGAAACTGAAGACCCCATTACTGCTCTGTGTCTGCTGCTTCTCTGATCTTTCAGCACACATCAATGTGTATTCACAATCCCAGCTGGATACATGATGAAACAGGCCCCGAGCTTGCTTTGCTTTTTGATATGTACACTCAGTACACAAACAAATTGATCTAAGGCATCCAGGAGATACTTGAAATTATTCCAATGAATAAATTAATATTGACAATATGTTTTGGGCCTCCTGTCAGTTTATGCAAAATATTCTTTATGGAGCCCTTAATAAGTTTTCCTAAGTAACAACTTTGCTGTTACAAATTCTGTACTGTTCATTGACGTAATTTTTAAATGAAAGCAAATATTTCAACCTTTTAATGATCCTTCTCATTAATATTATTATTATTTTTAATTTCAAGCTCTCTGTCTTCATTCACTTTGGCTTTCTTGGGGTGATGTGCAAACAACCTGAGCCAGTCACTTTTATATGGAGGCATCACAGAGCATTTCCTGAATGGGCTCAGTGATGATCGCAAAAACACTGACAATGATTGTGTTTACTCAGTAAGAAAGCGAAGAATAATATGGGGCTGAGCAGATTCACAGCCATGAAAGAAGAACAGAGATTCAATGACAACCAGTAACTCTTTTGAAGACGACCAAATCAGAAATGCTCAAGGATCCTAAAGCTGCCTACAGAGTTTTCACAGTTTAGCAGCTGCAAAGACTAATTGCTTCTAAATACAGAAATCTTCTTAGCCTTTGGCTGATAAGATTACTTTTCTGTGTTTGGACAGCATTGCCACAAATTGGAGGGGGAAGATTTGTAATGTCTATATTAAAAAATGGGAGACATTTTAAACATTTGATGTCACACGTACACTTAAAAAACTTGTTCTTTCATCTAACTTTGCAGGCAACAACTTTACATTCAAAGAGTTTTCTTTAAAATCTTTTTTTTTTCAGATCTAGTTTTCTATGAATGCTTGGTTTAAAGAACCCAAACCTCTCCCTTTACTCAGAATAATAACAGAAATGATAAGAACAGTTGCAAGCTTAAAATCCTGATCAGCGTTTAAAATATTCTTTCCAAATACACCAGGTAAAATGTATAAGAAGTTATTCAGACTACAGGACCACAGACTATTAAATGATAAGCAACCTAATGGAAAACTGATACGCAGTTTTCCCTTACGATAAAACAGTATCAAAGAGCAGATCTAAACTGCCATCTAACAGTACACAGATGATGAAATAGCAAAATGAAGACACTCAGCAACAAAACCCAGCCCCAATTTATCACTTTTATTATAAAAGTAATCAAATATTTAGACGTGATAACTTCTCAATTCAATTATTGCAATATTTTACAACATTCCTTAACTTTTTACATAGCATGCTATAACCTATCACATTTAACTTCACACATGAAAGAGATGCCACAACTACAGTTTGATACACGGTTCTCTAAGTGAATCATATTTCAGAACACATTGGAAAAGGAAAGTCTGAAAGAATGCAAATCTTCCCAGTGTTTTATTTTGCATTACTTCTTTTATCCATTTGCCTTTGGATCTTAACTCTGATTTTAATTAAATTTAATGCCAAAGTGTCTAAGCAGTTTTGTAAAAACAGGAACGCGTCAGGGTCTAGGTTCAGTGTATTTTTATCAATCACACTGTAAATTAATTTCCTTTTAAAGAATAGTTGAAAACATTCATGTAAGTAATTTCTCAGTTACCAAGTGTTCTACATTAAGTTAATCATACACATAAACACGCAAACAGCAATGCTGTAAAAATGAGAAACACCATAGGGAAGATCCCGAATAGTTATGTAAATCAGTAATCTGCCAATCTGTAATAGCTGGGAATCTGGTGCCACAGTCTTTCCAGTGATATGGGTTGGTCTTGCTTGCAAGCTGCATGGCAGTGAGGTTCTGACCTGGCTAGAGCTGTGAGGCCAGACTGCTTATTCCTTTTCTCTACATTGAGCACTCTTAAAAATACTGAAATGGCTTTTATTATAGGAAAGCTAGGTTGTACTAGAATGGGCATTAGGACAGGTAACCTTCTAGGGGTAAACTAAACAATATGTAAACATATCTCCACCTTGCCTACTACATCTTTGCAAATCAGTCCTCTTTACTCAGGCTTGCCCTCAGTCCAGCACATTGGTGACTTCCAGAGCTGCAGACGAGTCTACACAGTCCCCTTTGGGTCTCTAGGAAAAGTCCCTCCATCATTTCTGTAGCCTGGGTACCTGCTGTTCTCAGCAGATGTCTGGTCTCTGCTACTCACAGGCTTACTCCTTAGCCACCATCATCTCTCTGCCACCTGTTTGCCCATTACTCTCTACAAAGTTAATCTCTTTCAGCAAACGTCTCCTCATCAACTGAGGACTCTATCCTGGCTTCTCTACTGGACAGCTACAGTATTTCAAAGAATTAAACATGATATTATACTATGATTATTCCTAACAGATTGCAAAGGAAAAAAATGATACCACCCTACACAAATAAATGTTTGGGAAGTGACTGGAATAATTCTGATACATGTTCTCAACGAGAACTATGCGTACTCTTTTGTCCTAGGGATTGATCAATGTGTACATCTTCTGCTTTATGCTACTACATCATCTCCTTCTGGGTACAGCAAAATGTTACTGGGATAACATGGATCAGTCTACCATTTCCAGGATTCCTTATGCTGCTTCCTACAAGTGAAGCACTTAAAATGGCAATGTGAGCACACTGACCTGTCTGTTTAGCATAGTAACATGCCAAGTTCTTTTTAGTTCCCATTTAATTTGGTGAAAAACAGCAGTTGCTCAGCATCTCACTGAAGGATAGTATCTTTGAAAATGAGAGACACTTTCTTACTGTTTTTCAGTTATACAACGAGCTGTGAAATAAACTTGCTATGATAAAGGAAAATTTGTTCATCTGTCTACACTTGACATAATATTTCATACAAATCTTAAAATCTTTCATCTGCCTGGAGAATACAGTTTTTTCCATCATATATTGCACCCTCAGTCCAGACTAGTGGTGATGCTATTGCTTTTTGCTTTACTTGGTGTACTGCCTGGCACATTTACAAACTGAAAACTAAATCTCTCTTTTCCACTTCATAGAACTTTGGGTATCAATAGTGAAAAGTCATAGACAACACATAATATGGTACAGACATGCATAATTTTTCTTTCCCTTTGATGTATCTATACACATATTTAGATGCCTATTACTGATTGACTATCTCACATGCTTTATTGCACTGGCTAATGTATGCTACTAATAACCCCACTGGGAGGAAGGCAAACTCTCTCACCATAAAAAGCTATTGCTTCAGAAAAAGAAGAAAAGGCTTGTCCCAAAGAGAACTTATTCTAATACAAGCACCTAATTTTAACCTATATGCTGACTTTTGGGAAGGAGGTTCTCCCTAAATGAAATAATCAGCAACAGGTAAGAAAACTGTGACAGAAGGAGAGGGGAATAAATCCGGATCTAGTAAATCCTTCTCTAGGCCTTAGCGATACTTCCTTTCTACTTTTTTCACAATCTAGACAAGATTCAGACAAAGAGAAGATGACACAGGACATTTAGGAGCCCTAAGAGGTTATTGTCCTATCGCATTACTGAGTATGGCCTGCGACACATTAACTATGTTCCCACACCTCTTGAGCACCTGAACCTGTAGGCAGGGGTTGGGGGAGAAAAGTCCCTCCCACTGTAAGTGAAGAGCAGGTTCGAGACCACCTGATGAAACAAAACAGGTACAAGTCTATGGGGCTCGATGACATGCATCCCAGGATCCTGAGGGAGCTGGCTGATGTAGTTGCCAAGCCACTCTCCATCATATTTGAAAAGTCATGGAAGTCAGGNNNACTGCATCAGTTTACAAGGGAAGACTGACCAATGTCATCTACTTGGACTTCTGTAAGGCCTCACACGGTTCAACATGCTATCCTTATCTCTAAATTGGAAAGATGTGGGTTTGAAGGGTGGACTATTCAGTGGATAAGGAACTGGATGGCCGCAGCCAGAGAGTTGTGGTCAATGGCTCTGTGTCCAGGTGGAGGCTGGCAACGAGTGGTGTCCCTCAGGGGTCTGTCTTGTGACCAGTGCTGTTTAATATCTTTATCAATGACATTGACAGTGGGATCGAGTGCACCCTCAGCAAGTTTGCAGATGACACCAAGCTGAGTGGTACAGCTGATACACCAGAAGGAAGGGATGCCATCCAGAGGGACCTGGACAAGCTTGGGAAGTGGGCCCATGTGAACCTAATGAGGTTCAACAAGTTCAAGTGCAAGGTGCTGCACCTGGGTTGGGGCAATCCCAGACATGACTACAGACTGGGAGAGGAACTCATGGAGAGCAGCCCTGCAGAAAAGGATCTGGGGGTTCTGGCGGACAAAAAGCTTAACATGAGCCAGCAGTGTGTGCTCGCAGCCCAGAAGGCCAACTGCATCCTGGGCTGCAGCAACAGAGGTATGGTCATTGGGTCGAGGGAGGTGACTGTCACCCTCTGCTCTGCCCTTGTGAGGCCCCACTTGGAGTCCTGCATCCAGCTCTGCGGCCCCCAGCACAAGAAAGACAAGGACCTGTTACAGCAAGTCCAGAGGAGGGCCACAGAGGTGATCAGAGGGCTGGAGCACCACTCCTACGAAGAAAGGCTGAGAGAGCTGGGGATGTTCAGCCTGTAGAAGAGAAGGCTCCAGGGAGACCTTCTTGCAGCCTTTCAGTATTTGGATCAGGCTTATAAAAAAAGACGGAGAACAACTTCTTGCTCAGGTAGATAATTATAGGACAAAGGAGAATGGTTTTAAACTAAAAGATGAGAGATTTAGATTGGATGTTAGAAGGAAGTTCTTCTGTCAGAGGGTGGTGAGGCACTGTAACACATTGCTCAGAGAAGTTGTGGATGCCCCATCCCTGGAGGTGTTCAAGGCCAGGTTGGATGGGGCCCTGGGCAACCTGATCTAGTGGGTGGCACGCAGCCCATGGCAGGGGGGTTGGACCAAGGCCCCTTCCAATCCAAGCCATTCTGTGATTCTGTGAAACTATTATTTTTCATAAGCATCTTGAGTTGGCCTGGATGCTGTCAGTACACATGCCATTCCCTATGCAGTTAGCACTGAAGACCTTTTGGACTTAAGCAGTACAAAGCTTCAAAGGAAAACACCTCTCCTCTGGCTTAATTTTAAACTGGCCACTTCTAATCTGAAAAAAGGGAAACAGATATAACTGTATGATGGTTTGACTCTGATGAAACTGGACAGCACAGCACATATTTCACCTTTCCTTCAATCCTTTTGGACTGTAATGGAAATTGGTCTGCTTCACATTTTCCAAAACCTTCTATTTCAGGAAAAAGAAAAAAAAGCTTTTACTTTAAATATTTCATCAATTAAATCACTTTTGAAGAACAAGAAGAATTACTGTGTAAAACAGTAAAAAAAAAGTTTATTATTATTATTCACACTTGAAAATTGTAAGAAACTGCTGAAGGGCTTACAACAGGTATTTAACAATATTATTCTTTTTGTCTGCACTGCATGCAAAAATACTCCAGAGCATTTCCAGTGATATGGTGAAAATCAGTACACTGAGCTATGTCCAGCTTATGACACCTTACAAGAGCTACTTCAAGAGAGAAAATAACTCATTCTTTTATTCTTCCTGACCTTTTAGTAGCAATTAATATCACATATCACAAAGGTTTATGAAGTGTTTGGGACAGCAAAAAAACCCGAGCACTATTCTGGTTATCATCTCATCCTTCTTGCCATAATAGCTCTACAAGTACCTTCTCAGCTAATCAACAAAAGTTCCCTTTTATTATGCTGCGAGTATTTTGTGCAATGCCTCTAACATTACTACAGTTCATCACTAGAATCTACCTGATTTTTCCTGAAGAGATACAATTTCAGACTATAGCTCATAAGGTTAAATTTCAACAAGTACACAAATGAAAACACCCTCAAA
This sequence comes from Chauna torquata, assembly GCA_013399475.1. Lineage (NCBI taxonomy): Eukaryota > Metazoa > Chordata > Aves > Anseriformes > Anhimidae > Chauna > Chauna torquata. Next base: position 8,997 of record VXAL01012490.1, read on the forward strand.
AACCCCACTTCCATCCTCCTAGTCTGGTTCTGCCTAAAAACAACTTCATTTGGGGTGCAAAATTGTTGCTTTTATGTTTGTAATCTGACACTATTCTTTCCAGTTGTAATCACTTCTTTCCAGAGTGGAAAATATCCTGCATCCCATTTCCAAAGTGGGTATCTCAGCACCATTCCAATAGTGAGATACTCAGAACTTTGTCAAAAGCTTTGCCACCACTTGAGTAAGGGACTCAGCCTGAAGTCAGTAAAACAGCTCTTCTGGAGTAGTGACAATGTTACAAAACCTTACTTTCTTAGTATTTCTTCTGCGTTGGATTTCTGCTATACTTTAATCCAAAATTTTTCAAAAGCTGGAAACAAGCGATATAGCACTTTTGCCTCAAAGACTTTGCTTCTGTTCTGTCTCATCTGACTTATACTTGCTGTTAAAACGGTGTGAAGGCTTCCTATACTCAAGCTGCAGAAATTGCTTCCACCACAACTTAGCATAGCCAAGTAATAACTGATTTTTCCCAAGATACGTACTACACCAGAGAAAGTTTTCTGACACTAAAGAAATGTATTTTATATTCAGAGCCCCATGACACATCCCACACAGAACTTTGTTTAAACACGAAACAATGTACAAATGATTTCTTCACTTGTAAAGAACAAAAAGGAGCCTGCTTATAGGCTCCAGTTACAAACAATCTTCCCCTACATCATTAAGCCAGTTGGCATAAAGTGAAGGTACTGGATTTAGATGCAAGGAAAACAGGTCTGAGGACTTTTTTAGTTTGTTTAAGCAGTAACAACAGCTTCCTGAACTTTAATTAAAAAGTGCAAGTCTGGTGAGAAAAATCTCATTGAAAATGCAAATGTTTTCCTGGAGTCAAAGAGTACAGCTTCATTTGGCTTTTTCTTTTGAGCCTTCAGAACACAAACTTTTTACAGCTGATTAGACAATGCAGGCTGGCTAACTTGGTATCATGAATTTAAAATGATGTGTGCTTCTGGAATAATCATACATCTTACATGACTGCTACTGTTCCTATCCGTACAAAATATCCAAGTCTTTTACACTCTCCTACTACTACTCTTACAGCTCTATCACAGTATACAGGACGTTAAAATTGCTTTCTCAGTAATTGCGTTTTATTTTTGGCATAAAATTTCTGGGTGGCTCTATAGCTCTACACCTTATAAAAAAAGTGCCCTTTTTCCCTTTTTTTGGTAATAAATGAATGGCCTTTGTTCTATATGAGCCCTAAAGATACACGTTTTTATGCACAACTCAGCTCAGTTTCAATTCTTTCTAAAGGACAGCTAAAAGAGTTGCAAAATGAACCATGAGAAACTAGGTCATTTTATGCTTCATCAGTGCTGTTCATTGATGAACAGAAACAAGAAAGAAGGACAGGAACACAAAAAAATTAACTTATTTAAAACATAAAATCCAATAAATCTGCAGTAAGATTACAAGCTACCTGCACGCCTCATGAGCAAAAGCAGGTTTCTTAAGGTTTCACTGGAATGCTGAGTTTGAAATCACACCCCCAACCCTTCCTAAAAGCTATCTTTAGTCAAGTTAGAAAAGAGACAACCCACTACAGGTTTCTGCCCTCTCAGAGAATTAGCAGCTTGACTATGGTAGTCAGTTCTTGCATTCACAGGACTTATTTAATCCTGGAATACTACAGTTCACAAAAAATCTCACAGCAAGTGACATGACCAACAGACTACACCAATGGCTCTAGGCTCTCTGGAGATATGGGCAGAGCACTGACCTCTGTCTTGACCTGAAAGCAGGACTGGGAAAGAGGGCCACCTGGATGGAGAGACAGTAGGTGCTTGGCTCCATGGTTTTGGCCGCTTTTCTGAGTGAGAGAAGATCAAGGGAGACTGCAGCCTAAATTTTTACTACTCACTCATTCACTGAAGGAGAGAGATGCTAACCAGGACTTCACACAAGGTCACTTCTTCTGCCATTACCTTATACACAGCACGCAGAGAGAATATCCACTGTTTTAACAAATATGGTAACACAAAAAGCTGGCAGAAATTCACCAGAAAATGGACTTCAAACAGCTCAAAATAATTCAGGGCTTTCAGTTTATTTGGCTTTTAGGATAAGCATTTCACTGCTAGGAAGTTTAAGCGTGTAGAATTACTGTCATTAAAAAAGAAGGTAAAAAAAGTGAAGCATAAGAAAATTTGTAAATAAAACTAGGTTACATAATATACAATGAAGTTGTAATATAGCTGCTAGAGGCATTTCACTTTAATACATGCATACTTAGCCAACAATGTATTTTTAACAAAACAAAAATGCCAGAGACAGAAAAGGAAAAGCACTGGAAATGACAGCTACAGAGCAGTCAAGTAATTTAACCATTGCAATTTTTACTTACACGTTTCTCCACGTATTTGCAACAGTTCTTATAGCGTCTATAAAGCTTTTACTGAAGTTCTCAAAACAATATATGTTTTTGAGCTAAACACTTAAATTGTGATGTTTATTTTCAAGTACATAAGTTTCTGATTATTAGCAGGTGCTGTGTATTGTTACAATTTCTAGATGGTATGTCAAAGGAAATAATTTATCAGAATTTTTCCATGGGAAAAGTAATTTGAGTTTTAAACATAGATCTAAATTCCTTGAAGTCACAGAAATATCCTACAGCCTGACGGAAATTAGAAATACAGATACACACACATACACACACACACACACGAAGGAAACACTGTATATTGTATTTGATCATCTTTAATTCTTCCTTGACATATTCTTCGTTCCTTTCAGAAAAAGATCAAAATTGTGTAATACTTAGCATTAAAGCATTCCACCCGTCAAAAGAATATTCAAGATTATGGTACTACAGTTTGGCTGAGCAGCATTTCAGAACTGACTACAAATACTTACTTCACCAAGCATATGCTTTAAAACAATCATGTGCAAACATAGCTAAAGAATCACTGAAGAGTAGAAAAACTGAAAAGGACAGCAGAACATATATAGAAAAAACATTAAAGGCTCAACAGAAAGTGACTTATTAGCAGAGATAAATGTGAGGTTTCCATTGGCAACTGCTACAAAGGAGATGGCAAGAAAATGTGGTATTTTTTGCAGGAGAAAAAAAGCTGGCCAAAATAAAGGATAAGATTAAACCTGGATCCTGAGATGAAAATAAAAGAGCTTTATCATTGTTTTACTGCTTTAGGTCTTACAGATAACTCTATGGCTATGTATTTTATGTATTTTATGTATTTTATTTTATTTTTTTTTATGTATTTTATTTATGTATTTAGGACTTGAGGTAATGGCCGTAAGTTGCGCCTGGGGAAATTTAGATTAGATATCAGGAAAAACTTTTTCTCTCAGAGAGTGGTCAGGCACTGGAACGGCCTGACCAGGGAGGTGGTGGAGTCACCGACCCTTGCGGTTTTTAAGAAGCACCGGGACAAGGTGCTACAAGATATGGTTTAGTAGCTTAGCGGGTAGTATTGGTTGTAGGATGACGGTTGGACTAGATGATCTTGAAGGTTCTTTCCAACCTTGTGATTCTGTGATTTTCATTTCTTAAGGAGCTGTAAGAAGCATGAATTAACATTTCCCTCCTCTACAGCGTTCAACTATATAACAAGTAAAGAAGTACCTGAAAACAGAATCAACCAATTCTCTTTTGTGGCAGAGGAAGAGGAAGGATGGACGTTATGCTCTTTTCAGTAAAAATGCTACAGTTCAGCTAAGGTATTTAACTGAGATGTAACAAGGTACCACAATATTCACTCCTCCTTCTGTGGTCACAGAAAAAGAAACAAAGCTTTTCCAAACATTAAGTCTGATCCTAGCCAGACTTATCATCATCAGTTGTTATTATACCACTAGATACCTCACTCTTCTGCTGATTATATGAGCAGTCTAGTAGGGCATTCTGATGGGCTTCAGTGAACAGGTGGAATAAAGTCAGGTCCTTGCAGGAATCTGTTCTGTTGCAACAGTTCAGTGTATGGAACTATACACACCTGCAGAACAGCCCTGTAGCCCTGAGCAGTTGCTGTCTCTCTGTGCTGACCTATCAACACAGTCCCATTTTCAACCATGTTCCTGTAAGCACACTTAATATAGCTTGTGATATGAAAAGTACATTGATCTGAGCATTCAGTAAAGTTCCCTGGGAATGACTCTTAACAAGGGTGCACACTCAGTTAAGCTATCTTGTCTTTAAATCCAACACACAATTGTTCATTAAAACAGCACCCAAAGATGTTTGGGCTTACTGTGTCAGTACCTGTACAGATGATGGAGATATAAAGACCCAGCTAAGACTGAAAACAGACAAATAAAGAACTTAATAGGAAACTTGACCCAAATTTATTAGTTAGGAAAGCTAAGGTGTCTTTGCAGATCCTTCCTGTATATTGACTAAAGGATGAAAAAGAATAGGTGCTATGCGTGAACACTAAGAGCTACTTGAGAGGTTTTCACTTTATTTGCTGTTTCCTCTAAAACACTGAGTTAATACACATATCCCTATATTTAATAAGTCATTTTTCATAGAGTTTCACAGCAAGTCGTTTTCCTATTAACTTTACAGATACAGGCCTTTGTCATTTTTGCAAATCATTTACTTACATTTTGTTTTATAATCAGGATGATAAAGCATTCTATAAAAGAAATGGCATGCGTAATAAAGAGTATTGTCTCTGTAAAGGTGAGGGTTTAAAAGCTAATTACCAAAAATTGAGATGAACTATTTACTGTCCAGGCTGAGAAAAGATGTTTCCATTTGCAAATACTCAGGAAATGCTGAAATACTAATAGAGTTGAGCGCATAGTAAAAACATAAACAGACTGGAATGGTCTGTGAAAATACTGTATGCCTAAGCCAACCAGATGAGAAAGAACCTAAACTGTATTTAAGACAGCAGCATGGAAGGAATTAAGCTTATCATGTGTTAAGGAAGCATGTTTTTTACTAGTTGTTTGCTAGGTTCTCATTAAGGTGTTGCAACAATTACAGTTTCATTTTACTTAAGATTATTGCATCTAGTCTATTGTTCAAGATACTAAAACAAAGATTTTTATCTAATATTATCTAATAACTGGCATTGTGACAGTGCAACTGATATTTGCCAGTGAAAAACAAAGCAAGAAAATACATTTTTTTTGTGGCAAGCTGTGCAAGAGTGCTGATATCCAGTGCAGTGCTCCACTTGCACCTCGGTCCAGGTTCCAAAAATCACCCTACCACATCACCTACTAAGATTTCTGCACTAAACAAATTTGAATTGACAGAATCTGCTGGTACCAGCCAGGATTTTATGTCATATGGCATTTTTCATCCTGCCCTACACACCTTAAAGTTGGACTTATCAGTGAATTAGGCTTATATTGCAATCTCTCAGTGTTTAACATGCATAAGTGCTACAAATTAACATCTAATGTTTATGAATTCAGCTTTTAAACAATCCTTTATAAAAAAAGCAACTTACAAAATTGTTTTTTTCTGCTTATTAAACTAGGTTGGTGAAAGACTGGTATCATCAGGCTAAAGAAGCAAAAATAGCTCTGTACAACAGGTTCTGAGTTCTCATTTTCTCCCTCATTGGAAAGATGCAAAGAAACAGTTTGTAGGGCAAGATATATACAAGTCCTTGCCAAATGTCATCAATCCACCCAGAAATAAATAGCTCTGAGACAGTAAGGTAACTCAGTTCTTGGGAAAACGTACGGGAGCAGGCAGAACAGGTATGAATTCACACAATTGCACCCATCATCAAGACCACCTAGGTTAAGACCAGAGGCTCAAGACTATTGCTTAAAATATCTGCATCAAGAAAAGAAGGAAAGTGTCAGATGCTGGCAGTGGTCCAACAGGTCAGTGAAGGTCATGCTCCCCACTACGACCACACAAAGCTAGGTGCTCAGCTACTGTAAGCTGGCAGAGTCATTCACATTAATACAGCCATGCTGGTTACCCCAGCTGAGAATCTGAGAACATTCAGATTTCATGCACAGGAGTTTGAGGTAGAGCATCATCAGCCAGACACAAATCATCTAGTACTGCAAACCAGAGATTCAGCTATTGAAGTGATCTACTCTTTATCAGGAGGGACTGTAAATTTGCTCCAAAGCCAACTTGTGCAGTGGCAGCCAAAAGCAGCCTGAAAATTAAATGAAACTAACAGTACATAGATGCAGCAAAAGAATACACAATTTTTGTAGCAACATGAAAAACTGCAGTAGCTTTGGTCTGCCAGAACATGCTGTTCAAAGCAACTGGGGATCCCTGGAATGCACTTAGATTGCTTGTAGTTCATTTTGGCTACATTACAGCAATAAATTTGTGTGCCGGTATTTCTGTCTTTTGTTGTATCAACAAAACTTCCATTTTTTCAGCTCTCCATAGATTCCTAGGAAGTGAGAGGGTGACTGATGCATGGCACATGCAATGCATATCCTGTAATACTGAGCAATCATGATTCTACAGTGAAGGAAGTTCCTTTCTTTCTATTAGTCTACTTTACATTTCCACAGTAGGCTGTGACAGAGTTCAAGTTACTAACAGGGCATCCTCCAATTATGAACCAATTCCCACCTGCAGGAAATAAAATGGAAGGAAGATAGCATGAAACCAGCAAACAAAATTATTTAACAAAAGTACCGGGAAACGGAGACGGGTGGAGGGCAATTTTCAAAGCTTCCTTGGTACAGGTTACAATTGTACAGAGGATTGTTAAGTACTTTAAAAAGACTGAAACCTGTAGATTTTGTAGAGAGCAGTAACCAAAAGCAAAAGATATGAGATCGGGAAATTTCCTGAGTGGAGATGGGCTACTGAAAGCTATTTCAATGCATGGCTGTAAGCCTACAAACTGCCACAAATTACAACAGCTGCTATAACAAAATAGTGATAACATAAAATCATTGGGTAGGCTTGTTTCTGGCTTCCAACATGAGACAGCAGCGCTACCACAAGAACCCTATCTGTGGCATTTTCTGTACGTTATACAAAATGCCTACATAACGCTGTTATATATTAGAAGATACATGGTTACTACTCTGCACGTATTCTTTTCCTGCTGTCTTCATTTTCCTTACCCACTCAGCCATACTGACTGCAAATCCCTTCATGTTAGAACCAAGCTTTCTAGTCCGTTTTTATGGTGTCCACAGTTATATACTACCATGCTGTTTAAATACAAGACAAATTCTGCATTCAAACTGCTTTCCTCTTGCACCCACCCCCTTATTTTTTAAGAGTGAGAATTGAAAATACAGCATTGAAACAAGTCAGGTTAGACGCAGAAAGCAACTCACGCACTCACGGTGAGAGGATGAGCCGGGTCAACATTCTTGTTCTTGGTATTCACAAGTGCACTGCCTGTCAGTGGATATTTGGGTCTTGACATGCAGGATATCAACGCGTTGCTTTGGTTCAATACTAACAAGGTCACAGGCTACAACAGAGCAGTGGAGGTTACAATTTTACATGCACCAACCATATGGCAGCCAAAACGAAAATGCCATATATATTAAGTGATGAGAAACCTTTCCAGGATCTATAAAACAATCGAATCTCCTGCTTTTACAGGTGATGAACTGAGATTCAGGATAGTGAAGTACTGGAGCAGTCAGAGGCACAGAGACAAAGCTGTAAGTTTACTGACATACCCTTCTCCTTAATCCAGTACCCTACTGCCTTTACCATGCCGCTCCATGACACCTGACAAAAGCTTAGCTCTGATTACGCGTTCATTACGAAACAAGGAGATGAAAGTAGGCAAGCAGTGTCGGACTTCCAAAGCGTTGGGGGTCTGCTCAAGTGAGGCAGCAATTGTAACAGCACTTTTTTTTTGGATGGAAGAAGGCTGGTGGTGGTGGCTTGTTCTCTCCTTCTTCCCTGTTCCGCCGGCCATCACCATGACAACGGGCAGCCTGCATCGCAGCTGGAAGCCAGGCTGGAGAGAGGGGGAGTGCGCTCCAGCTGAGAGGGGGCAGCCGCCGAGCGGGTGGGGGGCACTGACAGAAGAGCTAAAGGAATGCCGTCAGGAAAGGCCGGAAAACAGACGGCCACCGTGCCTCTCGACTCTGTGATGCTTATCTATCAGAGGAGGGGAAGCTCATAAGAAAATGTCTGAAATCACTGTAATCTAACATAAAACAAAAAGCAAGAAAAAAATTGGTACAGAGATAAGGGCCCTAATTTTCTCTGCTTCACATACTGCCAGCTGATCAGCTGAACCTCCCTCCTTCAGTCAAATTACAGACGTGCAAACAAGAGAGTCGGTTTGAGACACTGACTGAATCACGGAGGGTGGAATAAGAAACAAAGGAATGAGGAAGGGCAAGTATACCACAGAATGGGAAGGTAACAAACAGAGTAAACATTTCAATAAAATGCAGTTGTTCATCAGTTCTTATTCTGCTTAAGCACAAATCTGCCTTTTGGGTTCCGTCAAGTGTTCTCTTTACTTTGTTAAAATGTAAAGGCATACATCAAGATTAGGAGTACCTTGTTTTTTGCACTACAGAATCACACAGGAATTAGATCTCATTTCAAAGGTATATTTTTGTCATTCAAGTACTTAAGCCTTTCCCAAAAGTATGCACAAAATGAATTAATAATTACAGCTTCTATAGGCATATTTACTTTCAGTTACAGAAATATCAAAGGTCATACTAACTAAACCATTAACATCCAGCCATGGCTATGGTAAACCATTACTAGCGTATCGCATTAGGGCAATCTTTGCTTTTCCTCAATACATTTTCAGCGTTTACAGCCTTTCCTAGCATCACACACACATTTGCACTATAACTCTGGGACAGAATTCTTTGCCACTACACTTCTAAAGACATCTTCCAGAGGGTTTTTTTTGTTTGTTTTTAATGGGGTGTCTAACAGTGTCTTGATGTTACAAACTATTACGCAGAACTACTGAAGGCTTCAGTGACATTAAACAACTTCGAATCCACACCATAATGCATGAGTTCTGTCATAAATCCATCTGCTTGTGGATATATTGGCATTTAGAAGATGTAAATAGTTACAGACAGGGAAAGTTAGAAGTGACTGGTTTGTGTGTTTTATATAAACCTTAACAATGTGACTCATACTTCCACTTTAGATTGATAGCCCAATCCTGTGCTTAAAAATTTTCAGTGGGCAGCAGTGAATTTCTTGGTGAATTTCATGCTCACCTTCAGGACATTCACACTTGTTTGTTGTGAAATCAAGAGACACGATTACTAGATTCTGTCTGGCTGCTTGACAGATCACTGAAATTGCTTGTAATACTACTACAAGATACTGGTAGCCTGGGGATGTTTTCTGAAAGTGACTGCCCAAGCTACACCTACCTCAAATGTTTATAATCTGTATCACACATAGTATACTAAAAAAAACGTTTCCCCCCAAAAAGCAGTCACATTAGTCAGCTAGCTTTTGCAGCACGGTACATAAGCAAGCAGCTGCCTCTAAGCATATACTTAATTCCCTGGAAATCAATACAACGAGTTAGATACATGATTAGAATTCTGGAAGATACTTCAATCAGGTATCACTTTAAAAACAAAAACTTCTCCTGACCAGACAGAACTAGGAATTATTTTTTTTTTTCCAAACCAACATTAGAGAACTTGAATTAAATCTTTCTTAACCTTGCAGTTTAAAACCAGTGATGTAAACCAACCGGTAACAGTGTAAGACAGTGTAAATACGAGCACCATTGCATCAAGATTTTTTTTTTTTTTTAAATAAGCCTAAGACATCAAGTAATTAAATACTTTATCTGAACTCTGAAAGTAAAAATGCTTAGTTAATCTTATCAACTCAGAAAGAAATCTGTAGTAATTTTACCTGTTAGGAATATCATTGCATCTGTCAACAAATACAAGATCTGCAGAAAGGATATTCGGGGGGGAAAAAACATCTGAAGTACAGAACTGTTCAGATATAGCTATCCAATGTCTCTACTTGTTTGTTGCATCTTTTGCTGTAACTAGTTCCAAAATGTCAAGTACACTTAAGCTGAAGAAGAAACTGGCTGCAGAGAAAAATGTTACTTAACCTCATAGACATCTCCCCTTTCAAGTTATTGATTAATCTATAAACATCAAGAACATTATGGAAAGGCTTACATTAACAGCCTCAGAGAGGTGCCACTGATGCTAAAGCTTGCTTTCCAAGGATGACAATCACAAAAGAATGCTTGAAGCAGTAGCCAGCTAAGGAAAATCTACCCTTCGCGAATGGTGTGCCATGCATTAATTTCTGTAAGGAGAGAGCTAAACTACAAAACTATCACCTATAATTTCGTCATGCACGAAGACATTGTTTTAATGATAAACACTGACATCTAAACAGGCAGAGAATTAAAATCAGAACATCCAAAATTAACTAGGGGAATTAGGACATCAAGCTTTAATAGAAATTCAAAAAATGTTAACCTGCCTACTAGAAATCCAGAATCATAAAGTCAGTTTCTTCCTTGCCAATTTATTGAAAAACACTTTTTCAAGTAATAACTCTTTTTCAATAAGTTGTCAACCTGCAAGTCCGTTATCTTATCTTTCTTTTCTAGAGCGGGAAAGACTCATGGTCTGAAGAAGGGAGGAGAGAAACCAACCATACAGCAATACAGTTTTAGAAGTAGCTGAATGGGGTACAGGAAATCTTTTTTTTTCTTCAGCAAATTGTAGAAAAATCTGGACATCTGCTTATAAATCATATTCACTTATTAATGCTATCATTTGAAATATGATTTGGTGAATCTGTGTTGCAAAAACACTGATTATAATACCAAGTTAAGAGTTGCACTGATAAGCATCCCTTAACTGATTTGTTGCTTGATTTATTATTTAATGGAACAAATCTCGATGGGAGAAATTTTACTACTTTGTTTACAAATGCAGTAGCCTCACCTCCATATCTCCACAGTTCCCTCAAAACGTTTTGTTAAACACTTTGAATACTCAGAACACAGGGAAGTTGCCACAAGAATCTGGACAGTCAGCCTAGGACCATAGTACCAGCCAACCTAACTACAGTTCTATTCATAGGTCTTTCTCTCAGACACCAGATTCAGAAAACAATTGTATGCGTTCTTAAATTCCTTAGACTTCAAGATAAGTTGAATATATTTCAAGTTAAGTTCTTCCTGAACTGAAATCTTTTATTTAAAATCAGTAATAGTAGTCATTGTTCAGTACTGTCAGACATTTTTATACTTGAGACATACTATAGAGACAATACATATTTTAACACAACTGAGATAATCATAAGCACGAATGGATCGATCAGCATTTAGAAGTGCAGGGATTTTTTAATGCAATCTCAACTGTCTTCGAGTTATTTCTTCCAATTAGTTTAAAAAAATTAAAACTTTGATACAAGATTAGTTTCTTCAATGACAATTCTGGGAAATCTGCTGTAATTGGAATGTTGAAACTGGGATGCTGGGACATGTTCAAGTCACATGGTATGACACCTAGAATGACAACTGTAAGACATGAGTTAATAATATATAAAGAAAGCATAAATACTTACAGATTTGGATACACTTTCCTTGTCAACACATACTGCCTATGAAGTCATAGTGCTGAGATGTGGTTTGAGACTGCTTAAAAAAAAGTAGCTGTCAATGTAAAATTGTAATCAAAGCCTGGTTCTGCAGGGACTGGCAGGAAGCTTGCAGCTACTTGGCATTTTCATCAGTGATTAACATTAAAATTACTGTTGATAAAAAAAGCAGCGAGAATAGGGAAATCATACATAAGCACTACTTGGTAATCTAGTTCTTAAAAAACAAATGCTAACACATTTTAACCATGGTCAAATGCAGCTGTTTTCCAAGAGACTGACTTGTGGAAATGGCCAAGGTATCGATGTATCAAATAACTTAACATGAGTTCTTGGTGCAATGCTGTGGCAGAAAAATGTTGATGCAATTTCTAGGCATATAAAAAAAGACAGTAGTGGGTAGAAATACAAAGACTACTTTATTTCAACACATGGCCTTGCTGAAACCAAAAATATTACAAGCAGTACTGAGTTCATATTTTAAAAAGGATGCTGTGAAAAAGGAGATACAGAAAAGAGCTATAAAAGTGAATTGAGGATTGAAGTAAATATCTTAGAGCAATACGCAAGAAGTGAATCTGTTTTATGAAATCAAAAAGATTGATGGGTGACTTGATTACTGTGCTTCTTTGTGGGAAGAAAACACTGTTTAATAGAAGTTCTTTACTCAAATGGAAAAAAGGCAGAAGAACGCAATTTTCAAATTGTCTTTTTTTTTTTCACCCTCTCCCTCAAACAAAGTGAGGCCAATTAACTATTGGAACAAATTACCAGAAAGTAGTGGAGCCTCTGTGACATCTTTGAAATGCGCATGGTATTCAGTCATTTATTTTTGCAAACAAACTGCTGAGCTCTGTATAAGACTTCTCTAACAGGTACAGAGGATTAAATTACATGGTCTAATGATCCCTCTGGTTTCAAGCATTATGAATCTTTTTGCAACCTTCAATTTCACAAGTGGTGCTACCTACCACTGAAAAGGTTCACTGCCAGCCTTAGCTGCTTAAAAAGTATTGTTCCCTTGGTGTGCTGAGGACATCAGTTCTGTAATGCATCAAATTCCCAACCACCTGCCAAGAATGTAAGTAGTCAACATATGATTCAAACTAGCATCTCCTTAACAACAAACACAGGCTTAAGTATTATTAAGCCTTCCTAAAATGGCTGCCTTAAACCTTAAGCGAATCAGAAGACACTACAGAAATTTATCTTTTGCTGTTCAGTAAGTTCAAACATTTTTGCCAGCAGAACCACTTTCAGAAACACAGCAGTTTTTAGGAGGTCTGCTAAGGACTCCTCCAAAGTCACTATCCCTTATGGACATGGCTAATTTCCTGGGATGCTTCTTGCATCTATGTTCAAATAACTTAACTGACTTGCGAGAGGGATCTCCAAGTTCATCCCCTCAGTTTGAACCTTCTTACTGCAGCAGCAGTGATTGCCCTTTCTGACAGTTAATAACAGAAATAAATAACACAAATCAAAAGTTCAAAGGTCAGCTGCATTAACAATTGACTTGTATGCATCTCTCACATACAACTGCACTGCCTTGGGCCAACAAGCACAATGAAGTAGGTAAGGACATGTCCCAGAGAAGTACCACCTTCCACATTATTTCAGACTTGTCAGCTGTCAAAAGGCAGAAGAAAATGAGTTGCTTGCTTCTATTTCTCTAACATGACTTCTTTACAGCATGGGAATGGAGTATATGAATGGGACTCTTCTTTGTAGCTAAAACACTGATAACGTACCCATCAGGGGGTAGGACAAAGTACAGTTAGGTCTTGCTCCTTTCGTCTTATAAAAGGTTTCAGCAAAACTGGTTAGGTTATTATCAAGATAGTAACAACAGGATACCATCAGATGAATACTGCATTGCAGTTCAAGAATATGAAAGAAAAAAATAAGTGAGACTTCACAAGAACAAAAAAGGGGTTATGAAATTAAAATAAAAAGTTACCCTAAAGAACACCTCTCTTTGAATTCTCTGTTCTTGCAGGTGCCCTTGACTTTTGCATATTCCTGAACTGTTACATGCAGTCTTTATTTTCCACAGTCTCTGGGTCAAGAATTTGCTCTGCCATGAATCTAAGAAACACCAAATACCACTTTGGGACTCTACATAAAAATATGGATTTAATATTAAAACACTTCATGGAGAAATTATATTCCAGTCCAGTGCTTTGTGCACAATAAAATTATTTTATGTTATATCCTATTATCCTAGCTTGTGTTAGAGTATTCAGGAAGAAATGTTGCTGGAGAAATCAAACAGTTATCTTTCAGAAGGAATAAGGCTACATTTTTATCATTTACATTTTAATGGAAGATATATTTATATTGTTTCACTTGTCACAAAATACGTAGCAAGAACTCCACAGTTTAGCTTTATCTTCTAAAACAAACTAAACAAATCAAAACTAAGCTACTGCTTTATCGTAAGTTAATGAATACATAATAAAAGTTTCCTGGATTCTCTTTTCATCGAGAACATCCTTTAAAACATGATGGTGTGTATTTAAGGGACTACTCCTGAAGAAACATTTTTCAATAAATACATAATAAAAATAAATAGAACCAGAGATCAAAATTTAAGCTATGAATATATTGACTTTACGACCAGAATTTGATTCTTATCTGTAGGTCAAAACCACGTATTTTTATGCCCCTGTCAAAACTGTAAAGTCTATTGCTAAAATAAAGTTAGCAATGCATTAATATGTACCAAAACAAATAAAAAACATCTGAAAACAAAAATAAATCCACTGTATTATTTCCTCTCTTTACTACGTAATTCAATTCTATCAATAAGAGGTTGGCCTGACCACATCATCAGTGACTCAATTCCTACAAAACATTCAAGTCAAGGAAGTTCTTAAATAAATAAATAAATAGACGCCTTGGTCTAATTCGCTGTTCTGAGAACACAGGGTTCTTACGAATTTCACTTGCATTATTTTCTTGAAAGACAAAACAGTCTTAGATTTTTCTTCTCATTACTAGAGGTACATCATTCACCTGCTTCATCATCCACAAAGAAAGCAAACCTGAAAGAGCAACTTTATTCCCCTCCGTCCCACCTCTGGGAAATTACACAAAGAAGCCAAGACACTTCACACAACTATAAATCCCAACTCTGTTAAGTCATTTATGCATACAACACATGGTGATTGCATAAGGTCAAGGGCATAACTGGTCACAATTTCCCTATTGTCAAATAAGTAAAAGTATTTAAAATACTAAAAACAACATGCAGAGAAATTGAGAAAGACATACTGAAATATGCGCGCAGACCTACTTTTTTCTTTTTCTTCTTCAGAAGCTAGTCTGGACAAGATTCATTTCATTCTGACAAGACCAACCACAAAATAGCTACAAGCTTAAAGAAAAAGAATAATGGACAAATCCAAATATATTTTACAGCTGACAAGAAATTAATTTATAACTGTGATTAACTTCAACTTTTAAACAATTTCTTAAAAAACAGGTCATGTATAAATTCATAGTCTAGTGATTTTCATTTTTCCCGCAGATGAATTTAATGCAGTGAAATATCTGCCATGGTGCAGCTATTCCTCCTAATAATCTTGTTATATTAATTTAGATAGACACAGATTTAGTTTTCTTAATTTATGGAAAAAGTCATTTAAGAAATCTGCACTGATACGTAACTAAGTTCACGGAATGGTTGAGGGTGGAAGGGACCTCTGGAGGTCATCTGGTCCAATCCCCCGTGCTCAAGCACGGTCACCCAGAGCAGGTTGCCCAGGACCTTGTCCAGGTGGCTTTTGAAGACCTCCAAGGAGGAAGACTCCACAGCCTCTGGGCAACCTCTGCCAGTGCTCAGTCCCACGCACAGTAAAGTGCTTCCTGATGTTCAGATTGAACCTCGTTTCTCACTTAGTTTGCGCCAATTGCCTCTTGTCCTGTCAAAGTTGCAACCGAAAAATTTTAATCCTAAAATATGGTCAGAGTATTTTCATGAAACAGGTTCAATGAACAACAAAGTTATTTTCTGCTTATTTGGATTTCCACAAAATTTATTTCTCTTACGTCTAGGTCTGAAAGGTAGAAAAGGCTAGCAAAGTGCTAGATGTATCACATAATCTGCAGTAAACTGATGTGCATTTGAACACATTTAAAAAAGCACAGTCTCTCGGAGGCTTAACCTTACCTGAGTTAAATGAACACAGATTGAAGGCATGACATTGACATTTATTGTTGTCACTTCTTCACTGATCCACTTGGGAGTGCAACGGATTTTGTTACATTTTTGAAAGCCACACAGAATCTGACCTCAGAATCAGTCCCTAGGTACCTGCTCATCTACACATCTAGTCTCAATGGATGGATGTCTGATCAGTTTGCTGGTTTACTTAAACTGTTTCCTAAACAGAGGAATCAAAAAAGGAAACTCTCAATAACACAGTACCTTCAAAGACAGCAACACTGCTTAGGTCGTAAGACCTCTGAGCTTTTACCCCTACACACATATCAGAGGTTAAACTGTATGTTTTTCTGCGGGTGGCACATCACATTTTTATGTATTTCTGACTGTTATGGTGTACAACTAAATCTAGACCAGCAAACTAAATAATACATGGTATGATTTTTTTTAAATTGTTCTTTTCATATTTTATGAGCATTGCCTGAAATTACAGCCTTCATCCCAATTTTATGCATATCCTTTAATTAAATACAATAAAAGACATACACCTGAGCAAAATTAACCGTGCTCTTCAACCCTGCAGGATTAGTACAAGTGTCTATAATCCATCTTTAGACAGAATAAATAAAAGTCTTAGGCTGCAGCAAGACCAAGCATATACAAAAGGACAGTGAAACACTAGAGCAAATGGAAAAAGGCTGGTAAGAAAATTCTCTCCCTCTACCCCTCTCTCGTGAGACCCCATCTGGAGTACTGCATTCAGCTCTGGGGCCCCCAACAGAAGAGGAACATGGACCTGTTGGAGCGAGTCCATAGGCGGGCAATGAGGATGATCAGAGGGCTGGAGGACTGCTCCTATGAAGACAGGCTGAGATAACTGGGGTTGTTCAGCCTGGAGAAGAAAAGGCTGCAGAGAGACCTTATAGTGGCCTTCCAGTGCCTAAAGGGGGCCTACAAGAAAGCTGGAGATGGACTCTTAATCAGGGAGTGTAGTGATAGGACAAGGGGTAATGGTTTTAAACTGAAAGAGGATAGACTTAGATTAGATATATGTAAGAAATTCTTTACTATGATGGTGGAGAGGCACTCGAACAGGTTGCCCAGACAAGCTGTGGATGCCCCATCCCTCGAAGTGTTCAAGGCCAGGTTGGATGGGGCCCTGAGCAACCTGGTCTAGTGGAAGATGTCCCTGCCCTTGGCAGGGGGGTTTGGAACTGGATGATCCTTACGGATCTCTTCTAACCCAAACCATTCTATGATTCTATGAAAATCTCCCTACATGGAGGTTTTTAAGAACAGATTAGGGAAATGTCTGGCAAGAACAATGTTTATAGCCAAGCATATCTCACAAACAGAATATAGATAAAAAAAACTGTAAACATAATTTCAAACTTAATTTTTCTTGATTCTGTGATAACCTATGAAGTCAAACAGCAAACCAATCCAAAAATACGTCTCCCAAAATTCCAGATGTATTTGTTAACTGTTAAAAAAAAGTGGCTGAAGTTCAAAACGTACTCTTACTGAACACTGAGACTGGGATCAGCTACAAAAGATTCCCATCCAAGTCAATACTGTCACTAAGCAACACCAGAACACTACTTATTGATTGCATGGTTGAATAGTTTTTTTTTTTTTTAAATACTAAAAGAAAAAAAGATTAAATCTAAAAAAAAGAGCAAGTAAAGCTATTGTTCAATAATTATCCATTGTAAAACTAGACAAGTATTTATATGACCCTAAGAACGGACAATATAATGCAATCCTCAATTCTATTCTACTTTATTGCTATGCAATATATTAACACCTAATATATACCATGTATCGATATTTGTAGATTTTAAACAGCAGCCGAGTAACTCCACTACGAAAGTTCTGTACTGATACCTTAATAAGGATACATCTCAGTTGTACTAGTGTTGAGAGGGCTAGGCTCTAAAGTTGTACTTAGAAGTCATGTAAGTCCCTGTATAAAAGTGAATGTTACGGTGCTCTTTACCAGCAAAATATTATGAGACTTAATTTACTCATTTGCAAAATACAGAAGGGGAGTGTCCCTCTAATATCTGAAAGGAGATCATATCAAAAAGTAAGCACAGATTATACAGCACGTAGGAAGAAAAAGGCTGCTTCAATATCAGAATTAGCAGCAGCTTGAATCTGAAGCGCTGTAGAACAGAAAGCCAATGAACTGTCCAAAGAGAACTATGTAATTAAAATGTAAGGACAGTTTAGGAATAGACTCTGGACTGAGTGTGAATCCTGTACTGTTACGTTACTCTGATACAGTTATTTCTTCCCCAATCCAAGAAAAACACTCTTAATTTTGCAGTGAGAAAGAACATTTGATGTACCACCAGTCATGCTGTACGTTGACTCAGTCTGTTGCGCTACTTTGATAGTTCTACTCATATGCACATGCAGGCATGTATCAGGCTCCCTTCATGGCATGCTTCCCCACACAAAGGTGAGATGCTTACCTACATGTTACAGCCAGGATACTAACCACAGGTTATATCACCAACAGAGCTCTGAGTAGAGTACAGACCCAGTTTTCAAGCTGAAAACTCACCCCTGTGGTTACTGTTTTCAAAAGGCAAGGCACACTTGCATTTCTATCTTTGCAGGCTGAATCTCAGGTTTTCCTTAGACAGTCTCCAAGCTGAAATAAATAGTAGTTTACTAAATACTGCTTATTAAATGTTTTACTTCATCAGGCTTACCTAGATGTTTTCTTTGCTGTAGACTGCTCCTAGTAGCTGTTAATAACTTCATAGCAAGTGACAGTGATACACAATTTTGAACAAACATATCCACAGGAACATAGCAATTGAAAAAAACTAAATGAATTTGTCTTATCTAAACTTAGCACTTCTTTCTAAGACAGATGAATCAATTCCAGAAACATCATTCAGAAAACCATGTTTCTTACTAAAGTCCACTTAGACGTTACTCCTCTGCAGATCCTATTCTGCTTCTCTTATATCCTTTGACAACACTAGATACTGGTTCTGAAGTTATCTAGCCACAGTTTCTCATCAGAAACCCTCTCAAAGCTTATGGATTGGTATCTACCCCCATCGCATCCAATCAGGTGAACTTCTACTCTAAGTGGGAGAGGTAACTTTGAAACAGTATCAAGCCTCTGCCTAATTCCTCAGAATATCAGCAGTAAGATTTACAAAACAGCTGTATCTAACATTACTCTTAAAAATAATATGACTGTAAGCAGGCATAATATATATGTGGCACTCAAATGGGACGAGCTGAACACTGTCTTCAGTTACACTTATTTCAGTAAGGTCAACAGCAGTGTATGGCTATAATCAAATGCTGAATCTGGTCTTCAAACTAACAAACGAAATGAACCCCTAAGAATATACATCTCATTTTGCTTATGTTGCAAAACAGTGACACCCACTGGCAGCAACAGTTTAAATACTTAATTGTTGCAAGTGGGATCTACTTGGTAAGGCTTGCTAGCAAGTTTCTCTTGAGAAAAATTCATCACAGTAACAACCATACAAACTTACCTGTAGAGTCAGCGCTATCCTCTGAGTTTTCAGAAATTGAAATACTGTTAGTATGTTGAGTAACTGCAACATAACCCTCAGGAGGAAGATTCACTGTGTACATTCTCCTTGGAGGCAGAATTGTGTTGTCACTACCTACAAAAGAGAAAAACAAGGTGTCTGGCTATTGATCTCAGTAAATATTTTCTCAAACATTTTCCCAGAAATAGCAATGATAACAAGTGGTCTCAAAATCCTTAGAGAGGAAAAGAAAGTGGGAGAAAGTCAGATGTGAAGTACTGAAATTATCCTATGACCATCAAAATTACACAAAATTCTGTAGCAGCTACAAAGAAATAAATACTCCAGAGGTTAGTTCTTTCCATTAGAAACATTTATTTTAATGTCAGAGAACTCTTCTGCCCTAAATTAAGAAGCTTCCACATAGTGGTATGTTAAAAGACAGTACATATTTCTCCCTATCCAGCATGAGCAGACATTTTTGTAAGAATTGTTTCACAGAAGATGGAAAGATTACAAAGTGGTACAAGTAATAGAAAAAAGAACTACAGAAGTGTGGTTTGTCTATTTGCAGACTTTTTAAGATGTAATCTAGGTGCTGTTACAAAGGGCAAAAGGATAAACTGAGTTTGAAAACCACACTTGACTAAGCCTCAGCAGCTCCTGCCCAAGAAGGTTCATTTCCCTATCTCTTCTATGTTTCTGCCTTAGGGAAAAACTGCCAACAGCCAGGCTCCCAACTATTTCATTATATAGGAAATATTATTTGCGATGACAGCAGTAGACTGTTTTTGTAGGACTTCTTTCCCCTTTAAAAAAGGTATTTAGAAATATACTGCCACATAAACGTGATGTTTGATCACTAGACAAGAAGAAACTCTGTAGTGACGACAGTAGAGATCAACCACAGGGAGACAAAAGCCTTTCCAGAAGGCCAAGATGTTCAATTTGTCTCCAGATGCCAGGCTGTAATTTTAGATGGTTCATAACGTTCTTTTTACATCAGTCAGCTCCATAAGCCAGCACCAACACAGTGCAAAGCTTCCCTCCGTGGGGGCAATTTGTCCCTTTAAAGCACACAGATGGAAATGTTGTAATATTACTTGGTAAAAATGTCTTCGGCAGGTGCACACAATTAGCCTCTTCACTCCACAAAATTGCCAGAAGGTCTGAGATGATTTGAGCCCATTACCAAGCTGTAGCAATGGGTGGACCAATACCTCAA
This sequence comes from Chauna torquata, assembly GCA_013399475.1. Lineage (NCBI taxonomy): Eukaryota > Metazoa > Chordata > Aves > Anseriformes > Anhimidae > Chauna > Chauna torquata. Next base: position 29,492 of record VXAL01012490.1, read on the forward strand.
TATTTAAAATGCAGTTGTGTCTGACAGAAACACAGATCCCTAACGAGAATTATTTCTATAATCAAATAGCTTTCACCAAGTCCCTTTTCTATTCAAGTATGTAATTTAACCATACAGGTTGAAATTTCTCAGACAAAACACTTCAAAGAGTTCAGCATGACTGATGATCATCTTAGATATCTGTGATGATAACATTTCAGAATATTTAAGGCACTTTTGAAAAGCTACACCACAGTGGTTTTTACTATCAGGATGCAATTCTTTTATTTTGAGAATATATGAGAAAATGGTTGTTGTTCTTGGTCAAGCCAGAGAATTTCAAACTAACGTTGATGATGCTTACTTCAAAGGATAATAAAGGAAATTAAATAATTAATACAATATGATGAAGAGCAATTATGCTATTTGGAAAAAGATCCACTATAATTAATTTTGTGTAATTCTTTTACAAGTCCTTTCTGTTAAGCTGATGCCAAATCACTGAACTGGCAGTACCTGCATTGATTTCCACGCCCCCCCCCTTACTACCCATGTTGATTAATGATGAAGTGTTAATTGGTGATAGTCTTGAATTACAAGCATGTGTCCTTTCTGAATAATTTCAACATTTTCTTTCTCTATGTTTCACCCTTTTCCCTTTGTATTTGAGTTCTATAAAAATAAAGACAACCATAAAAACATTAAACTCAATTTGCAGTAGTCATGACTAACTTAAACCTTTTAATCATACAAGAGTTGGATTTATTGGGAGATATATTAACCTCCTAGGACAAAACAGTTATATACAACAGAATTTGGGGGAAAATTTGTAACACCTAATCTTACAAAGAAGAACATTAACAACTTTTATTATGTAAATGAGTGAGCACTCAAAACAAATTTAAGTAGACCTGTTTAAATGGGAGTCCCCAAACAACTTGTTTACTCTATATACATCTTGAAGTAGTTTACAAGCCATAAATTAAGCATTAGCCTTTGTTAATTTTGTAAGAGTATGTAAAACCAAACTGTTACCATAGCATAAAAATAGTACACGCGCAGCTGTAAAGATCTCAGCATGTCAATCTCCCACTCTTAAGCCATTAAGTCTGGATTTTTCCAGACTGAGGCGTCTTTCTGGGTCAAGAAGAGATGGATTGGTTATAAAATCCAAAACATTGCTGCAAAGCAGATAAGCATATTAAAAAAATAGTTACAATGTCATGTTTTTATGTCTTTTTTTGGGGGGAGGGACTAATGAAAGTAATCAGATAACTAGTAGGAAGAAGGGCATTCTTGAGTACTTCAGGTAAGTCATGAATTCACCAAATTGACTGATAACTGGTTTGATCTAGTTTCTTTACTGGAATTATCAATCTCTTAAGTGATTTGTTGCAGCATCATTAAAAAAGTACAATTTAGAGTGAGCCACATTTTTGTAACCTTAACATGGGAAATTGAACAAATGTACTTATCCAAGAAGCACAGTGGGTGTTTTTTCCTTACCTAATGTGTCACAAAAAGAAAACCCAAATGTTCTACTGTATTTGCATACAGTAAATGATAGATGCTTACCCACATATAGCTATAGGCAAACTGTTAACTGTTTGAGGTTTTATTTTATTCAAAACAAAGAGAAAAATCCAATAAACATTTAAAGAATGCTTAGAAAACCAACAAAAGAACAAGCACAATTCTTAAAGGTAAACTAAGAGTACAGAATACATATTTTGAATCAACTTGTCTTGTATTAATATTCTTCTTCACAACATTCCCCACACAAAGCTCTTTTGCATATAAATCAACCTTGTGCGCACAGAGGAGGAAGTGCATCTAAACTGCATCGTTACCAAGGTTACATCCACAAGGATGTCAGCAGCTTAGCTAGCTATGTTATCACTTGCTACCCTACTACACACAAGTATTGGACCTTTTAAGGAGTGAGGGTAAAGCTTCCATCTCACCTTAGCCAAGTAAAATTGCTAACTGCTCAATCCGTCATCATTTCAGGTAAAGACAGTATATTTTGCTTCAGGCTGATTTTAGAATCTTAAAGCTTTTCCCTACCTGCAGCTTAGAATGCTGGTACTTCAGCATGCTTCCAGGCAGTCTGAGCACAAAGCACACTTGGCAACACTTTGAACGTGTTCTGGCCACATCGGTATTTGCATGATCTCGGCCCTATGTTTGCTAGTAAGAGTGATTAATCCCTGGAGAGCAATTAAACTTCTGGTTTCTGTGGTGGGTTGGCCCTGGCCAGCACCCAAACTCCCACCCAGCTGCTTGCTCGCTTACCCCCCTCAGCAGGAGAGGGTGGGGTGGAGGGAGCAAACAGGAAGAACAGGAGTGAGAAAACTTATGGGTCAAGATAAAAACAAGGAGATCACTTACCAATTAATGCTGTGGGCAAAACAGACTTGACTAGGAGAAATTAATTTATTGCCAGTTACTATAAATATTTAAATTACAGGTTCAGCTATTGGGAAACAAATACAGTCCTGCTGTGGGACGATTTTGGAACCAACTGGAATTAGCTGATAGCTGTGGAATTAGCCAAGGCAGCCTCTGGCCTCTCACAGAGGCCACTCCTGCAGGACCCCTGCTACCAAAACCTTGCCAGCTATACCAAATACAGCTGCACAATCTTACACAAAAATTCTATCTTTATTGGAAAGTGCTTTTCTGCAACTCAGAAAGCCTCAATAACCAAGTACTGTGTTTCCACAGGGTGAAACTAGTAGAGCAAATACAAGACCCAAGACCAGAAGTCAGCTAGAACCTCTTGCAGACTTCTCCTAACAGTACTCAAGAGGCAAGTTAGCTGCACCTGACTTGAGGAAATTACTCCTTGGAAACACCCAGCTATCACTTCTCCAAGCGGAGGAGAAGAGTTTATCCGCAAAAGAGTTCCTTACAGAAAAGCACAGGAAGACAGGGACTGATGCTGGATCAATCCAAGGTCTGATTAGTCCAGTGTCATGGCTTTTTACAGAAGTCAGTATTCTTCAGGTTAGCATTTACTGTAACACCACCACAGTGGATAAGATCTCAGCAAAAATAAGGCTTGAAGGTGTGCTCTCCTTTAAAAAATGTCTGCATATTTTTATTTATTGAATATAACTATATTCTTTTCTTCATTTTCATTACGTATAAACGAGATTGAGACTATGACATGAAAACTAAGGCATTTCCCAATACATGTACACAATCTCTCTATCTCCTTCCCTTCTACTGACTAGGAAGACAACGGTCTTTAAGAACAGTGAGCACATAAATCCCAGACAAGAGAGTTTTTGTCTCCTCCAAAAAAGTCTTCATAAACTGAAGCGTAGTAAAGGTGGTATCAGCAACTAACAGTAGAGTACACACAGCTCAAGGCTCCTCTTGAGCTGTGTTTCTGATCAACTAGAGAAGTACCTATTTGTCAACGTGAACATTAAATTGTCCTTCATCGCTATGAACATTATAAAAAATAAAACATCTGGTGATCCTAAATACTCCCATCCCCCAAAACGTATACACATTTTTGTTAAGGCGATATCCAAGTTCCCAACCATCAAGCTATAGTTGCTTTAGTTCACCATGGTAAGGTATATGAGAATAACACCAGGAACATGAGGTATTATATTGCAATATAATCAACCTCTGTTCACATGGTTGACTTTCATGGGATTGTTTTTCAGTCTTATGTCAAACACTGCAATGCTGTCTACAAAGGCAGAACCTACTACTTCAAGTTGTCTATAAAATCAGAAAGTACAATCGTTTTCCTTAGAGCACTACATAATTCCTGCTGATTGACCTAAGTCTTCAACAGGATTCCCTCCCTCAATTTTTCATACCAGGGAAAAGCGATGATAATAAGCAACCTCGTGAAATACAGACATTCACTTACTGCTGGTCATTTGTTTTATGCAAGTGACAACCATCATACACTAATGGAAGCTTTGTGCTACTTTGCTAGGTACAAAGTCACTGCTGCAGGTAGGAACTTGGCCTTCACAAAGTTATGGAACTCCCTTATGGAGAACTAATCATCACCATTTACTATCACAGTCTAATTGCTTTAGCTTGCTTAACCTCTAAAGTGCCCAACAAACTTTCTAATTAATCTTAAAATAATTTCTCATGTGCAAATATTAGTATCCAATCCACCCCCCTCACTATCTGTACTTTATTGGATTAAATGAGGAGAGTCAGTCAAGCCAGTTTTTGGGTAAAGACACTCCTTCCAAAGATTCATCATTTTCTAAATAAAAGCTAAATTAATGGCTTTTGGATGTTTAATTATATCAAGTTATTCTACTTGCTATTGTCCTGTATTTTACTGGCACCAATACCTGGAACAGGATATTGAACAATAATTTTCTTCCAGAGTTTACTTCAGCTTTACAGTTTTAAAGATGTCTGCTATTCTGTTTTGAATGATAAATTTCCCTGCTTGCCATTTAAGATTTCAAAGTGTGTAATTTTATTGAAAACAGCACAATTTACATAGGTTTAAACAAACAAACAAAAAAATATGTAATTAAACATACATTTTGTCCTCCAGCTCAGAAAATCCCCAAGTTGCAAACTGTTGGAGAACACTGTTGGGAAGCAGTACAATATGCCTGCTTTATTCCAACACTCATTTTGACAATACTATTGGCCACTGCATACCAGTTTAGATGGCAGTACTTAATTTCTAGATTGATCTTACTTTCTGCTACTGGGTACACAGTTGTCTTTAAACAGAAGAAGTCCACTGTCCTTCAATGTTCAAGAAATAGTATGTTTTCACTACATTCCCAGATTTTTGGTAGAAGCCTAGCCACATTATACAAGACTGCTCCCTATACTTAGGTTGTATACCATTTGCCTAGCAGCATGTTGTCACTCAAGTCCTTTTATTCCAACCTCCAATGCTTCATGTCACCAGAAGTGCTTCACTTCATTAAAAAGAGAACGTTTAAGTTACAGAGGCTGCTCCCTCTTCTCAAGTAATGGAAGTGGCTATAAAATAAAAAAAGTCAGTACTTACAGGAGTCTTTCCTAAGCATTCCCTTTATGACTTGGTGATTTAATACTTCAATTAAATAAATAAAACTAGGTCTTCTTCCCACAGACCCTGTGGCTCCTTGGGCCGTAGCGACTCGCGCAAGTTATCACACTGCTGGAAAGCTAACAAGATGGATGAGCAGAAGCAGTTTCTTTCATTCTGCCTTAATTCCTTTAAGGAATTAAGACTAAAGTACAACAATCTGCACCTGGTCCTCATCACCACCAGGCTTCTCAGGAGACTGGATGAGTACAAGGTTTCCCCAGGCAATTCCTTAGGGAGATACCACTTGCCTATGGCTTAGCACAGATGGAAGGTACGGAACCAACTCACACAGCAGCTCCCTCCCCTGTGGACAGCACGCAAATTGAACAGAATGGAAGAGGAAGAGGGTAACTGCTGTCCAGCCTTACAATTTGTCCTTTCCAATGTACTAAGACAATGACTAGATTTTTCAATGAAATCAGTCACAATCATTCAGCAGCAGCCACAGGTTTGGTGGGATGGACTCCCAAGCCTTTTCAGCTAAGTATATTGCAATAGTTTTGGAAAGAACTGTCTACTTCATATTTGAGAAGCTACATTTCAGCCTTCCTATTCAAGCACAAGCTTAATTAGAGGGGAGGGAGAATGGAAAGATGAATAACAGCATCCAAATGAACTATGATCCATACACTCATTTTGCATTAAATGTCTCTTACTTCTACAAGTAGTGCCAATGTGGTTATCTTTTGTTAAGCCCTGTGTACTTTGGATTTTATGTTCCATTTTAAAATTCTGTTCTGTGTTCTAAATTAACCTTCAATTTTATTAAAATCTAAGGTTTAAACACCCCTCACAGGTCATCTTAATGCTTTCTTGTTCAGATTCATCATCCATCTGAGAAGTATACAACTACAAAGTTGTCATTCAGCAGCACAGATTTTCAATGCTTAAAACTGCTATTAGGGTTTATTCACAATCAAGGGCAAAGTACCTGTTCTTGAGGGCTTTAGAATAGGGCAGGTTTTTTTTTTTGTGGCAGTTCTTCACCCATAACTATTTCTCAAAGCTGCCTCATTATTTACCCTGCAGGCTCACTTAAGTCTTTCCCATATACTAGCATTTTGCTGTACTTTCTTATGATTTCTCTCATTTTAAATGCCAGTACTTTACTTCTACAAACATATTTGTACTTCTCACGCTTTTTATGGCCATGTATTTATTTCCATGTAGATTGCAGCTTCTTTAGTATAAGATTAGCATTTGCTTCCACTGAATACTAGGCCTTATTATATTCTCATTTGTATTAAAAGCAGGAATCCAATTTCCTTCTTAAGAGCTGAAACAGGTGTAGGATGATCTAAAAAACAAACAGTTTTTTTTTTCTTCCCTATTTTAAAGTATGCCACAGGTCATTATATAGCTGTGTAAAGGAAAAAATACAAGGAACTGTTTTCTCTTGCCTTTTCCTTCTTACAAACATTTTTTGTGGCTAGCAAAAATGACAGCATCTGTAAGTTTGGTTTAAAATACATTTCTACCCATTTTGTTTCCTATTAGTAACTCCAGTGGAATAATTGAAAAAGTTATCAATGAAAGTGACACGGGTAAACTTGGAATTTATGTACATCATCACATCACTAAAGCCTGCAGGTTGAAAAAGTTTAATACAAGTAGGCTTACAGAACTAGAGGATTAAAAGAAGAAAACAGCTTGAGAAAATTCCCCAAACTACTTCCTCATCTTTGTCTCTTCCTTCAGCTTGATGGAAACCAAGAACATCAGGAAGAAATTGAGGTCTGTAAACATATACCCATTTTACAAGGCCCAAAACTGGGATGGGTAATTCATAAAAAGCAAGGAAAAAGAGAGCTCAGATTTATTTGCCTTACCACCTCCCACATGTATGCTCTCAGATTTTTCTTTTTTTAGACACCAAGAAAGGCTGTATTACAGCTCATTTTATTGAAGACAGGACCTACTACTATAATTCAACCTCAGTTTCACTACATTAGAGGAGGCAGACATTCTTTGTCACAAATAAAACAAAACAAAAACACAGTATAGATGCTTCTTCCTCCTCTTCTCACTCTTCAACTAAGAAAGAATTTTTACCTATGAACTGTTGAAACATCTACATTCGTTTGGAAAAAGCAACGAAAACAAAGCACAATACAAAGGGAGAGTGAAGTAGGGACAAACCTTGATCTAGGAAACCAAGAAACAGAATACTTTCCAGAGCAGAATCTGACCACAGGTAGATAGTTTCAGAATTTGAGACAGAAGACCACCACTTGTATACAGATGAAAATATATACTATTTAAACAAACAAACAAACAAAAAAACCCCACAGCAGCTTGTACCACTTTGAATTTTCTGAAAGTGGAATATTTGAGGTTACGATGAAATGCTATATAGCTAAAGTGTTAAGCCACTTATTTAACAGCTTCATTGTCTTGTATACATCCTGGTGTATGATAGATGATATTTTGATTTCATGTCTAAGAATTCAAGTTGTATAAATAGGAAAATAAAGCTATCTGAAAAATGTTAAGTTAGCGCTACTATTTCTCCTAGTGCTGTAGATCTTATTTGTTCACACAAATAAGAACACACCTTTCAAAGGCCAAATTCATACCTGTCAATCAATATAATTAAAAAAATAATGCTGCAGCAGCATGAAATCTAAAAGGCCACGTCTATGTTGCAATTAGTTAATTACACTCACTGATTAAGTGATTATGTTATTACGGGGACTTACCTGAAACTACTCCAGGAAATAAACAGATGTTCTCATCAGAATAAAAGTAAACAAAATTTAAGGTTTTAAACCCCCACCCCTCCACCCCCAATTTTTATTCCATAGTCATCAGCAAAAGTTCACTCCTGTTTGTGTAAAAACTGCCAGAAACACAAAAAATGATGGGAAATCCCTTGCCCTGAACTTAATTCAGTAACAAGTTCACAGCATAAGCATTTCCACTCATTTCAAGTAACAGTTAGACGGTATAGTTGGTGGGAAAGACAAGTAGGAAGCAAGTATGCGTAACATCAGAAAACATGAAGTTTGGCTGAGTAACTACCATTTTGACAGTGGCAGCTTAAGTACTACACTCCCCAGCATACATGGAGCACAAGAGGCATCTTGCACAACCAGTTTTGCCATTAATGCATTAAAATTATTTCAAACAGGGAGACAGGGTGGACAGTGCAAATGCTAACGCACGCACACTCTTACAATGCTAAAATTAGATTTACCTCAGGATTGTCTGTCAGCCCTCCTCTAGCTCAAACAAGTCCATTTTATTGAGAAGTTCTTACACAAGTCATTTTCTGTTTCCTTTCTCAAGATAATTAGCTTCCCTGCAGCTGGCTACATTTAGGTTTAGAGCTTGTTTACACATACAGCTAAAGCTGGCATTTTCTACTCCAATTAGGCAACTGCTACATACTATTAGATGAGCTATTTGTTAAACTGCTTTCAGTTGTCACAGAAGCCAGCAGATTTCTCTATGACAGCTAAGCTGTTTGAAACGAAGATGTAGAACAGAAGAGCAAGCGAATGTACATATGCAAGAACACCGTAAAAGGAAGGAATCGGTCAACCAGCAGCAAAAAAGCATTGCTAGGGGAACTGGAGACTAAACTACAGGGCTGTTTCTGTCACAACTGAAGTTACGGATATTATACAGGCAGCCCACTCACTCTGAACAGAGACAGGATATATTTTTATTTTTTCCTCCCCCAAACACCAGATCTTTACATTCCCCCTCGAGCTTATAGCTACCAGCTTGGAAATCTGGTTGAGCACTATTTCTACCATAGCCACAAGAGGTTGGTGTCTTCTGTCAAACATTCAGTTTTGGATGTATTTGTCCCATTTGCGCAGTATAACGCCACTGCAATAAAACATGTACTGAGAGAATTTATGAACTTATTAATTTATTAACAGCTGAAGTGATGCTGAATTGTTGAACCAGTCTCTAAAGCTGCTTACTGCTTGGCATACTGCTAGAGTTTGAGTTCTTAAGCATACGCACTTTATCAGTTCAGTCAACCAAAAGCCAGCGCTGACCAAACATTTTTTTTTTGGACAAGTTTTGTCTTCTAGGTGCTTCTGTCACAAACCTAAGTTTTCTATAATATGATGGCTCCAGGAAGACAGGCTTAGGGCTAGTAAAGACACAGTCTGTGTGCCCCAGTTCTGATGTTTTCTGAAACACTGTGTACGGTCAGCATTAATAACTTTTAATGGAAAAAGTAAGATGGAAAGAAAGAAAAAAATTACACAGCTGTACTGAATTTTAACAGGGAATCCACACACAGACCCCAGTAATGTTGGGATATTCCATAGGTGATAAGACATTCACATTTTTATTTCAAGAACATGGATTAAATTGCATTCTTGTTTACTCTGACAGAATAACACAGAATCCCCTTCCCCCCTCCACCAATTAAAACTTAGGAATAACAGCTTAGCATTTTTTTCATTAATACTCAAACAAAAGAAGGAAACAAAAAAGATCAGGTAGGATGTCTCCACAAGATCTCACACTGTCTAGGCTCTCTGCATTTCAATTTTTTTGTCCAGAAGTAGAGAAAAAAGCCAGAAGTGAAGCAACATACTTTATATGAAAAAAAACGAATACTATTTCACCTGTATACAATTATTCTTCACCTCAAAGTTTAATTTTTTATAAGGAAGATGCTAGACATCAACCAGTAAATCCCCAGTCCTTTAAAAGGTGGCTATAATTCTGACCAAGACCCAACACTAAGGAGGCCATTAAAAAAAATCCAATCTACAAGTAACAAGTTTCAAGTCTCTAGCCAGAAGCATGCAAGTCTGTTTTGAATATATACTATAAAAGGTACTATAAATAATTAGTGAGATTTTAAAGTATCAACAAAAGTAAAAAAAATCACAGAACTACAGACCTCAAGAAAAATATCTCCTATGAAATTAATCCTTGTTGCAGGTAGATCCTGCCCTAAAAATGGTTGGAAATGAACAAAAACAATCCTCAAAGTACAAAATGTAGACAAAGACCATATTTGAGTAATTCGTACTTAGAAATGCTTTCTCAGTCATTTGCCAGACACTTTTTTTTTTTTGCAGTACAGCAAGTTTTTAAGCACTTACACTTGGAAGCATGTTTGCAAGGTCATAGAAAGGAAAGCTAAGCCCTCTTATTTGTAGGAGCTTTCAGTTTTCCATTTGCTCTCTTTAATACTTTGCCACTCAACAAGGCTCAGTTTAACTACATGTATGCCTTGATTTTAAAGGGTTTAAGGTAACAAAAGCTGGCTACCTAGACCCTCTTAAATTTTATGTTGAAGGAAGAAAAACCTCTTTTCTTGAATCCTCTGAAATTAAGAGCTATAGCTCTTGCAATAGAAGAATCAGGTTCCTCAAGGGGAAAAAGGTTTAGATAGTCTTAATCGTCCTAGGGCTAAACAAATTCCTGTTTTGGTTACATTCATTTTCTTATTAAATACTACGGCAGAATAGAAAAATTCTGATTTAGGAAAATTAGAATCCAAAGAAAAGGTATACTCCTGAACAGAAATTAGAAATTTTGGCCACAGGTTGATTTTTCCTCTCTCATTGGGATTCGGAAGAATAGTGGCATCTTCGTATGTTCTCTTCACCCCTAACAGAACTACCATCTTCCATTAGAAAATGTAAATATCGTTCAGAACATCAGTCTGTAGTCACAAAGGACAGTGTCCCTCAGAATTCTCATCTCATCTCCAACTGTTCTGGGTCTTATTGTAAGCTTCAGTTCCAGAACTGTGTGTGGTAATTTATGGGACAAGCATTTCTGATACTAAACTATTAAAACATTTCAAGATTAAATTAGAACCAGTCATAAACATGGGTCCTGATGTTCTGAACACTTAAGCATCTTAACTTTAACTTCATTTCAAAAGATGCATATAAAAATGCAAATATTTACAGGATCAAGATCTGAAAGTACAATCTTTAAATGTTATGGGCATATTTCCTATTATACCTTAAGATACACTTAAGGCAATGCTACCAATTGCATTCCAATAAATACAACAATCTGTGGGGAGAGATTAGCTTGTGCATGTTGGTAACAGCTACTTTCAATTTGTGCTAATAGTGTTAAAGGCAAGGTGAACATTGTGATGAGTTTTGTAGTAAAAGCTGTTACTTAATGCTAGAAAATACTTGGACCTTAAGTCAACTTCCTTTTAAGGAAATCCTCAATTTCTTATTGATACCAAATTAATTTTTCGGTAGATTTTTGTAGGACTGTCATAATCACTTTCAAACTAGAAAGTTTGAATCTACTCATTTTCCATTCTCCATCTTAAACTCAGACTACTGTTACTTAAACAATCAGCTTTTTCACAATTAGTCCATATCCTTTGCTGTACAAGAAAGAAGTTACTTAAATTAGTATAAGATCAAAAAATTTGATCAACGCCTTTACGTCTTTCTTTTTCCAAAGACTACAGACTATAGCTCCAAATCTTACAGCCTCTCACTTAACATATACTGTCACTGTTCAATGCCATAAAAATCACAACATGTAAATGACTATTCATGCAAGAGCTCTTACTAAATTTGAATAAAGCCATAACCAGAAAAGAATGGTTATCTGCTGGTTTCACAGCTGGGTAACTAATTTCTCTTTTCCTATAACTGTATCACTACAACCTTCTCTAAGGCTTCTTTTTTTTTAGTACACATTTATAGAGCATCAATTAAGGCGGAACCCCTTCTGCAGTACCATAGCATTTACTTGCCTCCAGCAGAAAATAAGATCTTTGTTTGCTGTTAAAGGACAGCCTTGTTGTTTTTCTGTGAAAATCCTAAATAAGGAATTCTTTTTGCTCCATGTTCTTTTTCCTATGAGCTGTATTTTACCTGTATTGGGATTTTGGATAAAAAGCCTGTGTTTATACCTAGTTCCTAAAACAGTGTTCTTAAAGTTAATGAATCAGAGGACTTATACATCACAAGGTCAGCTAAGTTCTCCTCCTCGCCTCCCACTTCAGCTGGAGTTTGGGCAGACCCTAATTTGCAAGGAATGCCAAGTACTCAGCACAAATGAAGACATTTTCAGCATAAGAAATTACCCCATAGTTACGCTTATTCAGTGTGCCTGCATCATAGGAAACAGATAGCCTGTTACCTGTTTCCAAAGGACAATTCTTTCCAAATGCTATTAAATATCATTTTATAGCATAAGCTTAACGCTTTATCAGCCTTCTGAAATTGTGCTTCTCATTATCAACTGCAGAAAAGAAGTATAGAAGTACTGATCTAGAAAAACAAAACGGGCACCAAACAAACGGAAATGCAACAAGTTGAGGTTTACAGGCAATCTTCTGTCACTGCAACTGGACTCAACACAGGACAACAGCCACATAATCCTTCAAAGACAAATTCCACCACAGACAGATGTAAGAAAGCTCTGTAGCCAAGCTGTTAGTAGCCATCTTCATTACAGATGGGGTGGAGGGCTTTTTGTTGTTGTTGGGAAAAAAAAAAGGGCAACAGACGCATAGAACAGTGGTTGTTGGAACTAACTTACAGGTTACCAGTCCAATCCCCATTAAAATCTGACCCAATCAGATCAAGTTTTCCAGTACATTGTTCAGTTTTCAGCATCTCCAAGGATGGAGGTACTACAACCCTTCCTAGGGAGCCCATTCCAATGCTTGATCAGCCTCAAGACTGAATTTCATCTGTCTCCCCACCCCAGTATCTGGTTGGAATTACACATGCCACAATGTGTTTGTTGCCCCTTCTCCTCTTGCTGAACACCTCAAAGAAATGTGCAACTCAGTCTCCCCTATATTCCCTCTGCCCATTTGGCAGTTGAAGTAATGAGATTTCCTCAATCTTCTTAGAACATAAACAAGCTCAATTCTCTCCGTCTCTCCTCATATGTAAGGTAAGCCAGCTCTCTGACCACTGGACTCACTCTAGTTCGTCACTACCTTTCTTCTGCTAAGGAGCCCATTGGTCACAGTACTTCCAGTACGGCCTCACTCCAATATGGTCTTACAAAAGTGATGTGCTACTCTAACATAGTTTCACAAAAGGAACAATTGCTTCCTTTGACCCGCTGGCTACTTTGCTAATCCAGCACAACATGTAGTCAGCCTTCTTTGTTGCATGGATACACTGCTGACTCATTTAGCTGGGTGTCCATCAGAGCCCCATGTCCTTTTCTGTAGAGCTGCTTTGACCCCCAGTCTATATCGCAAGTTATTCTGTGCCAGACACAGGACTTTGCAGTCCAGTATTAATCCCTGAGGTATACCACTAGCACATGGCCACCTACTGAACTTCGTATGGCTGATCATCTTTTAAGACTGGTAGTCTATCCATCTATCTGATCATTCACTTGCCTAGCTGATATCTCACCATCTTGGCGATGACAATACTATGGTAGACTGTATTGAAGGCCCTGCTAAAAATTAAACAACATGCACTGTGTTCTCCCTATCTTCAAGTCAGTCATGCCATCACAGAAGGCAATCAGGTTGATCAGGTACAACCTGCCTTTGTTAAATAAAGGCTTACTGCTCCTAGTCCCCTTTCAGTCCTTCCCATGCTTGGAAATATCTTCCAGAAGGATTTACTCTATAACACGTTTGCAGTTTCCCAGATCCTCCTTCTTGAAAAATGGGTATAATGTTTGCCTTTCCTAGTCACCATGAGTTTTCAAAGATGAGAGAAAGCAGCCTCAAAGTGACATCAGCCAGTTCCCCTGGATGAATGCCATCTTGTTCCACTCGTGCAATCGTGTGATTTGCTTAAGCACTCCCCAGCTACCATCATCTACTGTGGGTAATAATTCACTCCCACAGACTTTGTCATTAGAGGCTCATGGTCCTTGGAGGTCTGAGGACAAATCTTACCAGTAAAAACTGGAGGCAAAAAAGATACTAAGCACCTCAGCCTTTTCCTTGTCTTATATCACTAGTTCCTTGCCCATTGAGCAGTGGGCCCACGTTTCCTTTAGCCTTCCAGCTGTTGCCCCCATCCTTCTTGTTTCCTCCCACATCCTTCATGAATGTCTCCACATTTCTCTTGGGAAGCTAATGTTTGCTTTCACCTTCTTTATATTTTCTTCATGTGTTACAGTGGCCCGGAGCGCCCTCCTATGAGCTCAGCTGCCTGCACTTACAGCCAGCTGTTGATCCAGATTGTTGTGAAGAAAGAGCTGGTTATGAAGATGTGTAAGCAGCCACCTCAGCAAGGCCTCTCCTCACTTTACTCAGGAGCTGCTTTCAACCTGAGGCTCTGACTCTCGGTCCCAGCCTGAGTCAGTCTGCAGCAGGCCTATGCCTGGCCACATACCCCAACCGATGCACACTCTGACTCAGATTTTACATACTGGCTTGACTTCAGACCTCCCTGTCACTGGTGATTTGCCTGGTATGACTGGGCTGTTGGCTGAACCTGGTTACTGTTACCAGACCTGCTCTGCTTTCAGACACTGTGGGACTGCTTCCACAGTGCCCCTGCAGCTGCGTTCTTGTCCCAGCTACCCTTGCCTCACCTTCCCTTTGCTGCCCCCTGACACATCTGAGGTCAGTCAGGTATTCTGCCACACTTGCTCAGCTTTCTGCATGTCAAAACGGGCCATTCTTGTGCTTTGAGAAGGTTATTCTTGAAGATCAACCAGCTCTTCTGAGCCCCTTTGCATACTCAGACCAGTCTTCCACTGGATCCTGCCAAGCAGATCCCCGAACAATACAAAGATCTGTTCTCATGTAGTACAGGGTTCTAATTCTACTAGTCAATTTACTCAATTCTTTCAGGACTTTAATCACCTGTCCCTGACCACATCTGTGATCAGTTCTTCCTTGTCTGCAAGTAAGAGATCTAGCTGATCACCATCCCTAGAGAAAGCTTTTTATACTCTCAAGAAACATACTTTTTTATTTCAAGTCAAACAGTTTAATGACGTCTTACAGCAGAATTCGATTTTAGATAAGCTACAACACAAAGCAATTCACACTTGTTCTACACTTAAGCACAGAGCCTTTCACCTGCAAGTAATGCCACAGCTACTTCATTTCACAACTCCATCACCTTTTGGCATCACATCCATGTTTTACAACCCATTTGAAAAAGAACTTTTACTTACCTGTCAAAATATTCACGTCACTTTCATTGCACACACACCCTCACTGAAAATAATGCTCTTTAGCAGTGGATGAATATATTGCCTGAACTAGCATTAGCCTTCAACCAGGTTTACATGCAACTGGGGTTTCTGTTGCAACACGATGGCAGGAATTAGTGCTGGATCATTGTACTCCCTCCAGTCTCTGCTCACTGTAATAGTTGAGCAGAGTTGTACCAATATAATTAGTTTTCTCACTGTTATACAGATTAGAGACAATTACAGAATCATAGAATATCCGAAGTTGGAAGAGACCCACAAGGACCGTGAAGTCCAACATCTGGCTCCACGGTTTCATACTAGCTACTGCTAGACACTGCACACGCACCAAGACTGTTTCTTGGCTGTCAGAGGACTTATGCACTGACCGCAAGTATTCTGGACATCAAGTACCACGAGCACTTTTATTCAGATTTGTCTGATAGCATCAATTGCATGAAAAAAAGTAAATACTATAATGCTCTCAAGTAAAGTAACTATATTTAAGAGCATATTATCAGAAAAAGGAGCATGCAGTCTCACCTTGAAATGATTTGCTGGGTGTATCACTTGATGTACTAGCATCTGCTGACAAAGTCTGAACTTTTTCCAAATCCTTCACTTTGGATTTTGAGCCCAGATTTCTGAGAACTGCCTCCTCTTCTCCACTTGAAGTATGCACAAGAGATGATGAAGTTTCAGCATAGAGGCGCTTCAGTACTTTCCCTATGAACACTGGGTGGGAATAAAACATTTTTAAACAGGAAAAAAAATAAATCAGTGATTTAAAGGCAGTTTTCCTCATATTCAATGCAAGTCTGTCTTCAGTAGTCCCTACCTCTCCCATGTAATAAAGTTGAAAATAACATATTAAGTCCTCAACTGCATCAGAATAAACCAGCTTTAAAAACCCGGAGTTCACTAATGAGGTGACAGATAGAGTCCTCTATTTGACTAGACTTTGGCAATAAATTAACACAGTACATTTGCAGACCAAACACATTAATTTTTAAATTTCTTTTAAAACAAGTATCTGCCTACACAAGTGCTACAAGGCTGCTCGAAATGCAGGTCTCTTCTGGCACAGAGGAATTGCAATTGAATCACTCATTAAAATCAGTAAGCTACAACTGCTTAATCACAAGGAAAAACTAAAAGAAGACAGCAGCAGAAACACGTGGTAACCCAATTATTTCCACAGAAGTAGCATTCTTATACACCTCTTCCTCTTATGGGCCAGCTTCTCATGACACCTGCAATCTGCTACTACTCACTTAAATGGAAGCATCATTTGATTAAAGAAAAGAAATACATGCAAAAAACCTAGTAATCAACAAAATTATCATGTTTATATGAATGCATGCATATTTCAATCACTTGAAGCTACATATTCTATAAAAGTATAAAGTACCACTAAAAAATATTTGTCTATTGCAGAACATCCCTAGTTTCACAAATTCTACATTGTCTATCAGATATTGCAGGATGGGGTGGGGACAGGGAGGAGGGAACAGAGATTTGGAGGAAGATACATAATCTTAATTCTAATTTTAAATTTAACAGAAAGTGTATGGACACTATACAAGTGACTTGGCGCAGATTCTTAACAAAGTAATTCTACCAGGAGATTGCAGCTTGCAGAAAAACATACTATCATCACATAAATCTCTTCAATAAAAGGCTTTCCTTCACAACTAAGGAATCACCTTCACCGAACTGGAAAGTCCTTGAACCACCAGTCCTGGATAGGCAAGCTTTATCTTCCCAAATGTACCTTGGTGATATGTTTCTCTCCTGTAGCTATTCATTTACTTGACCATTGAATGTCTTGCTCGACTTATTTTTTTTTGAGCTCCTACTAGTTTATACATAACCACTTACTCTTTGTTTGCACCCAATCTCTTGAATAATCATTGACCTTATAAAAAGACCTAGGAAAAGAGTTAAGCCTGAAGAGATACTTGTGCAGAATGCTTTGCCCATGAAGCCTGAATTTAGTTTTTCTACACTTACCCATCATAAAGTGACATGAAAAATCCTGTGACAAGCTACCAGACATGTGCCCTTCAAGAAAGTACAATCCATTTCGCAGGTTCACTGTTAAAACTATTGTTCCCAGAAAGAAAGACTTCAATAATTCAATGTGTATTGAACGTAGATTTTCTTTTAATAAAGTTTCCCTGCCCGGATATTCTACAGCTAAAAAAGACAAAACCCACAGTTACTGGCCTTAGAGGAAATTTAGAGAAAGTAGACAGAAATAAGCAGTGCAGTAAGACAAAGTTAACTGGTCTTTGCAGATCTCTGACTTTAAAGGAAGTTATCTAAGAGGTTTATCCTGGATCCTCTCCCTGAGTACAGCTACTAAACACTGCAACATTTTACTGAACTCCAGTAGCGCTGTTACCAAATTGACATCCAAGCACTTCAAGTACTAAGGAAGCTGTTCTCCCAAAGCAAATGCTCACTGAGATATTGATGAATCTATACATGGAAATACATTTTCTCCAAATCTACTGAAGAAAACCAACCTCCTAGTAGCTACGGTGGAGGTTACGCCCCCCACCTTGGAATCTGATTTTTCTAATCATCTGTTCAAATACCTCTCTCCCTCCCTCCCTCCAAAAAAACTGACTTCACTCTTTCTTTTGTTTTTAAAATGTATGAACTATACTTATATGCACATTAGCATTGCTTCAGAAAGCAGTAGAGATCAGTTTTAATACATGCTTATTCTCATGGGCTCTCATAATCTGTAGTATCCATGTTTGAGAAAGCAAGATGACCGACACTTGCCTTTGGAGGGTATGAATACTTAGGAAAGCATTGTTTCACAAAACTCTTGCTTAGAAAGAAGTATCTGGATCACCACCAGTGATGGACTCACTTTGGCAAAGACGTGGTTTAGCTGCCAATCTTATGGGCTTTCAGCATAAACACAGGCAGAAGAAGTGGGCTCAAACTGGGGGGGAGCTCTTTATCGTCTGCAGTATTTTCACATCTGGCAACGCCTCTCAGGCAAAAGCCATCTCCTCAGGGGTGTAGTAAGTCCCGATAACAACAACAGAATGGGAATGGGCAGCAGTGTGACACTTTGGGCACAACAAGTTCCCTGTTTGTAACCAGATGTACTTCAAGCCTTCTGAATACAGTAGGAAGGAACGTACCCAGGCAGTACACCTTCCTTGGGAAAATGATAAAGGTGGTATCACTAGAGTAGCTGGAAAAGAACTGACTAGTTTAAGACGTTTCGAGTACTAAGTACGTTCTTGCCTCGGAAAAAAACAACAAAAAATCTGCCTGTGGTCCAAAACTTTTTGGACAAGCTTGCCCTGTGTACCAATGAACAAGGCAATTAGGCTGTGAGGAATATCTATCCTGCCATGCTCAACAGCTTTACATGCTCCAAAGAAGCACTCCGCTTTGCATTTAAGAGTCTGTCTCAGAGTTAAGCTACCAAAACATTTTTCAGATGATAGAGGATACTCTTTCCTCAGGGTTTTATTGCTGCAATTAGTTAATAAATAAATAAAAATTCTGCAATATCAATGCGTGTTGGCTTAACCACAGGAGGCTGGTCTTGCCTGATGCTACAGAATAGCCTTTCTTCCCTATTCGAAACTCTCCTTAACCTGGAGTTTTTGGTACTACGCAGCATCAGAGATCTGTACATCTGGTAAAAACTGTTCAGGCCCTTAAAAATAACTACCTCTTAAGAGGAGATAGGCAATTTAAGAAAATTCAATGAAAAACATCTACTGTCAGAGACTTGTCTAACTTATCAGGGCTCCAAAACAGAGTAAGACTCGCTCTCACCATGCCAGCAGCATAGCTAAGAACATGCAGTTATTTACTGCTGTTGTTTTCCGGTCAACGTAACAGAGGCAGGATCTGCACAGATTTGGGTGCTCTTTCAAGAGATAAATCCAGGAACACTTTTCCACTCTTGGTAGCAGACATTTCTGAACAACCATAAGCAATTTTGTGATGTGGTTTTAGAAGACCTCCTGAGCTGACTATAAAGCACAGGAAGATGAAGGATGCGGTATATGGAGTCAGAGCAAAAGCAAGTTGCCACAGAGTTAATGTGTAAGGCATAAGAGAGTTTAATATTTTTCTACTAAGTTTTGGTGGTCATTCTTGAAAATTGTATTCATATATAACAAAATCAGATGTTCCAGTCCAGAAGATAAAAAATAGTTTGAGGGGAATTCTCTCTAAAACTGAGCCTGTAATTGAACAGGAAAGAAATGTGAACAGCAATAAGAAGCCAATTACGAGGAGAAAAGGGGAGCCTTGTTGCCAAGAATACTGCAAATACATCACTGCTCTTAGCTCCGGAGACCGCTGCGTTCTAACAGACGAGAAAGTGGAAGCGAGAGAGGAAAGCAGATAAGCTATGAGGTTTAGGGGTCAGGAATGGCAGTGATGTGGACACAGCTGAAAGCAACGCAGAACATGCATGAGCATTAGCTGTGCATTACTTTCAACTGCCATAACTTCTCTACAAGATTTGGGGCAGCAGGTGGTAATCCAAGAAGTTTTATAGGGCATAGACCAAGCAAGAATTAATGAAGGCAGACTTAAGTTTGCCCAGACCACGATAAGTCTATAAAAGCTACCACAGTAGCTTATCATGGCTTTGTTCCTCTGAGGTATAATTGACAGCTCATTATTTGCAGCCTACTGAAAATTAAAGATGCTTTCTGAGTTCTATAGGGAACATATTCTGCAATGCAGAGAAAAATTTCCCCATAGCTATACATTACTAAGGGGAGACATGGTTCTGAACACCTGGTCACACAGTGACAACAGGAGGAAGCTCTAAGCCTCTACCCTAGATGAACGTGGCCCAGGAACCACCGTGTTTTGGGGTTCTGTGTTATCTCAGCAGACTTAATTGTCATTTCAGTTCAGTGTGATGTGTGGGAAGATTTATCCACTCCTGATGTCTCCGGAGTCCAACAGGAGTGCAAACAAAACTGTTTACCACATTTTTTGTGCTTTCCCTTCTAGGAAGGTGACAGGACTTTAACAGTGCAATGGATAGATTTTCTTTATGCTGCTGATGCATGTTGTTGAAACCAAGGTATCAAAGAGGAGAAAAGCATTACTCTTTCTATAATCATCAACTAAAGATGACTTTACATTCTGAATCTACCTGGACTTGCCAGACCTCAGACTGTGTGCTTGCAGGTGCAGGTGGTGGGGGTGGGGGTCACAGCTGTGCATGCTGCACCAAGATTGTGGAACGGACTGAACACCGTTCAAAACTGCAAAAGGGAAACTTCACAATATTACAGCTATGACGAAAAGGAGGCACTGCACACTAATTATATTAACAGAAATATCTGGCCCAACTTCTAAGGGTTTGAAGAGATTCTTTGCTCCTTTCCTGCAGGGAAAGACCAAGCTAGACTGACGCTGCCTCTGTTAACAGGGTTATAAGGATAAAAGAGAAAAATGAAGCCTTAAGGACTACATTTTTTCTTGGAGTGTGGCGCCCTCCACACTTAGGGGGACACGCAAAAATTCTTAAGTGGAGATTAACAAACTGGAGGTGACTACAGATGAAGACCCGTGTGTACAACCAATCATGAGAGAGACCCAGCCACCAGTGTGATTAAAGTCATGTACAATAACAACGTGATCTAAGATCCTCCTGGGCCAAATGTTTTTTTTAATCTGAGGCAGGAAAGTATCCTACATTAAAATACGAATCTGGAAAGACATCACTGGAAACACTACACAGCCTTAAGTCTGCTGCATACAAGCTAGCTAGCTGAACTTAAACCTGAACAGACAGAAAAGTTTCTACAACAACCAGCAAGATACAGAGGAATAAGGAGAGCTTGGACTGTTTTGTATAAGCAAACAAATGCCAAAAGAATTTTAAGGATGAAATAGTAAGACGTGTTACATAGCTCAAGGATAAAGCTGCATAAGACCATGTCACAAAAATATTAAACTAACAGTGAATATGAATTGCCAAACTAAACGCATTGCTGAGCATCTAGAAGTTGGAAGAACCCTGAAAAACTAACAGCTCACAATAAAGTAGTCAGGAAAGTCTCTTACGTTGAACTCTAACTCCTATAAAGCCTACAGGGCTGTTTCCAACAAAAAGGACTAGAACCGACTCCACTGAAGACAGCTGTTAACCTTGTATCCTTCATAGATCACTCCAGGGTTCCTTACATCTAGTTACTGAGGTGCAAACAAAGCCAAAGGTCAGGTGTATGTGATCACACTGGGTATCGTATTTGTTAAAATGAAATTAAAAAAATTTATCTTCATTATGAAGCTCACTAGTGAAAGCAAAGTTTTCCAAACATAACGGTAGAGCTATTACAAAAAACATTCTGGATTCATTATATCCACTACATATTTAGACCAACAAGAATCTAAAACAGGTCTCTGAAGTTAGAGCCAGCAAAAAGGAGACATGGCACAAACTGTACCAGATAAGTTGACTTTCATTAGACCCACTAACAGTGTACAAGACAGACATTCTTAAAAATAAGTTGAGTTACATCCACCGCATGGCTTTTTTTTTTTTAAAGGGGTAAAAATCCCATAATGATCTTCGTACAGTAACCAAGCTCCTGAACTTTGTTTACACACAGTCCCCACCAACTCCAAGAGTACCTAAAGCATTGTCATGTTTAAGAATAGTAAATAAAAAATGGATATACACAACATTTAAAACATTAAGGTGATATTTTGCTCCACTTCCTCACAGAAATCCCACTGACATCAAGTTTTCCACTTAAAGAAACTTCAGGAAAAGTTTAAGGAAAGGAAGCACAATTTGGTTTATGGCAGTTTGAAAAAGATACCAGTTTGAAAAGCCAGCAGTGGAAGACACTCGTGTACAGCCACTGTATTTTCAGTCAAAGTACAACTATATTTAAACACATGAACTTTCCTCACAGCTTTATTATGAGCCTAAGTCATTTTACAACGAAGTACATCGCTTCAAAGAAAAAAAAGGGGGGGGGGTCCTTGCATCTTTGATGTAGACAGCTGTCATCACAAGATGAAGATAGCAGTTGGTGTATTTCAGTGGAAGACTTCATTTCTGAAAGACCTACAAATGTAAAAAGTCATACACATTCTCTAGTCTCGTCTTCTGAATCGGTTTTCTATTTAGATTTCTGAAGTGAAACAAGTTTATGTTCCTCCCAGATGAAAATATGTAATGCTACCAGAACACCCAGCCTGCAACTGAAAGCACTGGATTCTCCTACTACATAATAAAGCTGAAACAACACCCGAAGGTGCATCTCTCCAGGAACTCCTCAGTGACGAAAAGAAGCCAGTGTTTTCAGAAAGGAGAACAACTTGCAACAGGTACCAAACTGGTTCCATGGCTAATTCTTGACAACTCGTGTATAAACAGTGAAGTACAAATAAATCAGAAAACTGGAAAAGCATCAGGTATCTACAGTCTGATGTAACAAGCAAAACAAGAACTCCAAGAAAAAGAGTACAGAACATATACTGGGTTGAGATACAAACTGTGAATTTCCAGGAACTTTCCACCACAGAGTTCTAAGAATAAAAAGCTTTCCTTCAAATTAATGTATTGTTTGGCATCTAAGTATTAAACTGACACCATGAAGTTTCTTGTTTTACGTGCATATGCAAACTACCCACAAATGCACATGTGCCAATATAGGAACGGCACTGCAGATTTATAAAGGTTCTCCTGGAGCTGACAGCATGACTGAAAACTCAGTTAACACTACAGATTGTAACAAAAGCACGATGAATAACTAAAAGTTCTGATCAACATCAGAAGTATTCCTGTCCAGCTGAGCGTAGGAGGACAGTGTCCTCAAAAAACATTTCTGTGGAGAATGCTTGCCATGTACTTTTGGCTACTTGCCATATATACATACTGTAAGCACCCCGCCATGTTTCTCAATTGGTTGCCTGCTGCCTACTCAAATGTATGTTGGGCAGCAAGAATAAACTAAATGGCAGGAGTGCTGAACACAGAGCTCCGAGACACTTGCAACTTGCCCTACTTGATTTCTCTGCTACAAACAGGAACATTGTACAACAAGGGGAAGCAGAAATTTCTTCTAAAACCATCTAATGTGTAAGATGTAATATTATTTCTGCTAATGCTGAGAAGGTAAGAGTACAACAGAACAGAAGAGGATGGAAAGAGCAGACAATGATAATCCATATGAAGAACTACGGACGAGGCTTCATTAAAATGTTCAGTTCATCTGAACAGTTAGTGCACAGTTACTCTCCAATATTCATGGGAATTTAAATCCTTGAAGTCTCTTTCGATATGCAGGTATCTCACATCTCCTACAAAGGTGATTATGGGACAGTCACATTGCAGAATGGTCACAAAATCACTGAACACTTAAGGTTGGAAGGGACCTCCAGACACCATCTAGTCTAACCCCAACGCTCAAAGCAGGGTCAGCTAGAGCAGCTTGCTTAGGGCCTTGTCCTGTCAGGTGTAACAATTCCATTGCCTGGATAATCTCCCTACTCAAATGTATGTTAGGCAGAAAGAATAAACTAAATGTCAGGGACCTCCAGACACCATCTAGTCTAACCCCAACGCTCAAAGCAGGGTCAGCTAGAGCAGCTTGCTTAGGGCCTTGTCCTGTCAGGTGTAACAATTCCATTGCCTGGATAATCTCCCTACTCAAATGTATGTTAGGCAGAAAGAATAAACTAAATGTCAGGGACCTCCAGACACCATCTAGTCTAACCCCAACGCTCAAAGCAGGGTCAGCTAGAGCAGCTTGCTTAGGGCCTTGTCCTGTCAGGTGTAACAATTCCATTGCCTGGATAATCTCCCTACTCAAATGTATGTTAGGCAGAAAGAATAAACTAAATGTCAGGGACCTCCAGACACCATCTAGTCTAACCCCAACGCTCAAAGCAGGGTCAGCTAGAGCAGCTTGCTTAGGGCCTTGTCCTGTCAGGTGTAACAATTCCATTGCCTGGATAATCTCCCTACTCAAATGTATGTTAGGCAGAAAGAATAAACTAAATGTCAGGGACCTCCAGACACCATCTAGTCTAACCCCAACGCTCAAAGCAGGGTCAGCTAGAGCAGCTTGCTTAGGGCCTTGTCCTGTCAGGTGTAACAATTCCATTGCCTGGATAATCTCCCTACTCAAATGTATGTTAGGCAGAAAGAATAAACTAAATGTCAGGGACCTCCAGACACCATCTAGTCTAACCCCAACGCTCAAAGCAGGGTCAGCTAGAGCAGCTTGCTTAGGGCCTTGTCCTGTCAGGTGTAACAATTCCATTGCCTGGATAATCTCCCTACTCAAATGTATGTTAGGCAGAAAGAATAAACTAAATGTCAGGGACCTCCAGACACCATCTAGTCTAACCCCAACGCTCAAAGCAGGGTCAGCTAGAGCAGCTTGCTTAGGGCCTTGTCCTGTCAGGTGTAACAATTCCATTGCCTGGATAATCTCCCTACTCAAATGTATGTTAGGCAGAAAGAATAAACTAAATGTCAGGGACCTCCAGACACCATCTAGTCTAACCCCAACGCTCAAAGCAGGGTCAGCTAGAGCAGCTTGCTTAGGGCCTTGTCCTGTCAGGTGTAACAATTCCATTGCCTGGATAATCTCCCTACTCAAATGTATGTTAGGCAGAAAGAATAAACTAAATGTCAGGGACCTCCAGACACCATCTAGTCTAACCCCAACGCTCAAAGCAGGGTCAGCTAGAGCAGCTTGCTTAGGGCCTTGTCCTGTCAGGTGTAACAATTCCATTGCCTGGATAATCTCCCTACTCAAATGTATGTTAGGCAGAAAGAATAAACTAAATGTCAGGGACCTCCAGACACCATCTAGTCTAACCCCAACGCTCAAAGCAGGGTCAGCTAGAGCAGCTTGCTTAGGGCCTTGTCCTGTCAGGTGTAACAATTCCATTGCCTGGATAATCTCCCTACTCAAATGTATGTTAGGCAGAAAGAATAAACTAAATGTCAGGGACCTCCAGACACCATCTAGTCTAACCACAACGCTCAAAGCAGGGTCAGCTAGAGAGCTTGCTTAGGGCCTTGTCCTGTCAGGTGTAACAATTCCATTGCCTGGATAATCTCCCCTTCCCTAATCATGGCTAGACAGTCAGCTCTTCACCAGTGCCACTCTGACGGCCAACTGGCCAAGCTGATGAACCTTGTATTTTTTTGGTCTAACATACAGAGCCATGACCCAAGAATCAGCGCAAGTCTCAAAAAGACAAAAAGCACCTACTTTACACTGCAGACACTGGAAGCAAAATTCAGTTTGCAGTTACCACACCTAGTGATAGCCATGTGCAAGGCATCATATTCTGTTTACGCATCAGACTCCCCTCCAGAGAGCTGCTGCGTATACAACACAGCAATTCAGCTGGCCAGTCCAAAATGCTTCTAGTACAAAGGAAACGGTACTGAGTACTAGCCCCCATTATAGTCAGTGGAAATCAGTACACAGCATATGTGAGGAGAATTAAATTTATTAAACTTGACCTGAACTTCACAATGCACGAAGAGCCACATACGCATTGCTTCCAGACAAAAACAAAACCTCAAATCATCCCCCTTCTGCAGCCAAAACCCCACAGGCAAAACAACAAGGGGACAGCTGAAATCTCCAAGACTCCAGAACCATTGCTGGAAATCCAGACCTCTGGTTCATGCAAGTTCTAGCCCTGGAGGCAATGACTATTTAAACATTCAATTCAGAAAATCTTTCAGTCAAGATCACTTAACTGCAGATAAGATTTCCTGACTTGGGACACCAGTTCATTAACTACCAACAGAATAAAAAACAAAACACCAGGATATCACTCCCCCACATCCCCTTATTTTCCTACATTTTCCTACTTTACCATCTTCAGAAGTGTTCAAGCTGCATGGAGATATGAGGAAGAGAAGAATGCAGTGACATGCAGTTACACCCCANGTCCAGCTGAGCGTAGGAGGACAGTGTCCTCAAAAAACATTTCTGTGGAGAATGCTTGCCATGTACTTTTGGCTACTTGCCATATATACATACTGTAAGCACCCCGCCATGTTTCTCAATTGGTTGCCTGCTGCCTACTCAAATGTATGTTGGGCAGCAAGAATAAACTAAATGGCAGGAGTGCTGAACACAGAGCTCCGAGACACTTGCAACTTGCCCTACTTGATTTCTCTGCTACAAACAGGAACATTGTACAACAAGGGGAAGCAGAAATTTCTTCTAAAACCATCTAATGTGTAAGATGTAATATTATTTCTGCTAATGCTGAGAAGGTAAGAGTACAACAGAACAGAAGAGGATGGAAAGAGCAGACAATGATAATCCATATGAAGAACTACGGACGAGGCTTCATTAAAATGTTCAGTTCATCTGAACAGTTAGTGCACAGTTACTCTCCAATATTCATGGGAATTTAAATCCTTGAAGTCTCTTTCGATATGCAGGTATCTCACATCTCCTACAAAGGTGATTATGGGACAGTCACATTGCAGAATGGTCACAAAATCACTGAACACTTAAGGTTGGAAGGGACCTCCAGACAACCACTAGTCTAACCACAACGCTCAAAGCAGGGTCAGCTAGAGCAGCTTGCTTAGGGCCTTGTCCTGTCAGGTGTAACAATTCCATTGCCTGGATAATCTCCCCTTCCCTAATCATGGCTAGACAGTCAGCTCTTCACCAGTGCCACTCTGACGGCCAACTGGCCAAGCTGATGAACCTTGTATTTTTTTGGTCTAACATACAGAGCCATGACCCAAGAATCAGCGCAAGTCTCAAAAAGACAAAAAGCACCTACTTTACACTGCAGACACTGGAAGCAAAATTCAGTTTGCAGTTACCACACCTAGTGATAGCCATGTGCAAGGCATCATATTCTGTTTACGCATCAGACTCCCCTCCAGAGAGCTGCTGCGTATACAACACAGCAATTCAGCTGGCCAGTCCAAAATGCTTCTAGTACAAAGGAAACGGTACTGAGTACTAGCCCCCATTATAGTCAGTGGAAATCAGTACACAGCATATGTGAGGAGAATTAAATTTATTAAACTTGACCTGAACTTCACAATGCACGAAGAGCCACATACGCATTGCTTCCAGACAAAAACAAAACCTCAAATCATCCCCCTTCTGCAGCCAAAACCCCACAGGCAAAACAACAAGGGGACAGCTGAAATCTCCAAGACTCCAGAACCATTGCTGGAAATCCAGACCTCTGGTTCATGCAAGTTCTAGCCCTGGAGGCAATGACTATTTAAACATTCAATTCAGAAAATCTTTCAGTCAAGATCACTTAACTGCAGATAAGATTTCCTGACTTGGGACACCAGTTCATTAACTACCAACAGAATAAAAAACAAAACACCAGGATATCACTCCCCCACATCCCCTTATTTTCCTACATTTTCCTACTTTACCATCTTCAGAAGTGTTCAAGCTGCATGGAGATATGAGGAAGAGAAGAATGCAGTGACATGCAGTTACACCCCATATAGCTTAGATGTTCACATCATAAAGGTGTATACCATATTTAAGAAGGGATGCTCTTGTCCAATTCAGGAGGAGGAAAAGGAAAAAGTTGTAATTTTCTTGCTCCCAATGAGGTCAGCTTTGCCAAGACTGACATACTTCCATTCCACCAGAGACAGAATGTGTGCAAACCAAAGCAAAACACTGGTGTGGGGGTAACCAAACTGATCTTTCCAAAGGAAAAAAAAAAAGGTGCGAGACATACAGAATTCTGGCTGTAGTCAAAGTACAGTTTTATGTATATAGAAATGGGAAGCCTTCAATTTTACAGTATTTTGCTCTGTGTTCGCAGTCTATAAACAGTCCTCATCCTGCAGGTGAAGCTATCGTAACAGGTTCTTACAAGGGCAGCTAAAGGACAAAATATGATAAAGCAAGGACTAAAAGAGCTGCTGCAGAAAATTCAGGCTTAAAGCAGACCATCTCTTGAAAGAGGCCCTTGAAGATAAACACAGAAGGAAAGTCTTAGAAGATCTTGAACTTGGTCAAAGAACATACCGTTCTGCAGATCATCCACAACACATTCTGTTTCTGTAATTAAAACTGCATCTATCTACAAATGAATAGTTCTACATATTATCTCTCTTTTTAATCCCAGAAAGTCCCTGTTTCTTTACACCACTGTTATTTTCTGAAATTCTTTCTTGAGGAATTTGCAAAGTAATTTTTCAGCTTCAAATTTCAGCACGGAATTCACTTGCACCTTAAGGCCAGAAAAAGCATTAAGGCTACCTTGTCTGAATGACTGCAAGAAATAATTTTACATACCTACCCACACCGAGACCAACTTGGGTCTGAATACATATAATATATTCCAAGAGACCCTGGAGGCCCTTCAAGAAGTAGAGGCACTAAATAGTTCACTTAAGTTTTCTCGACTGCTAAAGATTGTATAAGGAAAGGCGATTCAAGTTCTACTACCCTGACACAAAACATGAATGACAGCTTAAAGGGAAAAACATACATTTTTTGGCTGAACGTCCACACAAGAAGGGAACAGCCCTCTCTTCCAGTTTTATAATTTATCTCATTGACTTTCCAGATAATATAGATAATCTTAATAAAGCTATTATCACATATTTACATGGAAAAAGGAGGACACGCAGTGTTTGGGAATCAAACAGAAGGATTTACTTGTATTCAGGGTCACATGAATCCTGTGCTTGAACTACCATATGTCAGCATCTTAGTACAGTTAACCATAATGTCATGGGGAGCTGCATGAGGAGCTCGGATGTCATTTTTAATCTACTGTGTAATACTAACTTCAACATCTTAAGGTTTGTCTTGACCTCAGATGTTATTCTCTCTGAAACAACATCTATTAGTGTTACATGCCCCATTAGACATTAAAATCAGATACTAATTGCCTAGATTTCACTTGTCTTATTCTTTGAGTTTAATAACTACATAGTGTAAAGAACTTCCAGCTTCGTGCTACAGTACAGCAGTCCGTAAAAAAGTGCCTCCATTTTTCACCTTGCACTACATTTTCTAATATATGGAAAATCACTGTTACCTGAAACTTCAGTAATATATCATTCTCCTTTCTTTGAGGCAACTTTTGAATAACAGCAACTTACTTAAATATACAGCTTAACACATGCCAGTAGGTGAGAAAGGAAGGAAAGGAAAAAATCTGTATATATATTTACATGACTGCACACCCCACACTTATGTATTCACCTGAATTAAGGAGTAAGTCACAACAGGCAAGTGATTTAACCACTCAGAAACTGACTCGTGGGCACCCAGGCCAACACAGTTCATGGCTATTGTAGATACAAGAAACTAAGATACTCGCTACGGAAAGCAGACATTTATTTTCCCTTCTTAACCAAGATGAAACTGATTCAGCTTCACTAAGCATGATCTCTGTGTCACACTGCAGCTTCAAATCAGTAAGACTGGTGTTACACCTGTCAGCAAGTTCTACATGACTGTGTAGTTCAATAAGAATCTGACTAATAGATCGTGCCATTCTGTCTCAACAAAGGCTTTAGAGATCTCTCACTAGGCCACCTTAATCGTGACCGCAAGCTCGTAGACATCTAATAAACTTGACTTGACATGACACAGGATGCAGACAATAAGATAGAGAGCCAACACAATGAGAACATCAGGATTTTGTGCCAGCCGTTCATAAGAACCCTGCCTGCCTCGCAGTGAAACCTTATAAGCTGTGGACTCTAAGTCCTGGGAAAACAAAGAATCTTCACCATTATATCAATTTGTGCACTTTATCCACGCTTCTAGGCATCTTTCACAACACATTTCTCATATTGCACGATCACACAGACCTCACTCAAAACACCTTTATTAAGGATGGGTGTAAGATCTTTAGAAGCTCAACTTTGCGGATTAAAAATAATAATAATAATTCTTGATACTCGAAGTTGGGCCAAGCATAAATCATAGCTGTAAGAGACTTTCTTCCCCCCCGTCCCTCTCTTCTGAGACAGGAGATGTGGAAGTGGGGAGGGGAAGAAAAAAACAACAACAAAGATCCACGTTGTGCACTTTACCATCACTAGTCACCAAACCCAGTACCCTTCTAAAATAAAGTTTAAAACCTTATTTAAACCTAAAAAAACCTCTGTCTTGCTTTAGGGATGCAAAGAGCATATGGTCTGAAGCGAGCAAACTACAGTGCACACAGGCAGGCTAAAGTTAAAGTAGCAGCCTTTTCCTTTTGAGCAACTACAGTAAGGTTCTACTAGATCTTACTGGGCCCTTCTTCTGTTCTAAGTAAGAAACTCCTCTGGCATCATCAAGTAATCCTATAGTAGATGCTGCAGGTAACACGGAAAAACAGACAAACAGTACGATAGCGGCCTGAAGCACTACTACAAGAATAGCTGAAAACTAGAGAAAAAAAATTCAGAGTGTAGATTACTGAAGAGGAAAAAAAATCCGGAAATTTTAAAGTGAACTTGCTCTCTCTGCTCTTAAGACACTACGTACTGAAAATACAAGCATCTATAAAACAAACCATGGAACTGTCAGGGGTAGTACCACTGAGCATATAACATTATATAAAATGTAAATACAACTGCATGCCTACATAGCCTTCCCCAGGGATTAGCTATATCACATTTTGCTGTGACTATTTGGTTGTGACATAAGCAGCAACAATTTCTGCAAATGTCCCCACATACACGAGAGAGAAGCATATCTAGTTCAATCAATATTCTATCAAATAGCCCATCATTACAAAGTACTGGAAGCTTCAATGAGAGAGAATTTTTCTTTTCTTGTTAGTTATAAAGGGTGTTTTAATATAAGCCATTAAGCATCCCTCAATAGAAGTGCAAGTTTCTAGACGCATGGTTTTCAACCTTTTGAACTAAAGGCTACCAGAAACATAAGAAACCATATACTGCCTACTGGAAATGACAATCTGGTGACTTTCTAAGGATTGCTCCAAGATATTCCATAGACTATCTTCCTAGACAGTAGGAAATGACTAACAGCCTAAAAACTAGTTTTGTTGAATGAAAGTCATCACACGTTGATTTTTTCTTTTTAAAAGCAACAAAAAACCACACCACTTTTGCCAAATAACACAAGTATATACACCTGTTCCTAAAGATATCCTAGTATCTTTGAACAGTCATGTCTACCTCCTGTGGACCATTCTGCAAAGTCAAGAAGAAATGCTCCAAAGTATCATTTCAAAAACAAACAAGTCCAAAACAAACCACCCCAACAAAACCAGAGGAAAACGAAGAAACAACAACAAAAAAACTGCCCCCCTCCACCTGCCCCTGAACTCAAAAGGCCACATTATGCCAGGCTCCACACATTCAGTTATCTGCAAGCATGAGTTACCTTCAGACTTTCTAAATACAAAGCCAGTGGATCTACCATTTCTGCCTCTTGTTTCCTTACCAGCCTCCCTCTCTGGCTAGATTACTCATCCAGGCACAAAGCTGAAGCCAGCTAAAACAACAAAAAAAAGCCTAAACCATTTTAAATATCTGAGATATGACTATCAAAAATAAAACAAAACCCCCACAAAACTAACAAAAACCAAAACTAAGGCACTACAGTCTCATTTCAGACCCTATACAAGTATAAGCTTCCTGTCCCAAACCTAAGTCTCGTCACAAAGAGGCTGAATTAGCACCCCTCAATGCAATATTCTCACTGTTCAAAAATCTTCTGTTAGTGGTGGTGTTCTGGTTGACTATTCACTGGCCACATTTGATTTCCAGTACAATCTCTCAAACAGGAAGCCTCCTGTAGTATCACTGGATCACCCCTCATATGGCAGACCAACTTTTGCAGCACTTCTTAGCAGTGAAGGTCAGTGATGAACACTACACCTACACCGGTATCTTAGTCTGCCCTGCAGCTGGAACACCACTCTACAAGCCTGTATGACAGCATTATCTTGGAAGCACACAAGCTTTCAAGAACAATGAATACGGCTTTGAAGAAGCACCCGATGGTGTTTAACAGCTATGAACTACAAATTCATCAGTTCGGTGAGGATAATCATCCTGTCAATAAGGCATATAATGAGAACTGCTAGTTCATCTAGTTCATTGGCATATGAGTGACTGAAAAACAAACCAAAAAAAAAACCAAAAAAACCACACAAAAACTCAAAAAATCTATATATTCTCTGTTAGGCCAGTCCAACCCGTTGCTGGCAAAGTGAACCTTAAGTACATTTTACTTACCCACACTGCTGGCTTACTATCTTTAAGCTATTTAGATTCTCTTCCATGACAATTAGTTCCATGATCTACAAGCCGTTGACCATCCCTTTTGTTCTACCTTATGACCAGTTCAATGCAAAATTAAAAATTTCAGTGTTCATTTGTAATGCAGACAAAAAATCTATATACACAGGACCAAAAAAGACCTTCATGAGAAGCATGTAAACCTCTCTTCTAAACAGCTCTTTTCTTAGACACTTTTTTTTTTAAAAGGTATATACTTTTACAAAATACCAAGTCAACAGTTTCCATATATGCTATCAGCTGCAGAGCCTGATCATATAAAGTCATAGAGTCTTTTGACTTTGTTATTTAATCCCAGGTGACCACATGGCATCCCATCATCCTTCCATTCCTTGCTGTATTTTCTTCCTAATCTTAAGACTCCACTCTTTAGAGGGACTGAAGAGGACGTGAGTGATTTCTAACTTTACAGGGTAAAGACAGTCACTCAGCATGATCATTTCAGCTTTTTCTTCCACCTTACAGAAAGGAGCAGTTTTTTATTTGACCTTTAATTTTAAGGAGTTGGAGTCCTTTGGAATTTGTTTTCCTTGCTCTTAGCCCCAGAGTCCCATGTTTATTTACAAGCAGATAAACTCACTCCTCCCAACTCACTCCCTCAAGACACCAATTTCTACTTCTCTGCCTTTCGTTAAAGGAACACACGCTATATGCGAAGCAGTTACTCCACCAGCCATCTCCATTTCTTGCAACGGTCTGCGTCTAAAACAAAGAACACTACTTTGTTTTTCTGCTTCCTTCAAAGCTATCACTACTTGCAGAGAACCAGCAAATAACTTGAACGCTAACCCTTACTGTTCAGTCACTCTCACATTCTTGCAGGAAAGATTCACGTTTCAGGATGCTGGAACTGTTTGCAAGCTTGAGAGCCAGGCACAAAGTCATTACAGAAGATAAGCATTCAGATCACTTAGAGCTCGGCGCTACTGACCCCCCTTAAGATTTTTATTATTGCGTTCTTCCTGTGCAAGGATACCTCCTGCAGAACATAAATGCAAATCAAATCGATTGAAGTTATGCCTGGATAGAGAGAGGTGTGTGTTTTTTTTTCCCCCCTTCCCTTGTACACGCTGCCACGGTTGCTGCCGAGCCGCGCCAACAGGCTGTGAGCAAGCCAGCCTCACGGCGGTCACAACAGCCAGCGAGCACGCCGGGACGCGCGGCCTGAGGAACACCGTGTCACAGCCGGGAGCCGCTTCGCGGGTAAAGCGCTCCTGGTCCCCTCAGGCGGCAACACGCAGCAGGAGCCGGGCCAGAGGGCTGCCGGCCCCTGCCTCCAGCCCTGCCTCCCCCGGCCCGCGCACCCCCCTGCCCCT
>VXAL01012490.1:64730-142644 GCA_013399475.1 Chauna torquata
TCCCGGAGCGCTGTGCGGGGCGCCCGGGCTGCTGGGGCAGCGCCGCCGGCGAAGCCAGGCTGCCGAGAAACGCGGGGCTTGGCGCAGCTCGGGGGGCAGTACTTGGACTGGGCTGGTTTTAAGGAGCGGCTCCCGGGTAGAGCAGGTGGTGGTATTGCTTGGTAGCGCAGGTGTGTTGGAGGTGTCTGCCTCTTGCGTCCGTGGTTAGCTTCATTCCCATCTTTGCGTTTTATCTGGAAAACGGGTAAAGTAGGAAGAGTAAAAGTTTTGTACTCCTGTGCTGCCACAAATATAGCGGGCACAGTTCCAGAAGTCATTTCCAGGTGGATTACACAAAGCATTTTCTTTCAGAATTGCAAGTTTTAATTTTACTGCATGTAGCTATTTTTACAGGGCTAACCAGATTTCATCATTTGTATTTAAAAGGCTGTGTCCCCCCCCAGTCATTTTTGCGTGCTTTTGAAGATGTTTGGTATGTGGTTAAAATGGATTCAGACGACGTTTAGTAGTTTTATGAATTACAGTGTTATTATGCATTGGAGATTTAATTCTGAGTGCTATAGTCAGACCCCGTGTGATATAATATTCCTAAGTTAAAGAATGCATTTATTATGCCATTGTTCACTTAAACATGAAGTAAAAACTAGGACTGTCGAATAAATTCGTTGATTCTATTTTAGATTACTTTTAGCTTTTCATTTTAGCACTGTAAAGTGCTATTAGCGTCTAGTTACCCGTGTATCTACCCTCCATTACTGCAAAGCCGGGCATACCTCTTTGTTAACTTTTCAGAATTTGTAGTCGCTCTGAAATTTTTGAAAATTTCTGCTACAGATTGAAGTTGGACTTGGAGTGAAGCTGTAACAACCCGCAAACAGACTGCTTGACAGAGGCGTTGAGCAGAATGTGTGCTGTCTGTGTAGCCGGTAAATCCGCGCAGTCAGGGCCAAGGTTCGCTGCTCGCTGCACGGGCGGTAGCGTTCCTAGTGCCTTAACAGGAGCAGGGCTTCCCGTCTGCGCAGGGAGAAGTCCCGCGAGTGTCAACGGTGATGTTGCTGGCTGTGCCAAGCTGTTAAAAGTTGCCAAGCGAAGACAGAAATCGTGCATCTTGAAGTCTGTTATGGCCAACAAATAATTTTTTCTAATAAGTTCAAGTATATAAAGTATGTTATTTTAATATCGGTTAGCAGGTGTGATTATCTTTAAGGAGAAATGTGTTCCTGGGTGGGGCAATCCCACCTGGTCCTGAGAAGAGCTCGGGTGTTCGGTTCCCACTGTGCCTGAGCACCGTGTAGCATCCCACCCGCAGCGCAGCCTCTGCGGCCCTTCCTGCCTGTAGAGCCTCCTGGTGGAGGGTACGGTAGGGTTTTTTTCTGACAGCGGATGTTCCGGTGGGAAATGTTCGTGGACAGTCGTAATGACTGCATTTCAGCTTGATCGAGAGCTTTATCTGACTGAATTATGGAAATTGGCATAATTATTGGGATGGTTTTTGTGGGCCTTAGCAAAGGTGGTAAAACATTATTTTACACCTGCTTTTTTCCCCGTTTGCAATTGCACGTAGTCAAAGCAATTTCCCTGCATAGCTGTGATAATCCTATGAGTAGTTTTGGTAATAAAAAGTACATTGAAATAAACCCTTGTTTTTTCGAAGGTATACCATCAGGGGGCCCTTTCAAACTGCATCAGTCAAACAAAAACCAGCTGCTTCAGTTCTACTGCATGAACAAGACGATTCATACTAGATGCTTCAGTTCATCACCACAGTGAATTACTTTATCTACCCACTCGTGGTAAACAGCACGACCACTAATGCAGAAAGTTACTGTTAGCTCATCAATTATGATTGTATTTAAGAGGCAGTTTTAGTTCTTAGAACTACATTGTATGGACCAAAATGTCCCACTTGAGTCTAAAATATTCTCTTTGCTAAACGGGTAGTTTTGGTGGATAACAACAGAAAGAAATTAAATGTAGTTTAGTTTGCCTTGTGAAATTCATAGTCATCCACGAACCATATGGTTTTCTTACCTCTAGTAGAGAAATATATCTATGCACGGCAGGTACAGTATGTCAACAGCTATGATCAAATATAAGTAGAAGTGGGCATGGGTGATTCAGAATGTCTTTTAAAGTAGACCTGTCTGAGACTACAACTTCTCATATTTCACCCCATATACATCTCCATTATAGAATTATACTTCCCGAAAGAGATTATAGTTCATCACAGCTACTTTCTGCTGTAGGGGCCAAAATGACTCATTAAAGTAAAGTAAGTACTGTTCCTATTACATTTTCTTTTCTTTTCTTTTTTTTTAGGAAATGTCAAGTAGCAGTTTATTCATTTAGTGCACGCTCAGTAGCAGTGAGAGGAAAGGGGATCACTGCAGTTATATTTCTCACTCAGTGTTCCTACATAGGTGTATGTAGAACATACACATAGAACAGCGTGTAGAACACGGTTCTCACTTTGTCCTTATCTGTTTTTCGCTGTGATTTTTTTAACTACTTGCTTTCTGCACAGAAGTTACTTCTCTGCTGTGCGTTTTCCTTCCGTGTTTTCACATTTCTGTGTCCCTGCCAGTTTCGAGAAACGAACAACAAATAGCTTCCAATATGGCATTGGCCCTTAGCCCTCTGAATTTATTTGTGGTTTTATAACCATATATTCTTACAATCTAAAAAGGTTTTCTTTCCACTTTTGGTAGTAAATGTGGTATATGTATGTGGGAATGTGTGTCTGGTCGTAAATGTATGAGGTACACCACAGAAGAAGGCTTTCGTCTCACAAGGGGAATCAGTGTCTGTTGTCTTCAGTAGATGTTAGCGCTGTGTGTGACAAAGTAGATAAATTGATGGTAATGAAACAGGTCAAAAATACAGTCGGATATACACATAAATCCAAGAAGGCAAAATCAGTAGTTTAGAGACTCAGATTTCGTATATGCACAAATAATACAAGGAGAAGTATACACCAGAGCTTTCTATCTGTAGCTACCAATCGTCCTTCACAGCTGCCCCTTCTCCACCCAGAGTCCTTCCACCACTCTTAATCTTGTATCCCCCATCTTGAGTATTCTCTTTAAAAAGCAAATTTATGTCAAAGGAAAGAAGTGCATCATAGGTTTCCTATATCCACTGAGCTTAGTTTTGCAACAACAAGCTTTATTCTAGCAAATGTAGTGGTTAAGTCGTGATAATGAAATTGCAAACAGAGTTAGAAAAGGAAAGCATAAAACTAAGGAACACAGATTTAGAACTGGACACCAGTTGCTTGTGTAATGGTCATTTAAGGTGTCGGTGATACGTATTTCATCCTGGAAGCTGAGAGGCAGGTCCAGCTGTGTCCAGCCTCTGGAGCGCTGCCTTTCGGAGGGAACAGCTCTCCTGCATTGCCCTGGAGAGGTAACAGGTCCGTACTGAGAGCAACAATTCAAAACATTTTTTTGTGCTGCCTCCTTATTGTCCTTCTTCTGATCTTTTAATTTAGACTATTGTATTTTTAATAAACCCTAAGGTGTGGGTGAGAATGCAAATCAATTGTTTAAGCTTGTCTGGAATCTAATTGCCCTTTGCATGCATGTTTTTTTTTTTTTTTAACATGCTGACTTCTTTCTGATATAACGTGTTGACTTCTTGATTTATTTTTGTTGCATTGGAGGTCAACTGAATTAGTTTTCTCTGATTCTTTACTTCTCAACAGTATGACTTGCATTGTAAAACATTTTAATGCCTTAATAATAATAGGAAAATTGTATATAATAAAATATCAGCAAAGTCTCCAGCAATTCTGATAGTCTTGCAACTGGATAGGCTGGTGACTTTTCATGGAAACTATATATGGCCTTATTAGCGATGCAGATAATCAATTTAGCCTTTAAAGAAACTGCCCAAATCATTTCACTCTTGCACTGCTGTTATGGGAGCTCATGCAGCTGCAGGGGTACGGAAGTGTGTGACGGTATTGATGTGTGTTTTGCTGGCAGTGAGGAGTAGAAAGAACGTCTCTGCTTTCACGCCTTCCTTCTAGTTTCACAAGTAGCCCATAAAAATAACACAGAGCAAATGGCTTCAATAGCCACAAGTGGGAAGCTATTTTTGACCTTTTTTTTCCCTCTCCATGGCTGACAGTAGGGAGGGAATCTCATGATGTTGCTATTTCCTTTGTTTCTTCTAGAGTAATCTTTAAAGGTGGAGGGGAGGAAAAAACCCCAGAGGATTTTCCACTCTCACATTCTTATTGATTTATGACTTAATAAGTCATTGGGATATAAAGCTACAGAGTATAAACACTCTTACTCAATCAAATTTGTCTAAACTGAGCCCAAGTAAGATAAAGATGGCACTTTTGCCTCATTCATGCAGAGTAAAATTCTCTCCAAAGAGAACCAGCACCAGCCCCACCTTGCGTCCTTGCACAACAGCACATTTTGCTCTAAATGAACAAATAAATTCTTGAACTTTAAAGATGGATAGCAATCATCTTCCCTGACGAGCAGAAAGGAGGACATAGCTTGCTTTGCTTCCTTTGATTTACTTTCCTTGAGCTCTCAGCCTTTCAAATCCTGTCTGGTTGCAGCTACAGGAAGAACCCGGGCTTTTTTTTACACTAGAAATGAAAACGAAAAAGCACAACTGAGTTTACTGAAAAATCTGTGCATCTGTCTGAATTATTCATCATTCCCTTAAACAGGCTTCCTGTAGCACGATGGAGATGAAATAATTTGTGGACTTAATAATGCTTATTTGTCTTAAAATTGGGGCGTGAAGACGTCACGTAGCAAGAAGACGTTGAGTAAGTAAGAAGTATGAATGTCCTCTGGCTGGGAAGACTTTGGGCTCCCGTTGGCAAGGATGACCCCGGATCACGTTCCCTCTGAAGACGAATTCAACCCCTCTGATGTTTCTCTCTCTTTCTCAGTGTGGGACATGAATCGCCTTTGATGGCGACTTGTGGCTTTGACAATCCAGCATCTGGCACGTTTTTGGGCTGTTTCAGGGTTATCTTTGCCATAGCGTTTTACTGGAAGGTAAGATGTTTTAAAGGTGCAAATGTGTTGAGTGCTCCTGTTATACATTGTATACGTTAGATTCCTATTTCAATCTAAGATTTTCGTCTCACTCATTTAAGGGTCAGTTTACACATGGTGTCACTTAGGAATAGTTATTGTTGTTTGTATTCATACCTCACATCAAAAACTAGTTTTCAAATACAGGTAATTACTGAATTTAAGAGAATAACTCTGCTATTTAAGAGATTCATTTTAAAATAGCGAATGCAAGTGATGTTTTCTTAGTACCTTAACAGAAACTTAAGTTTACTGTTCTCTTTCGGGAATCCAAACAGGTAAATGAAACTGATTCTTTTTTCTGTGAGTTTTAGTAGGCCGAGAAATCAAAATGTTACACACAGACTAGGCATGGTTCCTTCGCAGCATACAGCTTATTTAAGCTGCGATACACTGTGATTTGTAGATTAGAGTGTTTTTGTCACAAGCATCCGCAGAGAGCAGGTTAGAGCGTTATGTGCGGATAATGCAGCAGCACATCTGAAAATGCAGCGTTACTTTTGCTGTCAGACCTGAAATGCATTGGACTCTGTTGCATGTCCAATCTTCACGCTACGTCTGTGTTTATTCGTTACGCAAGGGGCGAGCGTAAAATGTGAGCTGTTTCAAAATAAGTTATTTTGATAAAATTAAGGAGGGATGCGTTTAGTTATGATATCCTGTTCTTTTACAACAACAATAATATGAATTGTAAGTAATTTGATAACAGTTTTCTTAAATGGTAATTTAGAATTTGCTACTCCAAAATCTTAATATATATTACACTTCTAAAAAAGAAGGCTCCTCTGTACAGTATTTCCAGCCTCATTTCTCCTTTTGGAAGATAATGCAACCTTATATAACACTGACCTCTCTTAGGAAAACTTGAACTATCTACACTTCAAAATTTCAGCTGCAAGAAGATGTAGGAAGTAATATATTACTTCAGAAATCCAAAGGCACGTACATTGACCTTTGAAATGAATGAAATAGATGACCAAAGCATTGTAATAGATCTAAACAGTTAACTTCAGTAGTTTGAAGGTTTGTTATATTTCTTCTCAAATTAAGAAGTGGTATATTAATTTTGGATGCTTCCCAAGTTTTATCTTTTTCCTGCCTAAAAAATGTTTCTCTTCACCTAAAATAAATTGTTACAGATTACATAAATCAGTGGAAATGTGCTAATGTCCATCAGTAAAAGATCCCCTGTAGTGATGTGTGTTTGTTCTTGAGGTCATATATGGAGCAGTTAATGTTATTTGATATTGCTTGGTTTTGAGTTTTCTTTTTGACATACATTTCATTCTTCTCTCTTTCTTAACTACTGCATTTCAAAAATAGCATTTTTATTTTATGGTGCTTTTGGAGACTATACATTCCTTAGTAAATGCCTCATACATTAATATTGCTAACATGAAAAGTGCTTATGATTTACAGCAGGCAGGTTCTTTCAGGGTAGATATACTCTCAAATACTCCTTGTCATGCATAAATTACAAAATGCACTTTCTTTGCTAACTGGTGTCAGGTCTGCTATCAATTCCCCATGAATTTCTATTTCTTTTTACTTTCCAAAGTTGTCATGAATTGCTGTCCTAAAAATGTTGCAGAAAGGGAAAAATACAAAGCTGAGGGGGCAGTGTATACCAGGCTGTAGAGTGCTGCTTTGGTCAATAAAATAGAAAAGTTTCTTAAATATAACTGTATCATATTCAGACTGGAATCTCTTCCAGGAGCTTTCTTAGCCTCAGCTTGTAGTTAACCTCCTGTTTAGTTGCATACCCAAATAATGTAAAACACTTTATTTTTTCTGGTTTGTTTTTTTTTTTCAGATGGATAACAAGTGCCTTTTCCAAACTTCCTTTAATATAAACCTCTTTTGTGTGTTCATGTGTTCATTAATTTATTTAAATTACATTCCATTATTAAAAAACAAAAACAACAAACAAACAAACAGAAAAACCCAAAAACATCTTGGTGGTATTCTTCCTGGTTCAATGGAATTTCATTTAAAATGTTCTGACAAATTTCCATCTGTTACTCCCCAGTATGTACATGGACACTGGAACTTAGCAAACTGAATCTGATGCCTGGGAACCAAAACCATGTGTGAAGACTTACATTCTGATTACAGCGTTGAAATGAGGAAAAAAGTTTTGCTTCACTGCTTGCAGGATCAGCGCTATAAGTAAAGCTTATCATGTTAGATTTGTGCTTTCCTGCACTTCTTAATGTTGCAATTTATCAGCCAAAAAGGTCACATGTTAGAGCAAGCCCAGGTTAATGTTGGAAAGGTAGCCAAAAGGGAAGCTGTCATGGAGCGGTTTGGGGAAGCATTGTGACATGGCTTGGGAGCAGAAAAAAAGGAGATAAACGATCAAGGATTTAGATGGAAGTGTCTGAATGTAACAGGAAAATCAGTGAAGAGATCCTAATAGGGCGGTACAGGGGAAGACTATTTTTGTTGTCTTTTTCTGGTTAGATGTAGCGGGCTAAGAACAGGTGAAAGGAACAAGGTGTGTAAACAGGAGCAAGCACCTTTTCTGAGATGCACTTTTCACAAACTGCATCATGAAAGATAGACTTAAATATTTTCATATTCCAAAGCTTCGCAGATTATGGAAACCTTCATCGGCACTGGATGCATATATGCGTCTTGATATCTAAGGGGCTCAGGTGATTGCAAAGTACTTGTCAGGCTGTGTTTCTGCTATTCTTTACTTGGAGAAGATGACCCATAAAATAGGGTAATTGGTCAAAAAAATAAATAAATAAAAACAGGAAGCCATTTACTGCAAGAAAACGTTATGCTACTCTTTATTTCAGTTGCATAATTCCACATAATGTTGAATAAAATTTGCCTTTTTTTTTTTTCAACACATTTCATGGGGCTGGCCGAAGTTGCCCTGAAGAAATATCTGTCCCATTATTATCATGACTTACCACGCAAGCTCCATTCCTCCTGACCAATGGAATGAAATTTTCCTGTTTCTGATTTTGGAGCACAAGGAACAAAGTATTCTTGGCAGCCAGGCTGTTCCCGTGTAAATTCCCTTCTGAAAGACATCAATGTGATCATTAGTCTTCATTTCTTCAGAGCAAAACATAAAAATGTCTTCTCCAGCCTTGTTGACCCTTTGT
The DNA here is from genome assembly GCA_013399475.1 of Chauna torquata. NCBI lineage: Eukaryota > Metazoa > Chordata > Aves > Anseriformes > Anhimidae > Chauna > Chauna torquata. Next base: position 72,922 of record VXAL01012490.1, read on the forward strand.
AAATATGTCCAGCTTTTGTAATCGCTAACACTGGTGAGATCTCAGCTGAAAGATTTGCAAGAAGTACCAAAATAAACAGCATTATATGTGCATACAAGACATTCAGGTTATGAAAGAATGATGGATACACTGAAATATTACTCAATAAAAGCCTCTGGATGCATTTCCTTAAAAATTTTATCTATGAAAATTTACATTGCTATCTAGTACAACTATTTTTTAGGCTATAACTACCAGTACTGAGTGGTTTGATCTAGTGGATTTTACAGTGTTCTTCTAAATTGATTGATTTTTCATATATGGTTTTAACACAAATCAGCGCAAGCCTACATACCATGAACCTGTTAGAAAAGAAGACTGTTTATGTAAGCAACAGATTGTTACTATACCTAAGCATTTATATACTTTCCACGTAGAAGAGAAGAGAAAGAATTGAGGTTGCAGCCCTAACAGTAACTTTTTAACATCTTTAGTATCCCTAGATTTCACAGAAATTTTAAGAGTCATTAAAATATTCCTCCAGGGAAAAAAACAAAAACAAACAAAAAACAAACAAAAAAACCTCTATAAAATAAGTGACTAAAGTATAATAAAATAAAACAAACTGGAAAGTCACAACATAGTATGGAATTAACAGTACTGAGCAATAGCAAATTAGTATTCATATAGTCATTATGAAGATGAAACTAGTAATAATTTCACTTCTTTCCATATGGAGGCAGTTAATTGTTCCGAAGTATATGGAAAAAATCATGAACTAAACGAGAATAAAATTAATTCCTGTAAAAATTGAAATAGGATATAATATCATTTAGTGGTTATTTATATTATTTTTTTCTTTCTCATGCATGACTCGAAACTTTGGTTTTTGTTCAGAAATCCATCAAAAGAATTTCCAGGACTGTTGCATGTATCAACAGGAAACAACCATACCTTTGTGAACTTCCTTGATAAGTTAGTAAAATTTTCATTGCTTTTTCTCCCTGCAGCCATTTTCAGCAGACTTCTTGGAAATTACAGCTGGTGCTGAACTGATATAGTTGTGATTTCACTTAAAAATACCCTACATCTGTGTTTGTGCATGAACCTGGGCCTTCACTTAGTTTCTTGCTGTAATAACAGGGGCCGACTGAAATCTCTATTTGCATTTGTGGCTTGGCCCCTACTAAGTTTGCAGGCTTCCTCTTGCACACCAGCAGTTTATTCGCTTTACCAGTGTTTGTCTCTGCGTCATTTGGATGACTCGGGGGTGAAGGAGAAAGCAGAATCCTCATTTTCGACAGGAGGAAATGTTTTGATAGCGCTAGCTTGCACTAACGACTGGATGCAGTTGGGCTCCCATCGAGGCCCAGCATTGTATGAGGTGCCTTAGCATCTCCAAGGTGCCCTGGCAGTCCTGGCTGGTACAGCAAAGACCAGATATAGTCTGGACCTAGGGCACCCAGCACCTCTCGAGGAGTATCACCTGCCCAGGACTAGCCAGCGAAAGCAGGACAGTCTTCTCCTGTCACCGTGGAGGAGTTCTCTAGGGTGACGCTTCTGCCCTTCAGTCATGGCTCCTAAGGATCCCACGTAACCCATGTGCCACATCTACCAGCTCGATATGTATCTGCTGACCTCAGGTATCTGCAGCTTCCCAAATAACACCAGGCACCGATTTGCAAGCAACTAAATCTTGCCCTAGGCATGCGCTTCCATCACAACACAGGGAGTTGTTTTAAGAGGCTGTACCTAAATGTAAGCATTGACTTTGATGAAAACAACTTCACAGGGAACACAAATTTAAAACGAATGGATCCTAGAGATTTATATGCATTTATGTTTGTTATTTGATGTAATAAATGAGCCCACATAAAAGTGATTTCCTGATGTGCTTGGAGAACATTTTGCTGCCTTGTGTGCAAATTTGAGCTGTCAGTTGCTCAGACTTCAGCTTATTTGTATTTAGTTTTCACAAATTAACCTGTTTCCCCATAAAATCTAACCATCTCAAATACTTGAAATGTTTGAACTCAGTCATTTGAATGACATGTGAACAGGGAAGTTTTTGCACACGCCTCACGCTGAGCAGGGCTTTGGGGTTTAGTATCATATATGGGCTGTCATACTTCAGTAGTTTTCACTGTAGCTTTACCCAGAAGGAGTGGCTTGAATATATCAGTGTGAATATATTTTGAGCTAAATGTGTGTAAAAGATAATAATCAAATTTGGACAGAGAAAGGATGGGCATTTTCAACTCGTAAGACTGCTTACAAGAGAATCTGTATTTTCAGCTCAACTGTATTGTAGGCCAGCAAATAATCCATGTTCCTGTTTCTGTTGTAATGGAAAAGAAATCCAATTCCTTTACTGGGAAACAGCATTTTCCTTCTGTTCTTTCAGTTGTCAGGAAAATAGCAAAATGCCACAAAACAGTGCGCTGGGCTGTCAACTAGGTGACTGAAGAGAGAACATCACCAAGTTATTCTCCTCCAGCTTCGTAGTCCCCTCTGTTCTATAGCCTCCTTTGCTGCCAGTAACCACTGAAGGTGTGCCAGGTGTCGAAGACCAAGAGTTCACTGTGTTTGGTGCCATAACAGGACTTGCTCGGCCGCTGTGCTTTCAATGGATGTACCACCTTTGGGGCTTGTGGTGGCTGGGAAGTTGTCTGCCATGTGGGCAAGTCTATTTTTCTGTGGTGTCATTGAGCTGCCCATCTCACTGAACTTGCTAAGAGCTGCCTTGGTCACCAGCATGATGCGAATCACTGAGGTATTGTGGGCCATTCGTCTGGAGCCAGAGAAACCTGAAGGAGACCTTGGCTGTGGAAGTGCCTGGGAGGAGGTACCCAAAGGGCACTGCCATCTCCATGGAAGATGCCATTTTCAGGCCGTGCCAACGCTGAGTAACATGTAGTGTTTCACTACCAAACCACAATTACAAGCGCTATACCTTGCCCCGTCACACGGACACTGACCTCTCTTCAGGCTGTTGCATTTCGGGAACATCGCAGTCAGCATTCCTCTCTGCTGATCTCAAGTAATGACTGAAAATGAAAAGGGGACAGGTTTAGTGTTTGCCCTGAGCAGTGCTGTGTGTGCTTTCCCATCATTTTTACAAAATTCCTTTGAAAGAGCTGACAATGCGTGATCTATTTTAAATACTGCTTCAGAAGATGAAATTATTTTTGGTCTAAATGAAATCAATAGACAGTATTAAATACAGGATAAGGTTTAAGTGAACAAAAAAAAAAATCCAGTGACCCTCAGTATTTATCATATGTGTCAGGGTTGGTATGACAACCCTTATTAGCTAATTAATATCCCCTTTCTGTAAAGCAAAGCTTACTAAAACCAACAAAACCTCACTGTGAAGCCCTTCGAAGGCGTGAGTAGTAGCAGGTGCACTTTTGGTGTCTCCTCCTTTGTTCTAGGCTTCCCCTTCTTTTCTGGGGTCCCTATTCCTCAGAAACCCTGGACCTTGTTCTCCTTGGCTTCCATCTGTGCATTGGGAAATCTGCCCAAGCTTTATCTGTGTAGCTGTCTGCAAAGTCAGATGCCGGTGGCATCCTGCTTTGTGCCTCCCTCACCCGTAATGCTCTGCTACAAATCGTTATAGCACGATTGAGCTGTGCAGGCTCCTCGCCTTACAGCAGCACAGCCACTTGGCTGACATCACCTTTCCCCTGCCCCTGCTCTCACAGTCAAATATTGTGGAATCGATTGGATTTTTCTGAGAGAGAAGCGTTTTTAAGCTTTTTATAAAAATTAATGCAGTTCTCCCTGGCTAGCTTTTTTCTCTTATTGCTTTCTCTTTGCAATCTCTCTTTTCTTGCCTCACAATTAGAATTCTGATGTTGTTGTTCCTTGATTTGCTGTATTGAAAAATTTCTGAAATAAATAAGAACGTTGCTTACATCTGTGGATAATGCCAATCCCATATGTATGGTACTCGGAAGTGTTGCCTAGCAAAGTCTGTGAATCTTGATGAAATGTTAGTTCCTTTTCATAACTTACATCTGTTATTTCTTACAGTATTTGATATATTTTGCATGCTTTTGTGATCCTGGTTTTAAAGGAAAGAGAAATTGTGTTTAAGCGGACTCGTGGACTCTCTTCTTTCTTTGAGACTTTTGTCACTGAACATGAGATTCATCTAATTAAACGTGTGTTGTAGCTGCCTCCAGCTGAGTAGTGACTAGCAGTTACTGGTCATTCTTGGTTCACGTGAGGTGAGTGGGGTGAGATGGGCAGCACTGAGGGGTTCAGCCTCACCCTAAAGAAGTTCAGCTGTGTTGCCCCTGAAAAGTGCTACCGATCTCAACACCGGTGCCTGGGATGCCTCACTTAGAAGGGGATTTCTGTCATAAGGATGTATACATTCGTATGGTGAGTTCCAGCTGGGAAATGTACCGGTAGTCTCTGCTTGAGTATATTTCAGGAGAACTTTAGCCATACAGTTAAACAGGTCTTGAAGGAATAACCTTTTCATATTAGCTTCTCACTGTTGATTAAGATGCTTTTAAAACCAACATCTATGCATAAAGACATCAGAAATACCTATTTTTTCATTGGTTTAAGACTACAGTTGAGCCCACTGTTCTCATGCGTTGAATTCTACAGGAAGCTGAAAACTGTATCATAACACTCTATTATCTTCGAGTTGCATGTCCTGCATGCACACCCACTTTTCAGAGCAGAACAAGTGTGATCCAGAGTAGTTCCACACAGGAGTGAGGCTGGGGTTCATGGTTGTTTTTTTTTTTTAATAAAAAAATCAGTGAATACATTTTTGCTTGATCTTCTGAGAAGCTTAGTGATTCTTTTCCTTGCTGAGCAACAGGAGGCTAAGATGAAGAAAAAAGCTTGTTTGGAGCTTATTTGGAACATGCCAATAATAGCAGTTGTTGGTAGTGATTCTGTTCCGTATGAGTACATGACATGCTCCTTCTCTCTTGTGATAAAAGCTTTAAATGTGAGTACCCAGGAAGTGTCAGCATGCTAATTGCTCCCTGTAGTTAAGTACATAAAAATATCAGATGCATAAAATATTTTGGCAGAAAAAGAAGTAGGTGGGTAAAGAAACAAGGTACACTTAAGAATCCAGGAATATAAGGCAGAGGCAGAAGCATCATCTTAAGGTACCTGACATTGCCTTTGTTTCAAGCTGCAGATATTGGTGAGCAAGGTTTAGCAGACTTGCACGAAATGGGTTTGAGGTCTCTCATTGGCCACATTTGAACTGGTGACCTTTGATCTCAAAGTTGGTCCTTTTAACATGATGATTTTTCATTTCTATTTAGTTGCAGTACGGATTTCAAAATGCTAAAAAGTGGAAAGCTCTATAGTGACCTGGAAGCATGAACTCTGTCTATACAGCTCTTGGGGCGTAGGCATCCTGTACTTGCTTGGCTGATGTGCTATCAATTTAAAAAGAACTTAACCCAGAATTAACATAACAAAACAAATAAAAAGTAAACAAAAGGATCATAAGTGGTACTGAAAGGACTTTTAGAAAAAGAACAATTCTTGCTCATTTTAATTCCAACTGAACTGATTTTGGCATTTTGTGAATTAAACCTGCTGCTGACTATTGGAATGTTAAAGAGAAAATTGCTGTTGAAACTGTACATATAGCCAAAAATTTATACTTCCATAATCCTGCTAATGAAAAAGTGATAAATTGCCAGTACACATTATACACATCATTATACACATATCCATTATATCAGCAGACAGTTCTGAAGTTTTTCAAGGTTTATAAAAATATTTTAATTAAATGAAATAAATATCAGTATTGCTCCATATGAAACACCTGTAAATCATCCCTTTCGCACTGAGTTTAGCGTCCTCAATAGGAACATGTACATTCATAAATATAGAGCTTCCTCTGTTGTCCTGTAAGCATGAAATCAAATCAAATTTTGTGGTTCTGTATTCAAAAGGTTTTACAATAGATTCCCTAAATATTTTTATTACTAGAAATTCAGCATTTTTGTTCCTCCAGAGAGCCTATATGTTTTGGGTTTAAGCTGCATGGACAGCTTACTTTGTTTGGGTGTCTGTCCAGCTGATTTCTAAACTGTTTTCTGTTGCTTTTGGTTATTGAATGTTTGGTTTAGCCTAGTTCTGCAGTGCACTGAGGAAAAAGAAGATAACTGCATAATGCAAATATGGCTATTCTGCCTCCAGTCCTCATCACCACTGTCATTATCAGCTGTATCCTGAGACCGCAGAAATATTTAAGTAAATAATTTACATTTTTAATTCCTAAAATAAGATAAATAGTTTATAGATATACATATTATACGTAGATGTAGTACATATCTATAAATCAGACATAAGTATTGATAAATATTATAGGGAGGATGACCATAGGCTTTTTTCTTCTGCATAACTGTAGCCTGTATGCATCTTCACCATTTAGGTAGTATATTTGTCAGTTACAATATTTTTGTTTTTCTGATGAAGTTTGTATCGCAATCTGGCACTTTCTTTCCATTGTACAGAGTTTTACAGAAAGAAGGTGGAAGGAAAGGTAAAAATGTTTTCATTGAATCATAGAGTGGTTTGGGTTGGAAGGGACCTTAAAGATCATGTAGTTCCAAGCCCCCTGTCATGGACAAGGACATCTTTCACTAGATCAGGTTGCTCAAAGCCCCATCTAACCCAGCTTTGAACACTTGCAGGGATGCGGCGCTGCTTTTCTGGGCAGCCTGTTCCAGTGCCTCACCACCCTCATCATGAAAAGAAGTGAGGTAAGGTTCTGCACTTTGTGTAAAGTTTGTGTGAAAGGAATGGTGTTTTCTATTAATCTATTAAATTTCAGTGTTGTATGCACCACTGTCTTTCCTTACCTTAGACCCCTCTTCACTTCTCTCAGCAAAATGGTTACTTTTGAAAATCACGTTATGTCCTATTGCTGTAATCAACTCTACCATCTAGATACCAGTTCTTGGGATACCATTTACATCAGAATCTAAACATGATATTCAGTTCAGGATTAAGATACCTAAATTTAGTTGTCTGCCTATATATGAAGGGATTCAGCTGCATAAACTCAGACATCTAGTGCCTTTTCAGAAGCCCCAAGTTATTCTATGTGGCTCTCAGCTACTGAGCTAAAGGACTCCAGTCTTTCTTAGGTCCTGTGTAATTTTCCCAGCCTTAGCAGAGCTACTGGGTAAACAGGCAGCCTCACAAGTTATTAGACACCTGTATTGATTGATTGAATCACTGACTAGATTTCTTCATGCCTAAGCTCCCACTGTGGTGCACAGAGGTCTGGTCAGTACAGTGAAGGCAGCAGGGAAATTGAGTTCAGCAGCCAAAGTAAACTTAGGCGTCCATGGTATTTCAGATACTTTAGGTTATCTGGGACATCTGCATGGGCTAGAACATATGTTGTAGGACCTAAAGAGGATGTATGTTCTTCAGAAAGGGCAGTTGGATGGTAGGCAGGATACCTGAGAGCACCTGCAGTGACACTAGACACATGAGCAACTGAACTGAGCCCTCAGTGTGTGATCATAGGCCCCACTGACCCTACAGGAGGCATTGGCACTTTGGTAACTGTAGACACTTGAATTTTGGTGTTGTAGATCTGTGAGCTGAGTTCCACCTTATTGAGGACTTGGATATTAATTTAGCATATTTTCCCTGTTTGTCTGTTTGCCTGTGGCAGCTCAAGACTTCATTGTCTTGTATATACAAGAAACTACTAGCCCATCAACTGAAGAGTCCCATTCCCATAAACTAACCCTCTCTTTTGTTTGGCCTATAAATCTTATTCAAGACGTTCACTTAAAGTCTGAACAATACCCTGTTATGTACATCTTCTGTGTCCAATTAGACCTTTGAACCAGCGTCACTAATTTTGCTGAACCAGCATCCAAGTAGCTAGGACCATGATTGGCAAGTCATGTCTACAAGCTCCTTATCAAGTCCTTTATTGACCTTTTACTACTGAAACATTGCTTCAGTTTTGTGAAGTGTGGAAATTTGAGGTTTAGGGCAACCTTCTCATCAGAGTGCAGCTAGGAAGTATGAACAGAAGTCAAGGACAAAGGCAAACTACATAATAACCACAATAACAGTACCTCACGCTTCTGGATTTTCTAAGGATTTCAAACTGTTTTGCGAACATTAATTAACACAACAGAGTGAAGTGTGTATTGTTAGCTTGTGCCCATGTCTGTGAGAATGAGTAGTGAATGAAAAAGAGGCTATAAACTCATTCTGAGACCTTGGGAAAATCATTCATACTGTTACCGTCTACTTTAGCTGGATACTAGTGGTTTTTCCATACTCAGGAACTGGGAGGGTACGCTAGTCCATCTAAAATTGCAAGTGCAGGGGTGTTGTTGCAGCCAAAAATACTGCAGGCAGGGACTCAGTACACAGTTCTTATTTGCATTTATCACAATGTGTGGAATTCATGCAGTGCAGATGTCTCTATCTGAGCGTGTTGACCTTGAATTTCTTTACAGTGAAGATCTAGTCAGTGTAAAGTGCGTTTAATCTCATTCTAAAGTAGGTATCGGAATAGATCAGACTGACTGTAAAGGATGCCTGGGGCTGAGTAGTTCAGATGTAGGAGAACTGAATCTTATCCTACCTGTTCTGTGGGCAAAACTGCTATGATTTTGTTTTTAAAAATACAGTTTTAATTTTACTGAACCACAGTTAGCACACCAGATGTAGAAGTGTCTCAGAATAAGTCTGTTCTAAGCATTTGCCACAGATTGTCGTATCAGAATTTTCATTTAATTAAAAATACAAAGTAATTGCTTCATCATTTTGCAGAAACACAAGGCCAATGTCTGTGTGGGTCAGCTAGAGCAGCAAGAAAGGAAGTGAACAAGATTTTGCCGTTCAGGACCGAGGAAGATTTCTAGGACTTCTGTGCTTTTCCTTAATGTGATCTCTGAGCTTTGTTCAGTTTGCCCACACATCTCATGCAATACTAGATGCCCTCATGTATCCATGCTTATCTCCAGCTGGCACTTAAGGAAGGCGTAGTCTTCTGTAGGTTCTGTGTCATACCTGCCACTGTGCAGGTGACTCGGGTACTGGTACCTGAGTGTCTGGGTGTCCCTGGACATCCACATGTGGACGGTTGATAAGATTTTCATCAAGATTAAGGTCCATAAACTTACTTGTCTACATGTAAGTGGGTACAGTATAGCCAGTACACTGTGTTTATGTCTTCATGGTCAATTAATCGATTCAACTCATTACTGAATGTAGTATGCATACTCAGGAGATGGGGGAGAGGGTCATTGGCCTTGCATCTGCCATACTGCTGAGGCGTCTAAACTCAGGAAGTCCATACACAGAGCAAGAAGTTAGCTTTGTCTCCAAAAATATCTCAAACAGCACTGAACAGCTGCATTTAAGCAACTATTAATTCCTAGATCTCACCTGAGCAGAAGAATGGCCTTTTACCTCGCCAGTCTGTAGGCATCTTTGTGTAAACAACTGTGTTTAGGTCTATTAAACACTGAGTTATTCTCACCTAAAAGAAAATCATATTCACTGTTTGCAGCAGTGAGGATTTCAGTGCAAGCACAGGTCATCCACACTCAACTGCACAGATTTACTGATCTGAGTTCTCATTCTCATCCTAATTATCTATAGTTTCCTGCAGCCATGTTTCTTTCACAATCATGCCTGATGTTCCTACTGGGAAAATATATTAGTCTTTTAAGGTAAATGTGTAGGATCTACAGTATATTTGTTGTTATTCGCCATAATCTTAGAGTCATAGAATATCCTGATTTGGAAGGGACCCAACAGGGATCATCAAGTCCAACTCCTGGATGACTTTGTGATTCTATGAATGATGACATTTTTCTGCCAGCTTTTATTGAGAGGGAGTGTCTCAGTAATCAGCAATACAGCAAACCCTCCACCACTTAGAAACAATGAAACAAACAAACAAACACAAATACCCTCTTCCACCCCCCAAAAATCATGAAGCAACGTAAAACACTAAGAAAGTCTCTATGTAAGATTTTAGTAAATTCGTACATGTGACCTGCATCACTCTGTTACTGAAAACAGTAAATAGGTTGATGCTGAATATCTTACAGTTTTGTTTTTTGCATAAAGTTATTCACATGCTGATCACTCAATTTAGTTGGAAATTCTTTGAAATTCCTTTCTGTATTCAAAGGCTAAAAAATGATTTAAATGTGAAGAAGAAACAGCATGTTGCTAATTCACATTAAAGTGGATGAATATTTAAGCTTTACATTTGCTGTGAAATCACAAGTGGTGCGTTGTGGAATATCCATAGCACTTGCAAAAGTGTATTAAGTGATTCACACAGTGTTTTTCCTAAGCAATAAATAATCTAAGTAAGTAAGGTCAGTGTAGCCAGAGAACTCAGATATCCTGAAACCTACTGTAAGTGCTGTAGCCACAAGGCACGTATTTAATATCTTACATCTTAAAATTGATCATAAATTTTTAATATTTAAACTCAGGAAAGTTCAAACGTAAGCTACTTAAATTGGGAAGGGCAAGCCCATTAGTGCCAATCTGGATTTAGTACCAACTCCAGAGCCCTTTGTCTTCACTAGTGAAAATGCCAGGCAAGAAGAAAGGCCAGGAGTGTTAGCAGTCTGCAAGTGAAGGACTCCACCCAAAAGGAAGACGATAAACTGTGGGAGTTACAGGAAGAACACGAGTCGTGTTAAGAACCCATGTTACCTAAGTGGAGCAGTGGACAGCTGTGTATTTGCTTTACCCATACCTACTACACTGAGTGGAGGGGTGGTAAGGCAAACTGTACAGGAATATCTCCCCTAGCCCAAAAGCTGTGAAGCTGTATGAGGGCAATGCTCTGCACAGTGTAATCAACCCTACTGTGTCTGTGAATGGCTGTGTTAATTCTTTTTTTTTTTTAATGATTTTTCTTGTCAGTTTTGCTGATGAGCATAAGGGCATGGCCATGGTGTATCTTGGGAAAATAGCAAGTCATCATGCATATTTGGAGATGAAATGACTGGCATTTAAGCTAAGAGATAAATATTAGAAATTAACAAATATTTCAAACTAGCCATATGGAAAGGAAGCTTTCTATTACATTTAGAACCACTCCAAAATTTATTTTAAAGTTTAAGTGTCTGTAAACTGATCAAGGTTTATAAGACTTCATATAAAACTATCTTTTTGGATTAACCTATCTTCTGGATTTGGGCGCTGTGATTTTCCTACAGGAGGATCACTTTTTTGTCTTGTGTTTGTGGAGAAATTTTTGCTTGGTCAGAGGGTAAACAGATTGGGATGACAGTATAGTGTAGTCACATTGCCCTCAGTTAGAAAAGGTGTAAGTAAATAACTAAACAGGATAAACTGAGCTGCCTGGTGTGTTAACTGCTCTGTTCAGTAGTTTCTTGTGCCATTGATGTCATACCAGAAACACAATGTTGTGATGGTTTTGCTGTGTTCTAGGGGCTCTGAATTGGGAATCGACACATTAGTAAAGCTGCAGTCCTGATACTAATTTCAGTGGGAGCCTTATTAGTCCATACGTAAATGTGCATCGTTATTTCAGCTCTTAACATTTCTGTCAAGCACAGTTGTCTTTCTCTATGAAAATTTTTAGATTACTCCTATGAAATGCTGTAGTGTGCCTTTATGTGATTGCTTTTCAATCAAGGTGTTCCTATCCTAAATGAAGAATGAAAAGCAGACTAGCAGCAGAACCTCTTCACTTTCTATTCAGAATTTCTCTCTAAATTTACCTCAGGATAATAAGAGCATAAAATGCAGCTTTCGAAATCTAGATTGGATATGACTGCAGTAAAAAAAATTACGCTGGAAGTGTTGATAGCTATTGTAAAAATCGAGAGTTGACAAAAGGAGCCTACATTATATGAAACATAGGGAAGCAGTTCAAAATATGATCACATTAATAAAAGAGTTTAATGTAATACCAGGCTTCATCAAATAACAGCTTATGTTGTCTACAAAACCTTTTACTGTATGGCTTTTGGCTCTGGTCATCTCTCCCCCATTTTCCATTTTTATTTGTTTTATTTTATCATACTCCAGTGACACCCTTAATCACCCAGTTGTATTCCATTCAGTGAATAGAATAGAATAGAATAGAATAGAATAGTTCAGTTGGAAGGGACCTACAAAGATCATCAAGTCCAGCTGCCTGACAAGCTCAGGGCTGACCCAAAGTTAAAGCATATTAATGAGGACATTGCCCAAATGCTTCATGAACACCGACAGGCATGGGGCATCAACCCCCTCACTAGGAAGCCTGTTCCAGTGTTTGAACACCCTCACAGTAAAGAAATTTTTCCTAATGTCTAGTCTGAACCTCCCCTGGCACAGCTTTGTGCCATTCCCAAACATCCTGTCCTCGGTTAGCAGGGAGAAGAGACCAGCACCTCCCTCTCTGCTTCCCCTTCTCAGGAAGTTGCAGAGAGCAATGAGGTTGCCTCTCAGCCTCCTTTCCTCCAGACTAGACAACCCAGGTGTCCTCAGCCTCTCCTCAAAGGACACATCTTCCAGCTCAGCCTCTCCTCATAAGATGCGTCCTTGTAGGACATACCTTCCCCTGCTCTTACCTCCAAGCTCTTGCTTCCCAGTCCTCATCACTTAGCCATGCCTCCACTTCTGGGAATTTCTATGTGAACAATGCATTTCAAAGCCTGAGTATTCTCCCAGAGGACCTGCTATTGGAAACACAGTTCCTCCAACCTTTAAGGAGTTACATTTTGGTCATTAGTGCCCAGCTATTTTCATAGCTCAGACCCAAAAGATAGCAAGTGAGAAGTTGACTGGAGAAGGAACTGAAGAACCAGAAGAGAGGAGAACATGGCAAAATTCAGAAAGGTTCCTTGTACTGGCCTAGACTTTTAAACATACAAGTAATTTCATTCATGTGGTTTTTCTGTTGATTTCTGTGTGTTTGCTGATAAAAAAAGTTACTTTCCTGAACATTAAAAAAAAAAAAAGTTCTTAGATTTTAGTGGCTATTTCAAAGAGTGGTCTACACATAACTGCTGGTCAGGGGGATCTGAAATGTTTCAACACTGACTATTGAAAGCCAGGGGTGTATATCCAGAGAAGGACCAGTTTGTTTCTTCTCTTTCCCTAAGCGTCTCCTGCTAACCATTGGTGAAAGCAGGACACTAGTGCTACATGGACTGCTGGTCTGAACTGGTGTAGCCGTTCTTGGGTTAATGCCTTAAGGATGTGGACATTGGCCAAATCCTGAGTTAGTAAAATTCTTTATATTTGCATTAAAGAAATTAAAGCGCTTTACATAAATTGAGTTTCTGTCTTAGCATCTCGTATTTCTTTGAAAGTATCTACCATGTATAGGGACTTACAGAATTTAATTCTGGTCTTTGGGAATGACTTGCATAAAAGAGCTTCCCAGTCAATAGGTTTGAAAAGTACTCATCAGCAAGGAAAGTGAATTATCAAAACTATTTTAATTAATATATCCCATGTAAGCCTTTGGCTATCAGATTTTGGTTTTCTAAATCTGTAATTACACATTGTTATCCCTTTACAGATTAAAAGGTTATCTCTTCTTTGAGCTTTTCAGATTGTTTTATTGGAGCATAGATTTCATTTGATTTCCCTGGTAAATTTTAGAGACTGAAGTAATGTCTGTTTTGGTGGTGATGGGTGTTTTGTTTTTTTCTTTCCCGTGAATAACATGGAAATATTTCTTTGCTTGCAGTTTCAACCCCTCTTGTACTTTGCAGTTAAGGCTTGGTGAATCTCTTTTGAGCAATTCTGTATGTGGCCTAAATGTTGGATGTGCTCGCGTTGTTTCATTTATCTTGTTCTCTGAAGTAATTTAATGTCGTCTTACGTGTATACTTAGTGAAGTATGGCTGTTACTATCCTTAGCAACACCGGAGTTTCCTTAATCATTAACATAACTTTCTGCAGAGTGACAATTATTTTGTGCACTGAATAAGTGAAGCGAGAGTCCTCCTGGTCATCAGTCAGTCATTGTGTAATTTAAGTTTGCATCCTAATGCATATTCAGAAGTGCCCAAATAAAGGCATTTCATGTTCCCTGACTTTCAAGTTCCTGACTTTACAACTTAAACTATTTTATTTTACTTGTCTAGATCCTTTTGGATCTAAAAAATGTTTTTATTTTTAATGAATTTTGTGTCAGTAGCAGCACACTCCTCTGTCACTCATGCTTAAGAATTAAATTTATCCAATAGGAGCAGCAGGCATTTATTTTAGTTAGACCAGTCATGGAGAGAAGATGGGTAATAATTGGGAATGGCGGGAGATGCATTCAGCAGTAGGCACGCGCAGGTACTTGGATGACTTTGAGAGACGCTGTAGCTACTTGGCATAGTTTTGCTGCATTTATCTTATTTTATTTGCATTGCAGTAGTGCATATGTCTAAAGGTCCTGACTGCATTTGTTTCTTACAATCTGCATGAGTAACACTGTCTAAAAGACAAGCGATGAGAAAGCAGACACACTCACAGAGAAGTGTAGTGCCTTGTCTAAGGTTACAAAACAACAAGTGTCTTTTCCACAAGACTATACCACGCCAGGCAAGACTCGAGAGGTCTCACCAGGTTGTGCAGCTCTGCTCCATCATATGGCCTGGGAAGTGTGCAGGACTGGGAGGACTGGCAGCAGTGATGCTGGAACCGACGGTGCTCTGCTTCCCAGAGCCACACAGCTTCTGTACAGCTGGAGGAGCAGCCAATCAACAAGTAAATAGATAAACAGAAAAAGAAATAAAAGATGCAGCAGAAGCATTTGGTAATTTTTAATTTTTTTTTTTTTTTTTGCCTGACGTGGCTGCTTCACTTTGTTATAGTGAGATGCTGTAATGAGCCTGCCCCAAAAGCAAGAATTTCATTAAAAATGACTCTGTTAGGGATACAGTATCTAGGACTGAAAAGAATCACTTGAATCACTGAGATAACATCATCATATACCTCAATAAGACTGATTTAAGTCCAGTTTTATTTTATTTTATTTTGTTTCATTTTATTTTATTCATTGTTGGTTATTTTTATTTTTGCTCTTATTTCATATTTCAGAAAGCTCTTCTAGATTCTTGCTATTTTAAGTGTTTAAAACAAACTGAATTTATTCATGGCCATTCAGACAGCATTCCCCTTCCCTTTTTCTCTCAACTCAGTAGTGTCAGGATGCTTCAGGTGTTTCTCTAGGAATTGGAAGGGCAGTGTTCAATTCTTACTGTGAATAGAATTAGTATCTTGGCTTAATTTGCCTTTTCCACATCACTGGTCAGTGCTCAAGAGACATTAGCAGTCTTTCCCAGTCTTACTAAAATAACTCTCTTAAGAAGTATTTTCAAGAACTGAGTATTGTTCTGAGTAAAATATCTGTGTTATCAAATTGTTCCTAACCAATATTAATTCTAAAGCAACATATGCATAATAGAAGTAAACTGTTGAGTAACACCACTTTGACAGCAGTGCCCTGTGGTATCTGAAACATGGATGAGAAATGCCTGTGCTTAGTGATCTTCTCCAAAAAAGTTGTTTTTGTTTTTGTTTTGTTTTTTTTTGGCTTTTGTTGTTGTTGTTGTTTTTTCCAGACAAGGCAAAAAGCACCCTCTTGGCTTCTTTTTCCTGCTAAATTTTGAAGTCTGAGAAAATTGTGAAGAGAACATTTCAAAGGAAATGGCAAACATTTTATAGTGGAAATTAATATGTAACTGAATTTTAAGGGTTACTGCTTCTTCCCTGTATTTCAGAGTCTACAGGAAGGTAGCATCCAATACTGCCAATACTTGCATTTGTAGAATTATCCACTTAAATGAATTGCATTAACTCTCATGGTTTAAGTTATACAGTTGTAGGTTGTATTGGGTTTACATGGCAAGGTTTTGGTAGTGGGGGGAGCTGCAGGGGTGACCTCTGTGAGCAGAGCCCAGAAGCTGCCCCATGTCAGATCAGAGCCAGCTCCAGCCGGCTTCAGAACGGCCCCACTGCTGGCCAGAGCTGAGCCAGTGAGCGATGCTGGTTGTGCTTCTGGGAGAGCAGATTTAAGAAAGGGAAAAAACTGCTGTGCAACAGCAGCTGGGAGTGAGAAGAGTGAGGAACAGCCCTGCAGACACCAAGGTCAGTGCAGAAGGAGGGCAGGAGGTGCTCCAGGCGCCAGAGCAGAAGTTCCCCTGCGGCCCGTGGTGAGGCCCATGGTGGAGCAGGCTGTCCCCCTGCAGCCCATGGGGTACCACATGGAGCAGATCTCCACGCTGCAGCCCATGGAGGAGCCCACGGAGGAGCAGGTGGATGTGGCCTGAAGGAGGCTGCAGCCCATGGAGAGCCCCCGCAGGAGCAGGCTGCAGGCTGGACCCGTAGCCCGTGGAGAGGAGCCCACGCAGGAGCAGGTGATCCGGTGGGAGCTGCCACCTGTGGGGGACCTGTGCTGGAGCAGTTTGCTCCTGAAGGATGGACCCCGTGGTACGGACCCATATTGGAGCAGCTCTTGAAGAGCTGCAGCCTGTGGGAAGCCCACGCAGGACCCGTTCGGGAAGGACGGCATCCCGTGGGAGGGACCCCACGCTGGAGCAGGGGCAGAGAGTGACCACGAAGGAGCGGCAGAGACGCAGCGATATGGGCTGACCGCAGCCCCCATTCCCCGTTCCCCTGTGCTGCTCAGGGGGAGGAGGTAGAAGAGGGTGGATGGGGGGAAGGTGTTTTTAGTTTGCTTTTAGTTTCTCACTGCTCTAGTCTGCTAGCGATAGTAATAAATTATATTAATCTCCCTATGTTGAGTCTGTTTTGCCCGTGATGGTAATTAGTGAGTAACCTTCTTGTCCTTATCTCAGTCCTGGAGCCCCTTTCTGTCATATTTTCTCCCCCTGTTCCTTTGAGAGGGAGAGTGAGAGACTGGTTGTGATGGAGTTTAGCTGCCTAGCAGGGTGAAACCACCACACAGGTTTGGAACCATGCACTCTAAATGCTGCCTCAGCTTCCTCAATTTCGCAGTGTACCTTTTTTTCTTATCTCCCTCCAAGCCTTTCTTGCATCAGAATTCCTCTCCTGGACCTCATGACTTATATCTCAGAGTCCTCTGTCACTTTTTATCTTTCCAGGCAGTTTTGCTGATATCTTGACAAGTCTAATTGACACTCTCAATTCTCTTGGGCAGGATGTATCACTATGAGGAAACCCTGTTCCTCATATTCAATATAGTGTCATGGGAGCTTCCAGTGTTTCCATCATCACTTGGCTTTCCCTCTCTTCCTTTTGTAGAAGTATCCCATCCTATCTATAAATAGTCCATATCAAGTGGTGTTTCTGCGGTATATCACATTGCATCCACTATCTGGAGAAGCATGGGAGTGGCCTAGACACCTGCTGGTGTCACACTGCTTGAGGCACTGCCGTGGGGCAGGTGTAGTGGCCAGTTACACATGTAGGACATGGTCCAGAAAGAAGATGACACTGCAGGGTAGAGAGTAGAGCTTCACTGATTCATAGATTTTAAGGCTAAAAGTGGTAATATGAATATTTGAACTTGCCTCCTGGATGTTGCTGGTGAGGGACCAATGGTCCTCAAGACTGCCTCGTGTTGCTCATGGAAACTTGAAACTGTAAAGTCTAAAACTGAGGCTGACAGAGGAAATCATGGCATTTGCCAGAACTGATTACCAGGCTATGATTGTTACCCATCGGTCAGGAAAGAGCAGGAGGTTCCTCCCCTAAAATTTCATCCAAGAATTTCTGCCTCAGGTCATCAACTTCTTGAAAAAAAATGGAAATTATTATTCTACAGAGAGAAAAGGAACAGAGAAGTCAGAGATGAAATGAGAGAAGATAGAGAGGGGAAATAAAATAGGTGATTTCCTTTTCCAAACAGAAGAAATTAAAGCAGGCAGTAGCAATGAAGTAGTAATAGAGAGAAGACAACACTGTTTGGAGTAGAATAGTCAGATGAGCTTCCAATTCTGAGCTTACCATGCGACTAGTACTGGTGAGGTGGGCTTAATAACTCACCGGTTGGCATTCTTCCTTCACCTGTCCTGCATGCCTGTTTTCTTTTAATACATAAGCTATAATTACAGGCGATGCAACAAGTACAGCTGTGTTCTGCTTATCTTTTGTATACATTAAAAAACATTAAATAGTACTAGAGAACAGCTCATGAATATAACATTTTCCACTGCTTTTAGCACATCCTTATACCGTAGCCTAAGGAAAGAGAGGAGAGAGGAGTTTTACAGCACACTTTGAAGGTTAACAGACCTGAGCTTTCAGAAACCCTGGGGGTAAGTGAATACCAAACTGAGACCCCATCACAAAAAAAATCTTTCTCATTTATACCATAAAAACACAATTGAACATCCCTGTGGATCTTGGCTGCAGTAAGATTTCAGAGGGACAGAAACAATTTCTCAAGTAATATGGTCCCAAATCACACAAGGCATTGTAGGTCGCAGCCAACATTTGGCTCCCACCTTGAAACGTCGTATTTTCATTATAGCACAGAAGAGATTCAGGTGTTTCCTTTCTCTTTATTAGAAGTTTCAAATTTAGGCCACAAGAAATATAAACTATATTAAACTATTATATTAAACTATTATTATACTATGCTATAAATACGCCTATTTGCTTGTGACAGGAGGTGCTTGTGTAAGTTTCTTCTGCTGGGGAAGCAGTAAAGCAGAATATTGAGATGGCATAAAACATTGCCAGGTATTCATCAGCCTTTTTATTCTGGGCTGCCATTTCATGCGATGATTTATAGTCCCACTGCTAAATTCCCTCCTCTGCCTTTCCTGTTTTATCACACTGCTTTGGTTGTGGGTTTTGGAGAGGGACAGCTGTTGAGCCTCTCCTGCTGTAGGGCTGTTTGGTCAGGTGAAGAGGGTCTCAGTATAATTCAATACCCTCAGCTCTGTGACTAAGATACTGAATTTTCTGCTGAATTTGAAGTCTCAAGTGTAGCTTATTTTGGACCCTAGCTAAGGCCCTCTGACGTCAGTGCAGAGTCTTGCACTGATTAGGATGGCCTTTGGATGTGGCCCAGAGCTATCAACTAAAATGGATGTAGCTGTGTTTTAATAAGCAGATGATTACAGGTAAGTATTTGCAATTAAATGAAAACTAAATAGGCTAAATTATTCTCAGGGGTAATTCTGTTGTTTTCAATGGAGTTTTACCAGTAACTGATTTGACCCAATATTTTGTTTATAGCAGGGCTCATGAAATGCTAATTATATTGGTCACATTAGTGAAAAACAAACAGACCTCAGCTTTGTTTGTATGGTCAAACAATGTGATTATGAATGCTGGAACTGACAGCAAAGCTTAATGTGGAATACTGAGCGGTAACTAAAAATGCATGTGAAACACTTTGTTGGGAGTACATACTGTACAGAAACTGGAACATATTTTTGGACAGCATCCTTGGCTTTGCAAATCAGATGCTAAGATTCAGCAAAGATCAGTCTTGAAGGTAAGGAACACTCTAGCAGAAAAAAATTGTAATAGGAGTGTTAGTCATGGATTACATTGCACTGTGAATGAAGGTTCAGCTGAAATAATTCAAGATTAACAAAGATATTTAAGCCATCTCTAAAGCAGTATATTAAAACAATCTACTGGTTATTTAATTTGCTTTATGAGTGACATGAATCTGAATAAAATTGCCCATGATAAATGTGCAACTGCAACTGTAATTTTCTTTGTATTAGCCGTCTTGGCCAAAGCCAAATCCTGACACAGGGTCCTTACAGGGATCTATAGAAAAGGGGATCCCCCACAAATACATAATTTAACAATATCTTACATAACCAAGCCATATTATCTAAGTTTGTATCTCCTTTAAATCTGTTTTGCTAAGACTCAGGAGAGAGCTTGGTATATAATGCACTACATGTACTAGCATAACACAATAAATTAACAAAATATTTTAAAATAATCACTATATGCATTTCAAATGAATTCTCTTAATAGAACAAAGAATATTTTTCAAACTGTCAGTGCTTGATTGCAGGTTTACATTAGGTGATTAAGAAGTTATTAGAAAATACTGAGAAAGTAGTAATGGTTAGCTGTGTGAAGATCTAGATGAAAAATGTGAAGTGGAACACCAAAAATGAAAATTTTTACTCTCTTTCGGTTCTTCTGTTCTTACGAAAGTGAGAACAATAGGATTTACTGAGAGCAGAGGTGCTACACCATCTTTTGCCATCCAACTGAATAATTGTGTTTAATGCTGATATATGGCTCTGCTTTAAAAAACCTACCACACTCACCAGAATTGCTATCAAAGATGAATTATGTGACTGCTATTCTGGCTAATGTCCATTAAATGGGGGCAACCACACATTTCTCTTTATAGATTCTAATACACCCCTCCTAGGTAAGCAGCTATTATATTCACCCACCAAGCCTCCTACTCTCTTATAATACACCTTTAGCTCACTGTCAAAAATATCTCTGGAGTTCAAGTGATTTATTTTTGCTCAGAAGGTGTTCAGAAACAATTGGGAGTTCTTTGTTTTTATTACACCATTTCTCTCAGTAACCAGTGGGGAAAGATTAAAATATTAAGCCTTTGTCTCATATATGGACAATCTATAGTTTTTAGAACATCTCTTTCCATAAAGGACTATTACCTTTATTATTATTTATTACTATTATTACCATTATTATTATTATACCAATGGAGAGTATTTCAAGAACTGTATTACCATACCAGAAAAATGGTTGGCCATGTCTTTAAAGATATAGGCAATCATATATGTATTATACAGACAGAAGAGTAGAAGAAAGAGACGAGTTTGTACAGTTCTATGAAGTTTCTGGCCATGAGTCCTTGCTTAAGACCGGTGACACAGTTAGGGAATTAATAGTATCTCTGTCCCATTTCTGGTCCCTCTGGAGACAGTCCTCCAGGTGTCAGGTCTTATGCCTGTTCCGTGTCAGGATGTAAACTCAGCCTTTAACCTACATTGCTACCAAAATCTAGGTGCCGTTCCAGCTCTTTGCTTTTATTCAAGTCTGCTTGAATGCTCCTGCTTCTTCATTTTGCTACTCCCCAGCTACTATGTAGGAAGCATTTAGCCAGTGAGACAAAACATTAGAGGAAAGCAATTTAAAGCCATAGCCAATTTGCATATTTATCTGGTTGTATGTTGTCTTATCCTGGGCTATCTTATCCAGACACATTAGAGTGACTTCTTTTTTCAAGGGAGAAAGCCAACTCATATTATTTTAAGAAGGTTAGTTATTTTTAGTGTAGCAGTTCCTAACATTTCAAGGCAGTTCTCAGTGATTTTGCTTCCTCCTCTCCCTTCACTACCCTGTCTGCTCTGTCCCACTGGTCACAGGTCCCCTTGGAGCCAGTCCAGAAAGCAGTGTTTGGGCTAGCACCATTCTCAACCCTGCATCTTTCCTTCCACCTTTCCTACCCTTCCCAGATCTCTGCTGTGGAGCACAGGCTGGGAAGCTCCACACCCCACCCGCCACACCTCGCAGTGGCAGTGCCCATCCACACTAGTCTGATCCTTGCTTCCTCAAAGTGGCTTTTCCTCCCTTTGTGCTGAGCTCAGTTTGGACTAAAGGTTTTCAAGCAAAATCCCTTATTTTCACAGAATCACAGAATGGCGGAGGTGGGAATGGACCTCTGGAGGCCATCTCGTCTAACCCGTGCTTAAGCAGGGCCACCTAGAACAGGTTGCACAGGACCACGTCCTGGAAGCTTTTGAGGATCTCCAAGGAGGGAGACTCCACAGCCTCTCTGGGCAGCCTGTGCCAGTGCTCCGTCACCCACACGGTAGAGAAGTGCTTCCTGATGTTCAGACGGAACCTCCTGTGTTCCACTTTGTGCCCATTGCTTCTTGACCTGGCACTGGGCACCGCTGAAAAGAGCCTTGCTTTGTCCTGTTTGCACCCTCCCTTCAAGTATTTATAGACATTGATGAGATCCCCCTGAGCCTCCTCTTCTCCATGCTGAACAGTCCCAGCTCTCTCAGCCTTCCCTCATTGGAGAGGTGCTCCAGTCCTTTAATCATCTTCATGACCTTTCCTTGGACTGTCTCCAGTAGGTTCATGTCTCTCTTGTACTGTGAGGCCCCGAACTGGACATGGTACTCCACGTGTGGCCTCACCACTGCTGAGTAGAAGGGAAATTTTGCATCAAACTTTGTTTCTTAGCTGACCGCTTAGTCTGAGAGTGTGCAGCTGACAATAGTTTGCCTGTTAAACCCATTTAACATTAAAGGCTTTTGGTTGCTACTTTGTGTCTGTGGGACAATTAATTGGAAGTGTTTATTGCTCTCTGATGTTCCAACTCATCAACTTACAGCTATGTTTTGGCCAGGGGTCAACATCCACTGTGAGATGTGCCTGCACTTAACGGAGGTGATTGCTAATATAGCACTGATTCAAACTGTTTCGTTAGGCAGTTTAAATGTTGATGCAATATTTTAATAGTTTTTAATACTTTTCCTAGGCTATATCTTTAAGACAACAGGAAAGAAACCTTTCCCCTGACTGATGTGAGTGGCAGGGCCCCCAGATCTTTCAGTTTTCACTTCAGTAAGGTACAGGAGGACAAGCTTCAACTGGTCTAGTCAATAATGCGATTTCGGAGTGATCTTGCACTGTGGTGTATTGCTTAAAATCCCTTTCAGCAATGATATTAATGTCTCAGGGGTGCCATCTCATTGCAAAAATACTGGTAGAAGGATAGTGTTACTTGGTATTTTGTTCTTTCTTCTTTGTTCCTTGCAGCTCCTGTTAGTTTGTGGGAATTAATAGGCTAGAATGGAAAGTGTTGTTCTTTATTCTCTCTGTTCAGAGAGATTCACATCCTTTCTTTCCCAATCGTTTTGAAGAAAGAGGAAAGGAAGAAAAAATCTCCATACTCTGGTGGGCTGGCTGGACTCAAATACCAGCCGCTGTTGCCCTTTCATTGGTGTTCAGCAGTCTTTGTGAGATGGTTTTGGGAGCCTCTCCAGCACATGAATTTGCAATCTGCTGATACATATGCCACAGAGTTGAAAGTGTTTTTCATTTGAGAGGAACCTCTCAGAGCATTTTTAGGTTTCCTGCACTGTATCAGGCCCCTGCCAGTGTTACCCCTTACATTTCATCAGTCATTGGTAGCTGAGGTGAGGCATTGCTGCTGCTGGATAACAAACTCATTCTGCAGATAAACTTGCTGTATCTATAACATAAAAGACTTTACTACTTTCATAATTACAGCATCAAACAATTATTGTATAAAAGCTTGCTATTTCATCCAAACCAGATTCAAATGTACTTACAAGGTTATACTACTACTCATATACTCGCACTTCAGTGTCAATAAAACATTCCCTTAAATGAAGCATTTCCAAACCATACCAAGGGCATGGTCTCCTTGGACTGCAGAGGATAAAGTGTTTATAAAAAACCACAACTGCTTCTTTAAGAGTTCTAGAACTTCTAAGAGTTAGTTTCTCTTAAGATGAAGATAAGATGATGTAAAGACTTTTATATTTCGAAGTTTATATTNTAACCCGTGCTTAAGCAGGGCCACCTAGAACAGGTTGCACAGGACCACGTCCTGGAAGCTTTTGAGGATCTCCAAGGAGGGAGACTCCACAGCCTCTCTGGGCAGCCTGTGCCAGTGCTCCGTCACCCACACGGTAGAGAAGTGCTTCCTGATGTTCAGACGGAACCTCCTGTGTTCCACTTTGTGCCCATTGCTTCTTGACCTGGCACTGGGCACCGCTGAAAAGAGCCTTGCTTTGTCCTGTTTGCACCCTCCCTTCAAGTATTTATAGACATTGATGAGATCCCCCTGAGCCTCCTCTTCTCCATGCTGAACAGTCCCAGCTCTCTCAGCCTTCCCTCATTGGAGAGGTGCTCCAGTCCTTTAATCATCTTCATGACCTTTCCTTGGACTGTCTCCAGTAGGTTCATGTCTCTCTTGTACTGTGAGGCCCCGAACTGGACATGGTACTCCACGTGTGGCCTCACCACTGCTGAGTAGAAGGGAAATTTTGCATCAAACTTTGTTTCTTAGCTGACCGCTTAGTCTGAGAGTGTGCAGCTGACAATAGTTTGCCTGTTAAACCCATTTAACATTAAAGGCTTTTGGTTGCTACTTTGTGTCTGTGGGACAATTAATTGGAAGTGTTTATTGCTCTCTGATGTTCCAACTCATCAACTTACAGCTATGTTTTGGCCAGGGGTCAACATCCACTGTGAGATGTGCCTGCACTTAACGGAGGTGATTGCTAATATAGCACTGATTCAAACTGTTTCGTTAGGCAGTTTAAATGTTGATGCAATATTTTAATAGTTTTTAATACTTTTCCTAGGCTATATCTTTAAGACAACAGGAAAGAAACCTTTCCCCTGACTGATGTGAGTGGCAGGGCCCCCAGATCTTTCAGTTTTCACTTCAGTAAGGTACAGGAGGACAAGCTTCAACTGGTCTAGTCAATAATGCGATTTCGGAGTGATCTTGCACTGTGGTGTATTGCTTAAAATCCCTTTCAGCAATGATATTAATGTCTCAGGGGTGCCATCTCATTGCAAAAATACTGGTAGAAGGATAGTGTTACTTGGTATTTTGTTCTTTCTTCTTTGTTCCTTGCAGCTCCTGTTAGTTTGTGGGAATTAATAGGCTAGAATGGAAAGTGTTGTTCTTTATTCTCTCTGTTCAGAGAGATTCACATCCTTTCTTTCCCAATCGTTTTGAAGAAAGAGGAAAGGAAGAAAAAATCTCCATACTCTGGTGGGCTGGCTGGACTCAAATACCAGCCGCTGTTGCCCTTTCATTGGTGTTCAGCAGTCTTTGTGAGATGGTTTTGGGAGCCTCTCCAGCACATGAATTTGCAATCTGCTGATACATATGCCACAGAGTTGAAAGTGTTTTTCATTTGAGAGGAACCTCTCAGAGCATTTTTAGGTTTCCTGCACTGTATCAGGCCCCTGCCAGTGTTACCCCTTACATTTCATCAGTCATTGGTAGCTGAGGTGAGGCATTGCTGCTGCTGGATAACAAACTCATTCTGCAGATAAACTTGCTGTATCTATAACATAAAAGACTTTACTACTTTCATAATTACAGCATCAAACAATTATTGTATAAAAGCTTGCTATTTCATCCAAACCAGATTCAAATGTACTTACAAGGTTATACTACTACTCATATACTCGCACTTCAGTGTCAATAAAACATTCCCTTAAATGAAGCATTTCCAAACCATACCAAGGGCATGGTCTCCTTGGACTGCAGAGGATAAAGTGTTTATAAAAAACCACAACTGCTTCTTTAAGAGTTCTAGAACTTCTAAGAGTTAGTTTCTCTTAAGATGAAGATAAGATGATGTAAAGACTTTTATATTTCGAAGTTTATATTTCAAAAACACCTTCCTCGGCTTCACTTCTCTTTATTACAAACGGAGAGCATCTTTGTATTCTTTTATAGAGTATTTAAAAAAATGTTGCAGTGGAGACCATACCCACTGCAGTCTGAAATCTGCAGAAGAAAATATCTCTCTTTTTGCATCTCTTTCTCCATTTTTTTAGAAGACTTAGATTCATTTGCTTTCCTGAATAAATTGTCCCCAGATTTGACTTAGAATTGTACCATGTCGATAACACATAATTAAAGGTTTTCATAAAGTGTTCTACAGATGCCTAAAATAACACTAAAACTAATCCTTACAAACTTTATCAAATAAGTTAATACTGAACCCAAAGCAAAACAGACATTTTAAAGTTTTGTTCTAGACCTGAGACACACGTGCAGAGACAATAGATACAGATTTATGGCTACAAGGGTGAGCATCTTCTTTGATGCATGGAGATCTCCCACAATGAAAGAAAATAGTTGCCATAATTATCTTGAATATTTGTGTAATTCAAATACACAAGGAAAGCCTAAGCTTGTAAATTCATATATTCTTCAAGCATCTCATCTGTGGAGATAATTGTGTATGAAAAGACTGTTTCTGTTAATGGAAAGGTAAGATCGGAATGACCTGACATTGTAGAAATATGTTGTACTTATTTTGTTAGTATTCAGTTTTACATTTTTACAAAACTCTATTCTACAGTAAATAAGTTTGATGTAGAGAAAATTTTTCAGACAAAAAATGGTGGTCACCCAGCTTATTCATCTGCAGCAGTGTTGCAAGCTCAAGGGATCTCACTTGTGAACAATAAAAGTGTGCCTTAAAGTTTCCAAGATACTTACTAGGTCTTTTTCTAAGTTCTTCGTCAATAAATCCATTGAAGCGCAAGATGGTTACTTGAGCAAATGAGAAGGTAATAACTCAGTTTCACTGTGTTCCAAAGAAAATGATTTTTTTTTCAACAATTAGCAGTTTATAGCTGATTTGTTTCTTGCTCCAGCATGCTCCTTCTGTCAAGTTTGGATAACATTTGATACCCGATACTTCCTTAGCTTGCAGTAGATACACATGGGTAAATAGACAGTTGAACTATCTGTAAAAAGAATTGAAAAATATCTTCTGTCTTCTGCATTAGCAGTGAGGGCATATATTTCCTGTGTCTGTGTTACCACAAGTTATCAAGTGGAAGGATAAAAATTTAATTCACAAGTTAAACATTACTGTAGCCTATTAATGCTTGTCCTTTCTGATGCATATTATCCAAAAACCAAGAAATAATCCTTGATTTGTAATTACGCTGTTGGTTGGGCCAAAGTCTAAAATAATGCCCAAATGCACCGTCTACTTTGAAAACTAGGCCCCAGACTGCAGTGTAAAAAATGAGCTTATAAATGTCAGTTTTTACACTAAATCCGGTAGTTGTACAACCCCATCTGATGATGAGATGGTTTTCATTCCCTTTTATTTCCTGTATTTCCTACTTCAAAATTCCCTAAGTTTTGTGTTAGTTCAAAGAATAATAAACAATTAAGTAATGTATTAGCTTAGAGTAACAGGAAAACATTAAGTTGTTGCATTTCAGTGTTCAGTTCTTAGATGCGTTGGTTGTAGTTGTCTGAGTTATTACATATCCTTTAGTCTTCATGCTTTAAAGGAAACTTTAACCAAATGACCCTATAAAATTGCATCTATATTCTCCTGAACCATCAGGGGGTGTGTGATCAAGCAAAGAACATACACAGGAGTGAATGAGTACTTTGATTCATAGGCTCATGTGAAAGCTTTGATATAATGACTCTTTGGAGGAATTCAAGCTTGGCAGTTTGGAGGAATACTAATTTAAGAAAGTTCAGGATTAAGAACTGACTGTGCATATGCCTATGAGAAATCATTCCTAATAATCCTGATGGATTTTCTTAATTTATGACCTAAGTATTAGTAAGTTTATAGTTAAGATAAAATTGGCCAGACTCTTCTGTGCATAAAGACACAGTGTGCTGTTCAGATGACTTAAAGTAGCACACTCACTTTTAGGCACCTTTGCCAAGGAAGCACTTTGAGAGATCTCAGGAATGCCACTGTGAAAGACGTGTGCACTCATTCCCAGCACTGCAGTTCCTTATTTCTGGTCCCATCTCCTGACAGCAGAGTCCTCAGTCCTGAAGTGAAGCCCTTTATACGGAAACTTTATACAGCACCTGAGGAGAGAAGAGCATTTTGGGATTTCCTGTGAAGTGGCTAGCATGTTGAACAGAACAGCTCTTGATGTAGCTCAGTATGAAGCTATGTTGAGCTAGCCAAAAGGGATGCTCAGTGTCCTAAATAGATGTGACCTAAATTTTAGAATTTTGCAAGATTTAGGTGCATATGGCACAGACCTCCCTGTGCTCAGGGTCTGAAAATATTAACTTCTTGTAAGCATGTATGATTACCTCCTTCCTTTTCCCCTTCCTTTTCCCCTTCCTTTTCCCCTTCCTTTTCCCCTTCCTTTTCCCCTTCCTTTTCCCCTTCCTTTTCCCCTTCCTTTTCCCCTTCCTTTTTCCCTCTCCTTTCCCTTTCCTCCTTTCCTTCTGTCTTACTTATATATTTTATTCTGAGGTTTCATTTTGAAACAAAGCCAACACCCTGCTGTCGTTTTGGTCCTGTTCTGAATCCTGGAGCATTCACAAGAGGCATCTTCTTGTCTTTAGTTTCTCCTTCTGCTTGAGAGAATTGGCCTCTCACCTACAAGTAGGATGCTCAAAGCTAAGGGAGCATTCTCTGGGCCTCTTGCGGGTGTTACATCTGTTTGCCTGGGAGCATGCTTCCTCACACTGATCTAGTGTAGATGAGGGTAAGGGCCTATAATGCTAGAAAGTCTTCTTACATAGCCCAATGGTACTGGAAAGTCCTTATTCCAAACAGAGCTTTTGGAAATATTTTGGTGAATATACTGCAGTTTATATAGAGTGAATTTATCAACAAAGTTAAAATGGTCCAAGTGAAACGTTAGTTTTAGGAAATGTGGACTAGATTTTCAGTGATGTTCTCAGCAAGAAGAATGTAAACTGATGTATGGTACTTATCACCTATATTGTATGCATCATACAATGACATGTAAAATAGCTGGTACCAGGCACCAGTGTGCTTCAAAGGTAGCTGAGTTCCAAGACGATAAAAATTTTCTGCTAGCCTTTGCTTAGCTGCAGGTGCAAGTAAGTGTAACCAGAGAGTCCAGTGGTTTTCTGCCTGCTGGCCCCGCACAAGGCGAGGAGCGGACAGAGTGGCTGATGCAGGAGGGTGATGGGTCTCAACCCCACCATGCTGAGGGTCAGTTGAGGGTCGGGGAGCACTTTCAAATAAATCCCATTTAGATAAACTAATCCCATGAATCCAACACAATCCAAATGAATCCGGTCTATTATTTAAAAACTGTAATTAGTGATATAAACAATAATAAACACAAATAATGATATTTATAATTTTTAAGGAGGAATTGCTAGCTTTGCTAATATTGCTCCTCATGCTGTCTCCAAGCGTGTCTCCAAAGGTGAGGGAACACAGGTGGAAGAGACAACTTTCACAGGGTCAGGACCTTCTCTCCTGGGCACAGGCAGCAGGAAAGGCTATTCTTGTCCTGCTCCTCGCTGGCTGTGCAAGGCAGCACGAGGAGTCACCCCACTCCTGGCTTGCCTGCAAATTTCGAGGCTCTTGTTCTGTGCTTGGAGGAAATCATGAGCATGTTTTATGGGTTTGCTCTCCTACGTTTGGTAGTCATGGGCGTATGGGCAGCACAGTTAGTTAATGCTGTTTCTGTCACCTCAGTAGAGCTTGGGATAAAATTCTGAGAAAGCCAAGTTGTCACTTTATCCTGTAATGCTGAAATCTGTTTCCCATATAAACCAGCCTGTCTTTTCTCTGTGAACCAACATACAGTGAAGCAGTGGGGAAATGAGCATTAAGCAAGAATGTAGACCACACTGCGTAGTCTAAATCTAGGGGGATGCATGGATGAATTCTCCAACATCATACAGACTGACTTGGTAGGTACAAATAATATTTATTAGACTCAGAGAAGATGAGCTGTAATTCAGTGTTCAGTGCTGATAGGCAAGTCAAACTAACATTTCATTTCTAAAGGCTACGGAAAAAAGGGTTTTACTGATTTCTGAGTAGGAATTAACTTGTTTTGATTTGATTTGATTTGATTTTGCTAAAGTAAAAATGCCCCATTTCTACTGTAAATCAAACCAAAGAGCTTAGCTCAGGTTTAAATGCCAATGTACCTAACAATTGTTTTTGGCTGTGTCAACACTGCTGTGTAGGGATGAGATCAAGACTAATGCTGCTGCACATCCACATTACTTGCCTGTAGGAGCACCCCCTGAAAGTAGCCCTGATGCAGCTGCGTACCTTGGGAGGAGGGAACTTAGATGGTCCTGTTATTAAGAGGTCACTGTGTTCCTCAGGGTGCCTTTAGCTTAGGAGTGTGTTGTTCCAGGTCTTCAGCTGTTACATATGTCTTTGAAGTGGGGTAGCTGAGAAGATGGCTCAGTTTACTTTCTTGCAGGGGTTTCTGGTGATATCTGAGCATCATCCAGGCCCCGTGGTAACCGTCCTTACACCAGGACTGTGAGCTGAGGGAATGCTGTCACAGGGAAGTCGAGGCACAGAAGACTGGGAAGGGCTTGGGGTTCACTAAGATGCTGAAGGCAGTTAAATACTGATGCACCCTGAGTTTATCACTGCAGTGTGTTTGGAGCGTTTTGGGGTGCTTCCAGTAGATGGAATTACACGTTTATAAGGCAGCTCTTTCATTACTGTAGCCCTGTCCACAAAGGATGCACGCTGCTAAATCTTCAAAAAACTCTAGGCAGGAGATAAGTATACAAATCCAAAAATATCCTAACAGATGAAGTAACAAGCTTCTGTTGGTAAGGCTCCACCTGCTCCTCAGTTAGGAGTGGCTGTATTTATAGTGAGAATTCACGGGAGTATTTTCTGGAGCCCACATCTTGCCACTGCCAAGTTGGATTTCTCTGGTCATTTTTTTTTCTTTTTTTGAAAGAAAGGACATACTTCTGAAGTGTATGAAAGAAAAAAGATTTCCTAATGCATCTCCAGGGCTCAGGGCTTACTGCTTCAGTCCCCAAAAAGAAAGAAGTTCCTCTCCACTGTTTTCTGGAAAGCTCTTGAATTCTAGAGAAAAGTAAGTAGTAAAATACACCCATCTCCTTAATCTCCAGTAGGTTGCTTTAATGTGCTGGCCTTTGTGGCACCCGTTCTTGGATACCTCTTATTTCTTTGGATGTAGTATAGGAAACCTAACCAGTAAGTAGAATAGAGTAGAATATTGAGTTTTGGACGCTGTTGATTCTGGGTATCTGTACAGCCAGTTGGAGTAGAGGTACTGCATTGCTTAGCATTGTGGAAGAAAGCCAAAACCTTTATTCCTTGAATACTGTACAAATAATGGCAGCTTATTTCTCAGCTAGCTTTCTGTGCTATGAGAGGCCTTGTCTGTGTCCTTTCGGGTCCAGGTTATTAGGTTTTTCTTCCTGTCTCCCTACTTTTTAGCTCCTTTCACAGATACTTGGACAAACAGCTGCCAATATGTCAATGTCCTGTTCCTCACATCTGCCATCAGCTCCCACGGAACCACCTCAGGGCCACCTTGGTAAAGCTTCTGCTGGGGATAATCAAATTTTGCCATGAAAATCAGCTTCTGTTGTTTCATCAGTTAGTGAACCAAGGACAGGGTGTGAGTATATAATGCAATGAGCTTGAATTATGGCAGATTAGTAAATTTCTGCTTGTCAATTGAGTTGCTGTGTTGTTCAAAGTGTCCCTTGGATATTCCTAGAGCTTTGACACGTATTGATTTAAGAACAGCACTGTCGTCCAGACATGATCCCAGCTCACGTATAGGACAGCTGTATGGGGCACACACAATAGGTCTGGTGGGTTTCAGCTTTGTCAGATTCACTGTCAGTGTAATATGTATTTTTTCCATGTGTGTTTCTGTTTGCAAATTTCCCATCAAAAGTTAAACAATCTTCCCCAAAGATGCCCGTTTAGGCTTTATTTATTTATTTATTTTTATGCCAATACAAAACTTGTCTGACTGCACTGGTGATTTTATTGATTTGACCCAGGAGATACTAGATATTAGAATCATTATTTTAACTCATTTTTGTTAATGACATGACATTTCCTTTTTCCATTGTGGTATCACATTTCTTGGGTTGTGTAGAAGAGGGTTCAATACAGTAATACATTGCATTTTCCATTCATTGGACTTCTGATTACTTGCATTGCGATGCTGCTTATCCTGAACAAGCTCAGTTCTTTCTTTAATCTAATTTTTTATATGTGTTTCCGATAGAAAATGTCCGTTTTACTTGGTTAATGAATGGCTAGATTCTATAGTTCCAGATTTTTTCTGTTTTCCAGTACCTTGCATGTAAAGAACAAAAGGATTGTTATAAAACCTTTACAGCATAGGACAGCAAAACTGAATACATCAGAAAGATTTTTCTGTAGTGTGATTGTTAGCATGCAGTATGTGTCCCTGTGCTTGCTTGTTTCATGCTACATTGCTGTGCTTAAGTGAATTAAAAGCTGCTTGGGACCATGCTTTTGGTTATGCTCTATGTGCACACCATATGAATTTAAAACCCTTTCCTTTTTTTCTCTTTCTTTCTTTTTCGGGGGGTAGGGTCTTCTGCATTTTTATTGCGTTTTCCCCATTCCTATTCATTCCTTACCTTAGGATTTCTCATCCTCTGAAGCACCAGAGTAGCTACCACGAGTTCACTTACTGCAGCTGCATGGGAATGCCTCCAGTGGGCACAAGGCTCAGACATCATGGGGACAACTCAGGTACTGCTTTAAGCTCCTAAGGCAAAAGCCTTTATTTCTGGCGAAGACGGTGGGCTGAGAATACAGTATGAGTTTGGGGTCTCGGCACGATGGTGAGGACAACTGCCTCTGAGGTGGTGAGACCAAGAAGAGGTCATTGCTCCTGGGCAATGCTTGTCAGTCTCCTTGTGGTGACATTCCCCACACCTCCCCAAACCTTCCTTTCTTGGCCCTCTGCCACATAGGAACCTACCAAGTGCTTTGTTAAAACCTGCCGACTGAAATATATCGCAGCTAAGTAAGATCGGTTTGGCAGGGCTAGCTTCAGGAGGGGCTCCTGGTGGGGCTGTCCTGAGGGAGTTGATGGTGATGGATCACTGGTTGGTGACCATGGGGCACTGATGGTGGCAACCAGAACCCCCCTAGGTGTTCCCCTGAGCCAGTGCCAGCCGTGGGTTATTTCTGACACAGGGGAGGACCAGCGCCAGCTTCACAGGAGTGGCAGATCGTGGCCCGAAGGGGACTTGCTTGTGTCTGATCATGCGCCTGGACTGCCGGCAGCAAGCCCTGCGCATTACAGCGTTTTCCAGAAAGCTCTTTGGCTGCTTCAGCGCAATGAAGTTTTTATGGCTAACACTTCAGCATTGCAACAAGCTAACAAACAGAACAATTCTGTTAAAAGTGGAGGCAATTAACATTCATGGGAAGAAATGCACTGAAGTTGTCAGCTTTCAAGCTAAGAGTATTACAGCAATGCCCTCTAGTGTTGCTTTCGTTAAAGTGTGACTGCTTCCCGGGAAAGATCACATTGTGCAGAAGGCTTTATCTTGCCTTGTCTGCTTGCCCTAGACGCAGAACACAGAAGAAGAAGATCAAACTCAGGGTACTTGACCTTTTCCTAGCAGGAAAATTTTTGCCTGAAAAAAAAAGTATGAGATTGTGTGTTAGTTATCTGTACTACTTTCTCTTTTAACTGACTGAATGATTTTATGAAATGCTAATAATTTTCTAGTGCAAGATGTTTTTTACCCAAAACTTAAAACTCAAGAAAAAAAGAAAAACTCTAAGCCTTAAGTCCATTTTAGATGTTCATGTGCTGCTGGGATTTGGTTTAGCTTTATCACATTGAAAGAATCAATGTGTTACTGTAATTCTGAAAATGCTTGAAATTGGCTTAGGCTTTTTTATTTGTTAGCAATTAACTAAGTAACAGTGCTGTAAGTAGAAGAGCTGGACCTGAAATTGACTTTTGGGTTATGGTATCTGATGGTAGGGTGGATTATAAGCTATATGAATTATAAACATCAAGTATTGCACGACATACATACGGTGGATCTTATACAGCTGCATAGGTTCCATTTTCTCTATGTGATCATCTTTTGTTGGTTAATATTTCTATAGTCTCCATGTACTATCAGAAGTATATCTAAAAATATGGACGAAAGCTTCACCCCAAAACTCTGATCACAGAACAGTTGTTGTGCGACATTTACAAAGCCTGTTTAAGCCGTCTGTTTTCTAGGCTTTGACTTCACTTTCTAATTGCACTGTAAAAATATGATCGTGAGAAATGAATAACAAAAGTGAAGAGGTGATGGATACAGTACAAAACGTAGTTTAAGTTATTTATCTCATATACTTTAAGAATGTATTTCAACATCAGAACTGATCTGGAGGAATTAAGGTGGCAATGCAGGAATTCCATGGAAAGAAACTTGAGTATGCAAAAGGGAGTTAATCCAAGCCCATCTTTTCCAGATACATGCTTCAGATTGGCTGAATCTTGTTATTTTCTTTATAGTGTAGATTCAGAAACTTTAAGATACTGAAGGGTATTGGTTTTAACAGCTCTGTTCGTGGCCATCTTTGCAAGTAAGCTGTTGGCCGTTAGTATGAGTGAGCTACTTGAGATGTAAATACATGGCCTTATAAGGAGGAAGATGTACGTCACCATATTTAGAGGAACCCAGTAAGAAACACATTATGAATGAATCATAAAGATCATGACCTTTTCCAAGCCTAGCAATTTAAAAATATTGGGTCGAATATAAGGTAGTTATAATCTTGAAAGCTATCTTCTTTTTTCATATTTCTTTTATAGCTACTCTTGCTGACCTAGATGAAAATCTTAATATTTTCAATGATTTTTTTCTTAGATGCTTTCCTATATAACTACCAAGTGTCATGGGTTCTCTGGAGCAGACCAGCTGCAAACATGTGATGACCTCTAAAATCATGCTTTCATTCACTGTCTATGTATATGTGGCACCAGCGTACAGCAGCCTTTGAACTGTATGTTGTTCAGTTCTATTTTTCAGCTTGTAATTATTTTCGGCGTGAAATACTTTATAACTACAAGTCTAGCAACTTATTTGACAAAATAGCTAGCATCTGCTGTATTTGCATATGGTTATCCTGATGGAGCCACTATGCCCAGGACCCATTGCTAATCACAACAGTGACAAGCAAAGTAAGAAACCTATGTCTTTGTAAAGGCTCAGGGTCCAATCTGTGCTCTCTGATGGTTTAAGCTGAGTTTAAATAACTCACAGGTCTCCCACTGTCCCCTTGCTCGTAAACCATTTTGTACCAAAACCAGTGATTCTGAAGCTATGTTGCTACATGTGATTGCATATGATGACAGAGCAAGCTTTGGGGAATCTCCCCATAAGTGTTATTGCCTTTGCTAGTCTATTCCTAAGGAAAAGAAAGGGCAATTGCTCCCATCTGAAATCTGTTTGGTGTTCTCCTTTGGTGGAAGGATGTGGAGGAAAAGAGGTATAAATTGCTGTAGGAGTAATTCCAGCCTCAGAATTAACAAAAAAATATTGATGAAAACCAGGAGTATGTTATAACATAGTGCTTCTTTAAAAAGAAAGGCACCAACTAAAACGGAGAACAGGAAAAGCCTGTTATATTTGCTTTTGGCGAGCATGGCACTGAAACTTCATATTGCAATCAAATTAATTTACTTAAGAGTAATTTTTTGTTGCAGGGGAAGTGTATGCACATAAAAGATTTAACGGAATCTCTATTTAAATATATACATTAAAACTATGTGCAAAATGCTGTTTGCACATCAATAATTGCCTTGTGCCCTACTGCCAGCCACGCTAAACAGCTCAACAAACACCAAAAAGGGACTTGATTTCTTTCTTCATCTCTGCTCTTAATCCTTGACTACAGCATATAGTTTTTGCTATAAAAATGTATTTTTGCTGCAGGGAAACTAACTGGCACAAACCATCCTGAGATAAAGTCACTGTAGGAAAACCCTGTGGGTTTTTCTGAAAGGGCAAAACATTGTGAGGATCGGATGATATCTCTGCCTGTGGTTGACCTGGCCTAGTTTACCTCATGATGCAGCTAAAGAGGTTTTTCTTCGCTGTAGCTTTATGGCTTATTTTTTAGTTACGTTCCAAGGTCAAATGATACCTTTTCTGACTGGGGAAGTAAAAGTTTACAGAAACTGTTCTACAAAAGCTGATGACACCATTGCCATTGAAAGTGGAGCATTAATATGTGCCTCATTTTGGTTAGGCTGTTGGACTGTGATATTCTAAATTTCAGGCAGAAGCAACTGCTTTCCAGGAGTATGGACATGGATGTTATTTATCCCCATGGTCGATACAAAGCACTTTTTCCCTCAGGTGTGCATGGTGCAAACTTCAGCTACACATTTGTTTATTTACTTCTGTTGTATTCAAATCTGGCCACACATAAATTCACCACAGATCCAAATTGTACAGAAAACTAAGCCCATTAGTCACTGGTTCCTTTTAAAAATAAAAATAAATAGTTATCAAGCTTGGAGTTACTCAAACAAGGCCGCAGCTACTACAGCACTGATAAATAGTGAGCAGCCATTTCAATTTTACCTAAGAAAGCTGGTTGTCTGATTTTGTAGAAGTGAAGAAAAACACACCAAAGAGGAAAGAGGATGAAGAAGGATATGAAAGAGCTTCTGAATAACCATTAGTTACAGAGTTAAATAGACTGGAATGCTTCAGGTTGGAAAGAAGTGGCTGAGAAAGGTCTAAAAGCTGCAAGAAGAAAGTGAACAAGGAAAACCTCTCTTTCCTCCCACATGGGAACAACAGGCCATCAGCAAAAACTTGCAGGTGGCAGGTTCATGATGCATGAAAGGAGATGGGTCTGCATACTGCACGTAGTTAAATTGTGGAACTCCTTGCTGTGGGATCTTTCAGGTGCCAGACATTTCAGAGCTTTCAAATCAGACTAATTCAGGGAAGGGTGGCATGTGAAGGGCCATTGAACACAAAGGGCTCAATTCAGTTGCTGGCACCTATGTCTTCTGGTATCTTTTGAGATACTTGAGGGTGTCCGTGGCATCTTGTGGGACTGGCTCTGGATCGGTGGTGGAACTCTGCTTCTGCAGAGGGAGCTGGAGGCCAGGTGCGCTATCGTTGTGCACCTCAAATAGCACGCAATGCCTGCGGGGTACTAACCAAATGGATCCCAAAGGTGCTACCTCTGGCTGAGCCTCTGGTTGCTGGAGGTGGGGGAAACGTCACTGAATTATCATGCTGTTCCCATCCTCTTTTGGCTGCAGCCTCATGAGTCAGTAGGAAAGATGACCCTCTAGTCTGTCTCAGTAGAGGCCATGCGTTGACAAACCTGCTGTCAATGACTGCCTGTAGTGGTGGAGTACCACTGGCCCTGGGTGCAACGCAGAGCAGCAGTGGGATGATGTGCCAGTGTCACTTTGTACCAGGAGCCTGGGGGGGACAGACACCCCCGTGGTGAAGGGAGAGCCATGTGCCTGGCTTTGAGTGGCTCTGATGAGATGTGGCAGGTCAGCTTAGCTGACATGTTCTCTGGCAAGGTGATACGATTGTTTCAACAGAGCACAGATAGCAAGTAAAGGACATTTTAAGTAGCCTTAAAATGAAGCAAGTGTTGTCTTGTGACACATAGGGAAAAAAAGCTATTGAGTTTTGTGTCTGAGTAGCAAAATGAGGAGAAACATGGAAGCCATAGGTTTTCATTTCCAAAACATCTGTTGGGTTGCCAGGAGATGTCAAATCTCTGGAACATTTTTCTTAGAATTCGCTAGTTTTGTTGGCTTGGGTCTGATTTTTCTATTTTTCATGACAATTTCAATACTCTTATAGGCCTTTTTTAATTGAGCAGCATCAGTGGTAAATTTTAAGTGCCTTGGGCAGTGTATAACTCACACTGCACTAGACTTGTGCTGAAGAGCTGGTTCGTGGAACCACAGGGCAAACAAAGAAACAGTGATGTAGCAGCATGCTCTGGAGATACAAATGTGGAGGTCTAGTCTCTTCTCCTGCACAGCAGGACATGCAGTGAGGGGGTGGGAAAGGAGAGGTGCTCCAGTCCTTTCATCATCTTCATGGCCCTTTGTTGGACTGTCTCCAGTACGTCCATGTCTCTCTTGTACTGGGGGCCCCAGCACTGGTCTCAGTACTCCAGTTGTGGTTTCACCAGTGCTGAGCAGAATGAAAGGATCACCTCCGTTGACCTGCTGGCAGTACTTTACCTAATGCAGCCAAGAACACCGTTAGTCTTCCTCGTGGCAAGGGCACATATTGCTGACTTCTGTTCAACTTGGTGTTCATGAGGACCCCCAGGTCCTTTTCTGCCAAGCCGTGTTCCAGCTGGGTGGCCTGCAGCATGTTCTTGTGCCTGGGGTTGTTCCCCCCCAACATGCAGAACTCTGCACTTCTTGTTGAACTTCATGACGTTTCTGTCAGCCCATTGCTCCAGCCTCTCGAGATCCCTCTGGATAGCAGTACAACCCCCTGATGTATCAGACACTCCTCCCAGTTTTGTGTCATCTGCAAACTTGCAGAGGGTTCAAAGAAGCCAAACCTACTCTCTAAACACCCTTCTTCACGACCAGTGGAACTCAGATGCAGAGAACCAGACGCTTATTTGCTTCCTAGTTCTTAATATATGGTATCTTGGCTTACTCAAATATTCCTGGAGCTGTTTTAGGGTTTTGCTGTTTTCCTTGCTATTCTCTTGTTTTTACCATTCAGCTCTAAGTGTGGAGGAGAGAGCTGATAGCTTCTAAGTGATCACTCTTTATCAGTCTTAGCCCTGCTGCCCTGAAAGAATAAAATTTATGTATGGATGGCACATGAAAACAAACACACAATGCCACTTCAGCTTGCATTGTTGTTACTTCTTTGCTGCAGGTAGTGTGCTTTCTGTTTT
The DNA here is from genome assembly GCA_013399475.1 of Chauna torquata. Taxonomy (NCBI): domain Eukaryota; kingdom Metazoa; phylum Chordata; class Aves; order Anseriformes; family Anhimidae; genus Chauna; species Chauna torquata. The sequence goes on from VXAL01012490.1 coordinate 111,306, forward strand.
CGGTGACTGAGTTAGAACTTTCCATCACAAATCAAACAAACACATCTATCCTTAATGGTAGGCTACAGCCAATCTTACTCCTTCTGAGTCCCACATCCTCTCTTAGTGCTATTGCTTTGTATTTACTGTGGATTTCATGAAGTGCTTTCTGAGTGCTGCGCACAGTGTGAACTCCCTTTGAAAGTCATGAGGTTTCACTGTTGCAACATTTTCTGAAACAAAACTCTGCCTAGGCTGTAACTAGTGCACATTGATACTAATATTATTTTAATGCAGTCAAAATACATTGAAATGAACAACTCCAGCTATATGGGAGTTTTACTGACTGTCTGTTGAGTCTGCCTGATCCTTAGATAGCAGCGCATAATTTGGGTCATACGTACAATGACCTTGCTTTGCAATCTGAGGCGTACTCCCAAATTTTGATAAACTGTCTTGTTATAATCTGACATCTTCTTTCACAACTAACTAGTCCCATATACTGTGACAAACTAGTATGCTGTAAATGTGTTTATTCTAAACAAATATGAAACATATGGTCCTAAACAAACACTGAAGACAAAACATTAATGAAAGGGCATAGTTTTCAACTGAAAGTTTATTTTTAAACATGTAAACGGTGTAGCCTTTTTTTTTTTTTTTGTAAGCGTTAAGCAGGTTTAATAGAACAGTGACTTGCAGAATTTGTTGTAAATGGTCAGGCTGTACCATATGTGCAAATAATGTAATCTAACAAATATTGTGGTTCCTGGTTGTTTGCCTGGCAGAATTCGATGGTATATTTGCAGAGCTAGAGGTTAGTTTTACCCAGTTAAGTTCTAGATGGGTAGCCTGGAGCTTTTTGCAGGAGAATTTAGTTAGCCCAGTTAGCTACAGCTGCTAGACTAAGTGTGCATATATGTATAAATGTACATATACACATGCTAAGGCACCTGTCACAGAATTTAGTACTATTTCTCATGTATTTCTGTATGAGTTGTCTTCTCCCCAGCTATTATCTAGTCAACGAATGTAATATATGATGTGGATTGTATGATATTTTCTTAAACTTCAAATAAGGAAATTATTTCTGAGTGGGATTTACCATTGTGGATCAGCAGATTTAACTTAAAGTATGTGTAAATATATTTCTTAGTCCTTTTTTCTGACTTATGCATGCTATATATATTGGAAGATTTGTAAAATACAGTTTGATTGCTATCTGTAAATGGTGCCACTTATTCTTATTTATAGAGTACTACATTATACCATGCTAGAAATGCTAGATTGTTTTTGTGTAGACAAAGGCACAGCAGATGATGACAGTAGGTTATTTCAAGAGAGTGTACAAATCCCAACAACTGGTTAAGCAAAACCTCTCACAAGGATTGTAAAAAACAAAAACAACAACCAAACAAAAATAACACAAAACAACACGAACAAACAACAGCAGCAACACCACCACCACCAACAAGAATGCTGGGCAAGTCTAATGACAATCAGAAGGTCCTGGCTCCTTTCAGTCATTTGCTGGATGGACACTCAGTCTTGTGCTGCTTGAGGAAGTCTTTCAGGGGAAGGGAGAACAACTGCTATGTCATTTGGATTCCTGGGGCTGCTGGGTTTGATTTCTGCACTACCCTCTTCCTTCCCATGTTTGTATTGTGAGCAGCCATCCCCACAGAACTACGCTCCAGCTGTGCTCTTCGAACACAGTTCCTTTCCATCAAAGCCCAAATTGCTTTGTATGTCAAGGAGATGTGATAGAATGGGGAGTTATTTTGCAGCAGCTGAGGTCTCCTGCCGAAATCCTAGAATTTGTAAAATACTCATTCATTTGCCTGTGGGATTCATTCTGAGAAACTGCTTTCCCATTAGTACTCTGCACAAAAAAAAGCATGCCAGAGAGCAGACCCGTTTTCCAGCAGTAAAACAGCTACAGCGTTGCCAGCTCAATGCAGTGATGCTCAGTTCCCTCTTCTGTCTGAAGGGACACAGGCTCCAGTCTCCCTGTCTACAGGCAATAGGTCTGACCTTCTTAGTTCTTTCTCTTGGAGGAAGTCCTTTGGAGTTTCTTCTTTTGCATGAATAATTAAATTTTAATGGGGCAAGAGAGAGGAAAAATAGATGCTAAAGCTTGTTGTTGAGGGTACTTGTCTGGGCAAGGGAATGCCTGTGTTGTCTCTTTGAATGCTTACTACTCTGTACTCACTTAAATAGCTCTACTCACTAGAGGAAGAATTCATTTGCAACTCTCCCATCCTGCGTATTTGCCCTGCTCATGTCCAAAAAAAAAAAAAAGCTAATTACAAAAACAAAAATCCATGCGAGATGGAACAGCTGTAATAAGAGGGATCATAGATGTGAAACTCCACAGCTGTTTAATAAGAGCATTCACCTCAGTGATAGAAGATGCTGGTTGCTTAAATCTAGGCAGCTGTGGCAAGAACTTAAATCCTATTTCTTCGCTTTCTGTTGGACGTTGAAGCATTCCAGCTCTATTTTGTGGGAAAGAGCTGCCATAGGCACACATGTATGGAAGAAAATTCGTGAATTTTTCATGAGAACATGCACTCCTAGGTCCCTCATGGAGCTTTGCTGGTTGCAGTAGGCTGTGAGTGAAGCACTGAATCTTGCAGCACCTAAGCCCATAAATGAATCTCCCATTTTGTCTCCTTACCTGTCAGTGAAACATATAGCACTCAGTGAGCAGTAAATAGATAATATCACAGTTATGCAGAATAGAGAGTTGCTTTTTTGAGGACGTTATTCTAAGTGCGCGCTCAATCTATGTCCACTGAGGGACTCTAGAGGCAGAGAGGCAGCAAATAGCTTCCTGGTGCAGGTCCCTGGAGACACAAGTGTGGTCGTGGCTGCAACAAGGAACCTGGAAGCCAAGCTATGGAAGAGAGGAAAGGGAGCGTCTCTTGTCGTCCACAGGGCTAGCAGCAAGTGGCTGGGCTTGACCATGTTGACTTATGGCATCTTGCAGGAGTTTCTGGGTTCATATCACTCCCCATCAGATATGGGTGCTGTGAATAATCCGACATCATTGAGTGATGTCTTGATGATTCTGTACTGTCCACTACAATTAATGCTCTTCTGATCATTGCTTGCCTACTAGACTCGGACATTTTTTTCCCCATAAAATACTATCACTGAGGACAATTTGAAAAACATCTCGTTCATTAGAAATTAATATTTATTGCTAAGAAAGCATGGTTCACATAGGTGGTTTCATGCATCTCTCAAGGCAGCCTGAGATTTCACATGTCTTCTGTAGAAGAAACACCACTCAGCTGTTTCATGAAAGGACTGAGTGGTTCTGGTTTTTGTTCGTTTTTTTGGTTGGTTGGTTGGTTTTTGTGATAGTCCGTTTTAAAAGTAAAGCGCTGGACACCCTGAGTGAATGTACTTTACATTGTCCATGCTCTATAAATATTCTATAGGCTGGCCACCATCTTACCAGTGAGAACACTCTTGAAATACAACATCATCACAGCTAGGATAGTCAAGAAAATGCTCAAATTCAACTGTCTGAAATGCTTTATGCTAAAAAAAGAGGCTGTGTTTCTAAAAGAGTCTTCTTGGAAATGGAAATGAACTGATTAAGGATCATCTTTTCCTTTGAAAATGGGCTAAGCATTATAAACCCTGTAAATTTTCCAGCAAATTTTGCTGCACCTTTTGTGAGTTATTCCAAACCGTGGCAAGTAAAGATTATTTAAAGTGCAATATGTTATTTTTAGCTTTTATAAAAACAAGTTGCTTAAAACTTGGAATACCATGATAACATAATAGTCTTTAACTTATACAGAACCATTTTAATGGAATACAGAAACAAGAGTTATTTCCCTATTTTATTTCGTTATGGAGATAAATTAAGAAACTAATTAAAGTGTGGATAGATTGGCCACAGTTCAGGAGTTTTTGAGGAGAAACCCTTTTTTCACTCATTTAAAAGACTGACATAAAATATGGGAGGGTATTTTAAGTAAAAGTGCTCTGAGGCAATGAACAGAATCAAACGAGTCTCTTAATTTGCTACTGTATTTTTGTTATACTTCAAAATTCATATTCTGGTTCAAGCAGAGATGGCCTTTGCAATTTGATACTCTCTGAGAATACTGGAAAAACTGACTGTAAATTGGAATTTGCACAATGAACTGTCAGTGAAATTTAGCTTCGTTCAGAGATCTGGAATAAGAATTATGCTACATGTAAGTCATATTAAGGCCTCTGTGAGAATCAGATTGTACAACTCTAAGATAATGCATAATTGATTTTATCTTGGAAATGTATACTATTACTCTTCTTTGTATGAGATGAATGAGTCTGACAGACAAAATACTTCGTTTAAAAGACAAAAGACAAATCGTTGTCCTTTGATTTCCTTCCTGCCCTTATGATAAAATCTGAATTATTTCTCCCTATTTTCTTCTGCTGGAACTCTAGTTAGATTTCATCATTTTCTTCCATTGAATTTATGCTTATTTGGTAGTTGTAGTAGAAGTTGTGTAACTAGTACTACTTCACCTCGAGAAACCAGTCTAGAATTGTGCACGTTCTGCTGGAACTGTGTGGACAGGTAGCAATGAAGTATTGTCAAGTTTTTGATCTCTTTCATTTATAAACACACTAATTATGATTTTGTTTAGAAGAAAATGGCAGAACAGTTATAAATACATGCAACAAATTATATTGCTATGGAGTATATATTGCTATACCAAAGAAAACTGGTAGCGACAAATATAAATTACAAACTGTGGATGAACAATAAAAGTGATTGAAAGTGCCAGTGAATTTCAGTAGCCAATTAGCTAATAAGAGCACTTTTCAAATGTATATGGGGAGCAAAAAGATAGTTGGGTCATTTCTGTGCACAGTAAGAAAAAGATAAGACACAAGTTGGGTCAACTGTAGATCAAGGTGAAGGAGACGGTTTAAGGCAGCAGGCTGCTGAGTGCCACAAAAGAGCCACAGCCTTTAGGCTTTAGGTATGTGAAAGCCCTGGAAAGCCGGACAGGCTGCTGGTGACACCGTGAAGTAGATGGGTGCTCTCCAAGGCAGGGCTGGCCATGTGCACCCTTCCTGTTGAGGAGGGATGCGTAGGAACAACAGCAATGGGACCAATAACCATGACTCTTCAGGGTGTTCCCTGTTTCTCTAGCCCCAGCTCTGCCTCGTTCCCTTCCCTTTCTGTTTCAGAAGCGGCTGAGCTCTCTCGTTGTCTCAGCAAAATGCAGACAGCTCTCTGTGAAAGCTGTGAGCCTGCCTTGGATGATGGAAATGTTCCAAGCTTTTCCAGGTTGTCAGTTTTGGGTAATTTGCTCCCAAGAGTTACGGAGAAAGTAGCTGGGGCAACTTCTGAACCACCAGTGTGAATCCTGGAGAGCTAAGAAAATTTAAGAGAATTGGAAAAGTGCTAATGCAGTTCAAATGTCTAAAAAAGGTAGAAAATGGGACCTAGAAACTCACTCCTTGCATGAATTCAGATTCCAGGAAAATGCTGGAATGGTTATCGTGGAGCAGTCAGCAGAAAGGATAGGTTAAAAAATACAAATAATGCCAGTCAATATGGTTTGATGGAAAGGTATTCTTGTCCAATAAATCCGTTGTCTTTCTTTGACAGGATTATAGATTGACTGGTGGAAACAACTGTGTGGATACAGAAGCAATTTCATTTCTCCAAAGTATTTGGCTTGGTATCACAGGGTATTTTGATTAAAACCTGGAGATGTATAAGAGGAATAAACAACTGTCTCATTTACAGGTTTGACTGTGTCTTTTCCTAGAGAGGATCTGCAGAGACCGGTTATTGAATGAAAGCTATTCCATATTTTTGGCAATGGTCTAAGTGAAAAAGTGGTTGGTAAAGTTTGAGGAAGGCACATAGATATTAGGAAATGATGTGGATTCTTCTCTAAATAGTTTCTGTTCAAGAATTTTTTTTAATTAATCCAAGTGCAACATGTGATTCTGTGATAAGGAATTGAGAACAAAGAATAAAGGCTGTTACCAGAGGAAGGGAAATGCTGCCTTGGAAGGCAGTACTTCTGAGAGGCTGTGTGGTGGGTGTGGATAGCTGTCTGGATGTGAGCTCAGGTAAATGTGCTAGCTGCAGAGCTAATGTTTTCTTGAACGTATAAGGGAGGGAGATCAGGAAGAAGCTGAGACAAAATTTTGTCCCAAACTGGTAGGACTGCCATCAGAGTACTGCGGTCTGCTGATGGCATTTCACAGCAGACATGGAGGTCCTCAAGAGACATCCTGCCAGGAGCTCCATCTGCTCAAATTGAAAGGGACATGGAGGGGTCATCAGATGACTGAATATGAGCACTCAAGGAGGATAAAGGTGTCTGACAGCAGCATGCTTTTCAGCCTTGCAGGCAATGGCACAGTAAGAACCTGTGGCTGGAAATTATGTTAAATTAACAGAGTTATGGTTTGGGACTTGGGGATTTGCCCAGTACTCTTCATGTGGAGCATGCAGTGTGAATATCAGCCCCAGTAGAAATGCAGAATGAAGCAGGTAAGATAGCTGAGATTAGCCACTACTCTTCACTTCCAACCTCACAGTACGTGTGACTTTACAATGATTACAGAGTTTTCTTTCCAAATGTGTATATTAGTCTCTAACCGTGTCCATCCAAGAGATTTGTTTTGCGTCACGGGTAAAGTATATGGCATTTCTCAGAGTGACAGTGTTGCTACTCTAGCTCCCAACGTAGGAAGAATTATAAAGTAGAAGTGAGCCTGGCTACCTGTGTTAATAGGATAATACAAAGTCCAATCCAAAGCCCATTAAAATCACTGCAAATTGATTGCTGTTTCAAAGGCTGCAGAAAAGCCCAGCAAAATATAAAATGGATTATGCTAGTCTATTGAAAAAAAAACAATAATGAGATGTATAGAATTATGTGCATTTGAGATGCAGCTTATTTAAAAGCATACTGTAAATCTCTTGTAGCACTCTTTCAAATGTAAATATTTACATGTAAGCTTTTTTTAAAAAACATACTTGATCGTGAAGGCTTGCAATGGAATTTTAAAAAAAATTCACGTTTGTGTGTATATGTAGGCTAAATATATATGTGAATATATTTATAATTATAAATATTATACTACAAAAATCTTCCATGCCTTTTATCATATAATATAAAAGGAGCAAAATATGAAAATACAAAGCTGACTGGCAGGTGACTGTAGTATTTAAACTAGCAGGCATAAGCAATTTGTTTCCAAAATTCAGGAGCCATAAAAATCCAGCGTGGTGTATGGAGTGATTTAAAAAAATATAGTTAATCTAACTTCCATGAAATCATTTCAATTCATTTTGAGCGGCAGAGTACACTGCTGTGGATCCTGTGTAGTCAGCCTTTGCAGTCAATGGAGGGAACAGACTTTCTGAGATGGCTCATCTCTCTGCCATAGAAACCCATCTGGACCACTCTCTGAGGATGCCTACTTCTTTCTGTTGCCTATGGAGAGTATCCAGGGTGACAAACCAAGATTTAGCCATCCTGCTTTCTGTCAGCTGAATAGAATATGAATCCTAACCAAGCAGATATGAATCCCGTCTGATATTTCTACAGCACCTATCCAGTTCTGGTTGGTTGGCTTTTCATTGCTCCCAACCTCTTCGGTAGCTCTTTGCGCCTGTCTGTGGCCTCTGTTGTCTGCCTGGTGGGCTCTCTCACACATGGGCTCCCATCTTATCCCCACATCCACCGCTGCTAGGAGAGGAGCTCGTCCAATGCAGACCTTGGCTTAGAGCTCTTGCACTGTGGCAATGCTGGTTGTCTGCTCTTAGGTTTTCCTTCAGGGCACAGTCACTTATTTTTAAACAACGTTAGCTGTGCTTCAGGGGATCTAAACCCATCATGGATCAGTGAAGAAAAGTAAGGGGGAAGGTAAGGGGGGTATCCTGGCAGTTCTCAGCTGTAAAATGTTCACTACTTGTACTGTATGATGACTGCCTGTAGTTTCTTTCTGTAGCAAAAAGCACGGGTCTGTTGGAGGCTACCAGGTCTTCAGTGAAAGACACTACTTATGGAGGCTTTTGTAGACGCTTAAGAGGCTGCAGAGCATTCAGTCACATGAGGCATGGGGAGTAAAACAAGGAGGAGGTCATGGTGGATACTGGGCAGCTTTTTGTCAGATGTCATGCAGACTGAAGTATAAGAATTCATATGCATGCATAAAACCGTGCCATTTTTTTAAATACTTATTTTCATTCAATGTCCATGTTTTGCAGTTTTTGAGAGAAGAAAGAAATCAGTCAGATAGAGATACAATGAGCTAATAATCATAAAGGCATAGCATTTTCTGGAATAAAAGAGGTTTTGTTAGGTTCAGATCGTAGGGGGGAACCCCACCTCTGCAGGATGGCAACAGAGCTTGCTGCAACAGGCAGTGCTGTTGGGCTACTGCTTCCATAGCAGTGGCATCCACTGCCGTCCTGATCTCCCCTTGTAACCCTGTAGTACTGCGGTCTTGGTCTTCCAGGACACCCTGAGCTCTGTCAAAACCTGTGGATGCCCTGACCTGGCCCTTGGCAGCATTCGAAGACTCTTGAGGATGCAAATGCCAAGGCTGATGTCTCCTCTGGAGAGCTGAGCTCTGTGGCGCAGTTCCTCTTGCCCTCCTGAGCCATGCCGAAACTCTCTTCTCCCAACAGCTTGTGTACAAGTTCTTCTATATTTCCCCCATGTCCGTATTCTGGACTGCTGTTGCATTCATTAGGGATTGTGAAAGGTTAAGTTAGGGGCAAGCAAGCTCCTCGCAAAGTTATTACATTAATCATACTTTATTCTTAGGCAAAGTACAAGAGAGAAGAACGTGCAAACCATCCGTCATATATCAATATCTTCTCACCTTAAAAGAAAACAAATGATGCAAGGATGCAATAAAAAACATAAACAAAGGTACAAGCTTGCAAAATGTTCATGAAATAAAATAGAAATGTATGAGTTCCCCTAGGCAGATCCACAAACTGTCATATTTAATGTCTACCATTAGATCAGTATCTTAGTTTACAGGCACCTAGGGAGAAGTGAGCTAGGTGGGAACAATATTAAACAGTATCATGTAAACACATATTAAACAGTTATGAATAGTAAGAGCAAGTAGAGTATGCAGTATGTGCCATTCAAAGTCTATGTGCCAAGGCGCAATAATGAAGATTGATTTCACTTTAATTTTTGTATGTTTTGCATCAATATCGTGAATGGTTTATTTCAGTAAAATAAATGCATAGAAGTGTTCTGGATATTAAAAGCACCCTTGAAAATACACAGGGCTGTTTTGTCAGTATGTTGGCAGTATATTGGCAGTATATTGCATGGTAAGCTGCTCTCTGCTAATGTTTACAGCAACTTCTGTCCACCTGATGTATGTGCTCTCTGTTTTTTCTGCATGACACATTGTTAGGCCTTTTAGTCATTGACTGTTCTGTCCCCCTCAAACCTATTTATTTAAATATTTTTTCCTTTGTGAGCTTTCATGTCTTTCTATAAAAATATTTATATATCTGACTAAACCTCACACTTGCAGGTGGTTAAGAGATGATGTCAGCAGAGGTAGAAGGTTGTCAGCAGAGGATGGTCTCCTGCAGATAGAGTGCCATAGTTAATGTTCAGGCATTTTTTAAAAATAAATGTAAAAGCAAAACAGACAGGCTGTGAATCTGAGACGTATCCTGTGCCAGTACTCAGTTTTGGTGACCCTACTCCTGCCACTCTAAGGGATTAATTTTGCTGACACCCCTCTCCCGTTCCTGTGTACACTACTATAGCATTTTCAAAAAGCTGCATTGTGAGAGCAGCTCATGAATGAATTTGTGCACTTCAGTCACCCCCGAACTGCATGCAAATGTGAGCTGCACTCCATCTGGAGTAAGAGATGGAATATCTTGCCTATCTGGCTGACAGCTGTGAAATCCATCCCTCTGTATTTCCCATTTAGTCTGTAATTTCCCCTTGAATTCTAGTATCCACTCCAGTTATGCAGCACCTCAGACATTACAATGACGGCTGATAGGTGACAGCCTGTATAGGAAGCGCTAATACAGAGGGATCATTCAGCCTCATTCACTCCAATTTCTTGTTTTTGCTTGCTTTGATTTGTCCTTTTGTTTTCAAATAGTGCATTGCTTTTTTTTTTTTCCTCTTTCTAGGGATATGGAAGCTTCCATACAGGATCAGAGTAGAGATCCTGCTAATAGAATGTCCCGTCTATATCAGGTTCTTCAAAAGAAAATGAAACTCCCATTTGGCAGACTTGTAATTAAATATGACTTTGCAAGAGAATTTTCTGAAACTACTAACTGCCCTATTTAATTTTAGATAAAGAGAATATAAATTTTAGATAAAGAAGATATGAATTTTAGATAAAGAAGTCATAAACTTGTGGGCCAATGGTGCATGTTCTTTTACAATAAAGTAGCTACAAAAATACTTATTCAGAAAAACGTGTAGTGCTTCTTTTCAAAATTCTTTTGTTTTCTGCCTTCCCAAGTCAATAAATTAAGTGCCACCATATTCACTATATTTCTTCTACTCCTCTTTAAGTAGCTTCTGAAAATCAGAAGTTGTCCTTCCTCACCATTAGGTTCTGAGGGACCTAAGCTGTTTGAGCAGCACCAGTACCTGTAGATGGTTTAATTTCTATGAACATTATTTTGCTATGAACAATGTTTCAGAAGAGAATCCATCTTCTTGGTAGGACACAAAGTTCATACCAAGCATGCACTAAATGCACTTCTTTCTGCTTCCTGTTTCACATCAGATAAGATAGAATATCAGCAAGAATTCGGCTGAGAACTACTGCACACTAACAAGCAATCTAATCAGAAAACCCACTGAGAAGCCAGGATTCAGCCTTGTTGCTTCCACCTGCCTTCAAGTGACATTTCCTCTGCTACTTCAGTTCTCTTTGTTTCTACTCGTAGTCGTCTTCCATGGATTCCACGCTGTACTGAAGTTTAGCTCTTTGCAGCCTGCTGACCACTTGTCTCCTGACTTGTTTGTACTTGCTTCCCTCCTTCCCCACGTATTTTCGTGTCTGGTGTGCAGCATCACTGCAGTTTTCTTTCAGTCAATTTTTATTCTTGAATTTTGCTTGCTGAACCCTGCACATCCTCCCCTATTCCCTGTGAGTGCATCACTTAAGCACTACCCTCTTATTCGGTCTATTCCGTATTCTTTCCTGTTCACACTCAGTGCTGCAGCTGGTAGCATTATGCGATACAAATAAAATAACTGATTAACTGATTAGCTCTTTTCTCTCTTTGTGAAGCAGTTATATAAACTGATTCTATTTGTTGTCAATTTATGCATAAGCCTTTGCTGAGTAGTTGAGATACATATTTTCTAGTCTGTGGGTACTTCACAAACTGCTTACTTTGATTATTAGCTTTTCACTGTGTGATTAGTCATCTAAATCACAGGGTATCAGTATTACCAACTTTAAACATTACAAAATCATGAGTCAGTCTCAAAAAATCATGGGATTGTTTAAAAATGATGTTTTTTTTTTCCTTTTAAAAATACTTCTGCAGTTTGTTTTTCTACTTGGCTTCTGAGCCTTTAGGTTTCATTTGCTTGTTTTCAAACTTTTCTTTGCAAGTGTGGATTAGAAAACTTTTTAGTTAAGAAAGTTATGTTGATGTTGCAGTCTCCTGGTTTAATGATCTGGATCTTCAAGAAAAATAACTGGAAAGTTAAACAAAATCACAAGAGATCACAAGAGTCAGCAATGCTATACTATACTTTATCTTACTGAATGAATGAAAATTTTGACACAAGAAATACAGAATACTAAAAAAGATGAATAGAGATAGCAATTTTCCATATTTATTTAAAGTCAAATAATTTAAAGCCTTCACATTAAAATGTGTTAGGCTTCAGTTTCGTAATGTTATCCCTGCAGTCCTTGGGGGGGAAAAAAGTGGAAAAAAAGTAAAAACAAACAAACAAACAAAAAACAAGGCTAACTCAGCTGCTCAGCTGGGCAATAAATCAAGCCACAGAACAACCTATGCCACTCTTAAAGAACTTGACATCAGCCTTTCATATGAGTGAGGCACATATATCTGTGCAAATATAATCTTCGTGGTGATGGGCTGCTGTCCTTCAAAAGGTAATTCACTCAAGCACATTTCTGCTTTAATGTACCCAAAGAAGTCTCCTAGATCAGGCGTGACCAACCCGTGAGCTGTGCGTTAGCTTCTGGGGCAGCTCACACCACCCGCTCCCTGTAGCCTTTTGATGGTAGTGTGGGATTCGTTGTCGTACCAGACGTTCACCTTGCTCCTATCTGCTCTCTCTAGCATCTGTAGCCCTCAAGGAAGAAATGACCTTCATGGCCACCAGAGTGAACTGTTGGGCTTGTGGCCCACCTTGGTTTGAAGACACCGGACAGAGGGTGTCTGGGTTTCTGGTTCTGAAGTTACTAGGCAGAGGGTTTCAGGATTTGTAGCCACTTTTTACTTTCCTTGGGCTCCCCACCACTTCTTCAAGCTGCTGATGCTGCTTTCATAACCAGCACCCCACCTGAGCAATAGTGGAAGAGCACAAAAGGCAAAGTCCACTTTGAGCACACATTTTAAACATGTCTGTGAGGCAGCTTCAGTTCTGAACTCATAACCTTTTGGCATTGCTCATTACAAATCATAATGTTTTCTTTTCTAGGAGAAAGCTTGTCTATACAAAGTCACCCTTACAGCAAATAATCTAAATAAAAATGGTAGAAATTTGCATGAAAGCAAAGCAAATGTCACAATTATCTTACATTCCTCAAAAGCAGTACCAGGTGCAGCTTAGTTAAAGGCACAAACCCCAAGATGAACAGCTTAAATCCCATTGAAGACTTCATATCCCTCACTGCAGGCCACCTGGCACCAAATCCTTTGCCCACACAGATAGCTCCGTTATCAAATTGCCCTAATCTTGAGCTTTCAAACCCCGTTTTCTCTTCTTACTATCTATACATTTTAGATGTGCTGCTTTCTCTAGAAGACAGACCACTGAAAATACAAAAAAAAAAAAAAAATTAGAGAAGGCTTAGTAGTAACCTTTGAAATATCTCGTATACATTGTACTTGAAATACCTTGTGCTTGGACTCAACCTCAGAAACTAACTGAACCTAGTTTTGAGACAGGCTGAGAGCCATTTCTCTCCACCCCATCGACTGTTCCTTAGCAGAGGCATCAACAGTGTGGGTAAGGCTATCCAGAGCTCACCTCCCAAGAACTTCTCTTTAGCCCCTGGTACTACAACCCTCATCTGTACTTACGCATAACAACCTTTCAAAAGACTTGTGTGTCCCCCTATTTCTGGCACTTGTGTTAGAACAAATTGTGGTCATGCCAGTGCCCATCACCACCAAGACATGCGGCCTAACATTTCCACAAGTTAAGCACTCACTAAGGTGGCAGCAGTCCTAAACAAGTCCTTTGAAGCCACGTTACCCCCGGGCAAAAGCTGATGATTCAGCCTTTACAGGCAGGGAGATACCTCCAGGTGGCTCAGTGCTTGGTAGTGGTGTTCAGAGGGCACCAGATGATGCGTACCCAGTTGCACCTTTCTTGTCTTTACTTTTAAGACATCAAAGTTTAAGGAAAGAAAAAAGCCAGTGCCAGGGCATTGGGCAGTGGTTATGTGGGAAAGCCAGCATTTTTTTTGGACTGTGCTCCCCTGAGGGGCTCCAGAATTTGTCTTCTCTTCCCAGCCTTGTCCACACCTTGGGTCTGTCCCCAGCTCTTCCTTTGCTGCTTGATCTGCTCATCCTCCAGCAACCACTGTCTGTTTCACAGCTCTCTGTGGGCAGATCCATGCTATGTTTGCACCAGCCTCTGATGCACTCCTGGTGGCTTTGACAGAGTGCAGTGCCTCTTAGCATACCTTGCCTACTTGTTGCTTGATATGAAAGTCATGGGATTCCCCATGCTGCAACTTGTTATCTCCCGGCGTCACAAGCACTGCATCACAGGGAAAAGGAACAAGCTGGCTGTTGCTGTACTCCTCCAAAGCTAGCCCCAGGGCAGTGGTTAGAGCCACAGCACCACTGGAGCCCTGTATGCCACCTACCTGTATGCACCTGAGCTAGCTCTGAATGAGCTATAGCACTATGGACACCGCAGAGGTTGTTTCTGTCCCTCTCTCCCTCTTGTCAGCTTTGTTTTCTACCCTGCCTCACAATCTTTTCCTGTTACTCTTCACAGACCAGATATCGCCTCCTTGCTCCTTGCTGCCAGTTGCAAACGCTGTTGTAGCTTCCTATCCACCCTGTTCGTTTCTTCTCAGTGTTTTATCTCAGCAGCCTTTCCACATAACTTCCGTGAGTAGCTCATTTGGTAGAGTTCAGGCTTGTGTAGCAGAGTTCAAGCAGCAACTGCTACCACAAAGCAAGTAGCCAAAGTACCTGTTTCTAGCCCTTCTGGAAGGGCTAAAGATGCGTAGGTTTATAAAAACATAAGGTCAATGTGACACAAATGTCAGTTTTGTTGTATGGATTCATATAGTTTCCCTTTGAAATCAGTGAGATGTATTTCAGTAGGGACTGCAGGAGATGCTAAAAGTAACAAGTATAGCCAGAAGAGCTTCTTTGGGCACATCTGAACTGGGGGATTTTGGAGCATTTCCCAGCACCTTCAATGAGAACTCAGGCCAGACCGTCACTGTTTGTTGGACAGAAACCCAAACGCGTAAGTTGAGAGTGAGCCATCGTGTGTTCCTCTGTGCTCTCCCGTCTGGAGCATGGGATCAGGATTTCTGTAATAGGTCCAGAGCATTTCTGAGAGAAAAAAAAAAAAAAAGAATAAAGAATAGCGAAGGACAAGTCTGCTCAATTCTTCTCTCTAGATAATATGCATTAGCAGTTCAGCTGCCAGCGGTGCTTTGGATCTGAACTACAAAGGACTGTTAAAGATGCTTTAAAGAACTGTTGCTGATTTCCTCTTCAAGGCAACTATCTGACTAATAAAAGAAAAAGGTTTTTAAAAGTGAATCTGTGTATTTCTGATTTTAATGATGTGTTATTGCTGTCCTCTGCCATCTTACATGGCATGTTGTAGAGAAATAGGCACCAATTACATTAGGTTTTTGTAACTACAGCCCTTGGTTTCTGGAAAACAAAAAAGCCTAAGGAGAGAACAGAGATGCAGCTATACATGATTAGACTGGAAATGGAGAGATGTAATGCTTTTGTTGCATATTTAACAGCTTGTTTCAAGGCATGAGGGAGCGTTGTAAATCACTGGACATGTGGAAGATAGCACATTAGCATAAGGTCATAATGATAATCTATAATGACAGAATGAGAGATCAAGTATATTCATTTTAATATTGTACTACTTATAGTTAGTGTACAAGAAGATTTCTTGAGGCCAAAGCACAGACACCAGAATGTTATTCCATTGCCAGAATTTTGTAAGATATTTTGAATTTATCTGCAAATGGGTCCATATGCTACAACATCTAGCATTAAATTCAAGAGCAATCTGCCTAAAGAAAAATGATATTTGTGTGCAGTACGAGAACAAGACCTGCTTTGGAGCAGCTCACTAATGAAAAATGTTAGGTAAGTGCAGTCAGGGAAATTCAGTTAAGACACTTGGGTCCAGATCTGAAAGGATCTTATGTCAGGTGCCTGTCTCTGCGAGCTGAATTCACAGGGTATATCTAAGCCCTAGCTTATTACAGAGTAGCTTCCTTCCCTGGCAGCTGAGGAAGTCTTATTTTCAGCCCTTGGAGGTTTAAACATGAGTCATAATAAGTCTTGTAACTGCTGTGGGTCATTTTAGAGAAGAAAAACTCCGCACTGCTTTTCTTTTGAAATGTAGCTGCTCTCCAGGAGGAGATAAGGAAGATGCAGCTGGCTGCTCAGGGCTCTCCGCCGGTAGCGACGGTGTGTGGTTCTGATCCCTGCTTCCTGGGCTGTCTTGTGTGTTTGCATTTAGATAGTCACTGAACAAAATCCAGAAGCTATCCAGGGAAATTTCCCTGCCTTCAGTGTTCTCTCTGAAGAAAAAATATAGTGAACTGCTTTACCCAGTCATGCCTGGTCCTTCACCTGCCTTTTGTTTCATGATCGTCTTACCTGTATGGATGTCTTCTGGGTGTAATAATCTTTCACTGGCCTGGGAGATACATAACAGAAATGTTACCAGAAATAGCAGATTTCACACACATAAATGTTTTGAGTGATACGGAAGTTTTATAACCTCACCTACATTTCACAAACTGCACATGAATTCCTTTGGCAATCTCATAAGAGATATCTACATAATTTTTTACCTCCTTTTATGCTTACAGAGCATAGAAGAGTTTTTCACAAGAAGGAATCATTCACATGCAGCAGTTTCACTGTCCTGGTGGTTTCAAAAAAATGAGATATGTTTAAGGAAAAAGAAGGAAAAAATGACAGCTTCGGTGTTGGGCAAAGATAATTCTCTGGAAACTTGATTACTAGTTTGTGATTTTGGATTTTTAAAAATATATTGTTATTGGCTATATCAACACTGAGAAATGACCTTTGTACTCATCAAAGTGTAGCAGATGTGTAAGGGCTCCAGCGTGGGTTTCTCCTAGGAGGGTTTCATATAGCCAGTCCCGGTTCCTGCTTTTCATGGCGCTGAGCAGAAGATTTCAGCTGAGAACTCTTCTGACTACTCCTGTCTCCAATTCTTGCAAAGGAGCTGTTTTCTGTTAAGTTTTGACTTTTTAAGTTTAAGCCCTTTCAAGTTTTCTGTCAAAGGAAGAAGAAAGGTTGTGACCTGCCGCAGCTAAGCCAGGCAGGCTAAGGCCCTGGGCTGCCTCCACGTGCTTATTGCCTGCTCTCCTCCCACCGAGGTCATTGTCCGCTCAGATCTAGGGCTGTCTCATCTAAAGGACTCGGTTTAGCTTTTAAACACCTAACAAAAGGGTTTGCTGTTGAAATCAGTGCTCGGGTTGAAGTCAGAGGGAGCTGAACATGGAGCTTATCTCTGTCAAGCCGCTGGCCCTGCTGTCATCAGATGAGGTGGTTCTGCTCCATCTCCATCCCTGGCTCTGAGGTCCTGCCCTCTCCCTGAATCTGATCTAGCTCAGTAAGCCAGCAGAAATTAGCTTACTTTTTTATTAATTTATTTCTGGATTTGTTTTCTGGCAGCTTGGTGAAGTGAATGGGCTCAGCATAGGGCTGCTAAGCAGCCAAATGAGCGTAAGAGAAGGTGTCTGGGCAGCGGGTGGAAGGAGCAGGACAGCCTCTTCTGCTCCGGCAGCATTGGCTCTTCTCATCTCTTTTAATCACCTTCCAGTACTCTGTGCTGCAAGCAGGGACAGCTCAGCAGCTACTGCTTGCTGGTCTGATAGCTGAGCTACCTCTGATGTGGATGTAGCTTCTGTCACAAGGACGGTGTAGGTAGCAAGGGGCAGGAACCTCAACAGCTTTCTCAAGGCAGACCACCCCCAATTCTGCATGTGAGCCCATCTTTGTTTTCTTTTATCCCATATACCTAATTCACAGGGATGAACAGGTTTTTTATGGACTTTCCAAAATCAGCAGCCACAATAAAGCCAACATTGTAATCATGCATCCCAGATGCTACTTTGGATGAAACCAGCTATAGGAGGATAATTTTGGAGACAGAGAATGAGCAGGTGAAGACAGTGAAGATGTAATGAAATTGATAGACTTAATTATAGTATTTGCTGCTGTGAAAGCTATAGTGCTGTCTAATCAGTTAAAATGTGGGAAGACTAAGGAGTTACTGTTTTGTCTATTTACTCTGATATTTTTAGGGTTTATTGAGTAACATGCCTAGGATACCATGTAGACTGTAAAGGTGTACATGGAAATATATAAGCTAATTGCATGTTTGGTAAAAGCACAAACTAATAATGCTTTTCTGAAGTACGATAGCACCGCATATTCTGGTGTTTTAGGTTGTGCATTCACATTTTCTGTGTTTTTGTTTACCTCATCACCCCTCCTTGAAAAAAAATACCACTAGTTTTTTTGTAGTATCCTTCACTATAGTGCATCAGAATTTTTCTGTGTAAACTAGAACAAAAGTTTATTATTCCTAGCTGTTACTGTAACGAATGCCATTAGTAATGTACTGATACTGTGAAAGACTACTGTGTTAATTTGAACCACAGCCAGATTCATTTTTGTGGTCTAGCTGTTCTATGATACTTCAGTAATGATTGTTTTGCATCACTTGGTAGAGCCAAGTTTGACCGTTGAACTATTTGAACATTACGTTTTTTGCTTCTTTGTACTTGTGGTGCTGGGCAAAGCTGCAGGGAGTAAAGCATTAAGCCCCAGATCCCAGGAATGGTTCTGCACTCTTTCTTTCTCATTCTGCATTTCCTACATTGTTGTGACTCTTACAGAGAAAGGCCAAATTCTCATCTCATTTGTCTTAGTGGGCATCAAAAAAAAAAAATAGTAAATATAGCCAGCATTAGTTTAAAAATGATAAATAAGCCAATTACAAAACAAAACAAAATAAGAACCAAAATAAAACAAACAGAAAACCACAAATGCATTCAGAGAAAATGCAAATGCCTTCATTTTACTAATGTTGTATGGAGTAAAACTTTTAAGTACAGGAATGTACATTGTATATTCCTGTTTTGCTTATACCCATGGCAATGCCTATCCTCTCATTCCAAACCCTCCTGCTCCAGCATGACTGAGTCAACAGAAGTGGTGTTGCTGTCCTCATGGAACTGCCTCTGATTTAGTGAATGTTATCATCATCCTTTTCTCAAAGCAGTACCTGAAGGATGAATTTTACTCTCAGACACTAACACAGAAAAATACTGACCAAATCCTTCCTTCAAAATTTACATTTACATTTATGAGCAAAGTTCTCTTAAATCAAAGGGTGATCATCATTTATAATACTGCTGTATATATATATATGTATATATATGTAAAGGGCACTAATAATTAGAGATCAGCAGTATGTTCTCCTAATTTGCTTCTGCAAAGAAATTTTGAAATGTGTTGAGTATTCAGAGTAGCCATACTCAGAGCCCTGTTTATGGATTCCATAAGCCAAAAAGTAGCCAAGTAGTTGTCATCTTCTGTTGTCCAGTCTTGTTTTTCTCTTTCTCAGCAAAAGGCTCCAAAAGTGTCAAACATAATAAACCATGCTCAGGGCAACCATGAGATGGGCTGGCACCTATGGGGTGATGCAGGGAATGCAAAACAGAAAGTATGGGTACTGATGACAGCATCGTAGCTATATTATCTAAGAAATGGTAGCAAATGGGGACAATTGTTTACTTTTGGCATTATGTTCTTATGTGTTAAATTTCTCAGCTGAAATACTCATACGCATTGGTTTTAAAGTTATGACCTGAACATGTATGTGGTGAATGTTACTAGATTCACTGATTTAAAGATGTAGTAACAACATCCATGCTGTGTCCCAACAAAATGCTAAAGCACATACTTAAAAGTTAAGCATGTGATTAAATGTGGAGAGACTGCTGAATCGGGACTGTAGTCAGTGACTTGTGAGTGGTTATTAATCACAACAAAATACTAAACTGTAAGGAGCATCTGTGCTCCAGCAGGACTCCACTGCACTGAGTCAAAGAACAAACACCTTCCTCCAGTTACATGTCAGTTTTCATGAATCTTACTCTGTGCTGACACTGTTGTGCAAATACCTTAAACAAAGGCTTATTACTTTGTTTTCACCCCTGATGCCAGTTTTAAAGCTGTAACCGCAGTCTGACTTTCAATTTTTCATGCTTTTAAGTGTCTGATTTCCTGCAAAGGATGCCAAGTATTTGTTTCCCATTACAAATTGTTCTAAATCATTGTTATGCAGGATGACAAGTGCACAATATGTGTCAGCGAGGATTTCAGCACTGAGAAGTGGACTGGCATTCATGCTGTTTTCTTTAGACCATGTCATATCCACGAACTTCAGTAAGCTGCAGCAGGATATATTTTTTTTTTGTATAAGTGAATAACAGAGAGGTCTTCAAATATTTTTTCATTAGTACCTCAATATAGGAAAAAGCCACATTTCCTTATATGATCATTTTGCTCCTGCCTCTTTATCTTACATATAAGTAAATGGATAGGAAACGTTTATTTACCTGCCACAAAATTCACTATGGTATCAAAAAGAGCATCCTTTCCTGGAGCTGATTCAAAGGGGAATAATACCCATAGTATTAAAAAGAGTAGTTTTTCTTAGAAAACCTTGATTTTATTTAACATGTTTTTTCACATTTGCACTGATATGAATTTATACGTTATGTCACATAACAATAATGTTTCTGGTTTATCTCGTATTTACAATTGTCTCCTGTTGGCATTGTAAAGAGATAGTTCAACAAAATGAATTGCCATTACTGCCATGAGATAATGTAAAGTAATCACAGGAAAATCAAAAAGGATTGAAAATTTTTCAAGATTCTAGGGGAATGTTCTGAAACATCCAAAGATTCCTAGCATTTGACTGCACACTGTTTTCTGTACTATCTGTATTGGTTGCAACAAACGCCCAACTTTTCATAGTACTCCAAGCACTCAGACAGCAAATTAGGTGCAGTCACCTTTTGGCTTCTTGTGTGTTTGAATAATAAAAATTGGTCTAAGACAGTCTGAGATTCAGTGGGACATTGCAATATTTCTTTCCTAAACTGGCAGAAGAGTCCAGGTGTGTACTCTCCATTAACTCCAAGAGTTAATATTTTGCAACATTTTATTTCATTACTACCTGGGAATAGAGCAAGGATTTTTTAATGCTAGTCATACCTTCAGGAACCACACAAACACTTCAGTTGCACACTGTGATTGACTGAAATGTCTTTCAGAATATTTGTGTAAATAAACAGGCCACTTACACTTTGGAGCCTTGGCTGGTATCAAAACAACATTTTGGGTAACTTAATATCATTTTGGCTTGAGAAAGCAGTAAGAATAGTGAGTGGCAGAGGCCCTTTATATTTTTGTCAGGACAGTGTTGTTGGAACAGGCTCAAGCAACTTCATTGCTAATTCTAAATTCAGGTTTGAAGAGGCATAATTCAGTTCTTGAAAAAAAGTACAAATTGCTGGTGTTTACCAGGGATGAGGTAAGATCAGTGCTGAAGTGTCTGAAGGTCAGATGACCCATAAGAATAATTCAAATGCTGAAAAAGGTGCATATGCCAGTGGAGATGGCCTGTTTACTAGTCAGTTGCTTGTTCTTTAATGTTTTCAGTAGACTAGGCTTGTCAAGCAGACTGATTATATATTTCAGCATTATATGTCTTAACCTTTTGTTCTCAGGAGGTGACATTTCCTTGAAAGCAATGTGAAAGGAAGAATTAAAAATAAACAGGCTGAAAACAGCCTATTTTCAACTAGATGGCCAAGACAGCAGGAAAATAAATAAATAAATTCATTTATTTTAGCTTATAGTTAAGAAAGCACATATAGAAAAGCTCTGTTGTTCCACATATGTATCTACTAACAAAAAATGTTGCCCTATCATTTCACCAGTTCTTGTACTTATTTCTCTGATGGAAATGAAGGCTCTAGAAGCATCACAAAAGAACAGTAAAAAAATTGTCAAAAAACTAGTAAACTCTGTTGTACAGCCCGATTGCCCCTTGCAAACCTGCCAAACATATAGAACTGAAGGAAAGAGTAATTGTTTATTTTTAAAGGAGTACTTCACATGCTCTTCTGTAATATAGCTGAGACAGGTCCAAATAGTCCTCTGCTTAATTCAAAATCAAGTATCCACATTTGGTCTTCTTTGTTCTTAGGAGAGTCCTCTAACCCACTGTGGTGCTGGATCACTGGGGACATTTTGCTGGACTCTGTGAAAGTAATTCTGCGTTGTACAAAATACTTAAACAACTGTTAGCAAAGAGGCGGCAACTTGCTTTTTTTAGCAAGTCCTCTGACTGCTAAATTGTAGAGCTCTTCGTGATGTGAGTAATGCTTTGCTAATTGTGCAAAATGGAGAAAATCTTCATCACAGGGTGAATCGCATCTTGCAGTAACCAACCATGACAGCTTTTTAAAAGATAAGAGCCTAGCATCTCCATGTGGCAGATGTTTGACTTGCAACTCAGTATCCCAGATGGTAGATAAATTGTGCCTCCATTGCCTGTTCCTCAGGAGGTGAGGCAGCACTATGGTCTCCGTTACTTGGTTCAAGGCTGTCCCCAAGAGCACGTTAGATCTTTGATGACTGCCAGCTTTGTTGACACTCTTGGGGATTCCCTAGGCTTCCTTGGCTCATTCCACAATGTTGGAGGAGCATCACCTGCTGAGGACTAAGCACCGTTAAGATCAGGTGGGACCTTTGCACAGGTTTTTGATCTCTCGTTTCCCGTTTATAGGCATCTAAAATACCCTTTCTGTGGATACATCTCTCAGTCGTCTAGTGGTATGTAGACCCTGAGCTGATAAAGGATTCGAACAACCTATGGAAGTGCATAGTTTTAACAGCATGGTATCATCAGCTCACAGATTAAAACTGCCCTGCTGCTCTTCCCATTTGTTTTCTCAAAACCTGACTGCACACATTATACACTCCTTCCTCAGAAATCCACACCAGAAGCAAATCTGTTCAACTGGAACTGAAAAAATGATAACCTGCTAACTGAGACCTATCCTTGCTTTATCCCACCTTTAGCAAAATCTCCCTAAATGACTGGGACTTGCAGTAACCTGTCATAATGTTCAATATTGAAGGAAACGTGGGTAATAAAGATAAATTTTGGTTTTAAAGAGAAAGCTGTTATTTCTGTAAGAATGCCTGCTTGTTGGGGAAGGACGTGTGGGCCGTCACTTTGTGTTCTGAAATCTATATCCCCCTGTGCTATCAAGCATTGCTAAGGGCATGAACGAGGCTCAAGCATACCTTATCTGCTTGCTCTCTTTGCATGAAAGACTTTTGTAACCTAAATGTCTTAAGTAAGTATTCCTAAAAATAACCCTTCCTTCTCTGTTTTTCTGCTGTCACTTGCAGTTGTCCATCAGGAGTGAAATGTCCCAGTTCTGCATATGCATGAGTTCTGTAGCGTGCTGCTACCTCAGTGTGTTGGACCAAAAGATGATAAAATGGACTTGACTTGGAAAAACTATGCCTGCTTTGCAGTTTTCAGGCCATTTTTCACCTGGCCAGAGGAAATGGCTAGATAAAATTGTAAACACCTGATTCATCTCTGCAATTGTCTGACTGAGGATAGAGAGTGCTTCAAAGTGGCAAAAGTATAAAAGCTACCTTTGAAGTATAACACCAGATAATTTTAACAGGTATACTCTGGTCCTAATACAATGGGGACTTCAGTTTCCCATAGGTGGAAATATGTATATGTGACTTCTGTTTCTTAGCTATAAATAAACTTGAAATTGGATGCACCAAATACCTTCTAAAAGCAATCATATGTCATAGTTAAACTAGTAATAAATTGTAAAGTATTAGGGGACTTCCTTGCTAGCTAAAGCCATGATCTGCCACTTCTGATATGTGAGTTGTTATTTGATTCACAGTGAGAAAGGTCTGTGATATCAGGACCATAAATGCCGGCAAACAGCTAAGATATTCTTTTTTTTTTTTTAGGAGGAGGAGGTAACTTTTATACTTAAAACAATCTCTTTCACCTTACTCATAATTTTGGACTGAATTTCTTTGTATATGTGTGACTCCTACACAATAGAATAAAGCAGGCCGTTGGGAGAGTTTTGTTGCCAAGTCCTAGTGCAAAACCATAAATTTTCATTTTTAATGAATATTACTTTCCTTCTAACAAAGGTGCAGAGGAGGACTTTTACTCTGTCTTAAGTGTTTAATGGATGGGATTCTCCAGTGCAAATACAGGTATCAAAATCTTTAAGATCCCTGTGTTTCACATGTAAATCTTAAATAGAGTTCCAGAGCATCAAGGAGAAATAACTCTCAGGATTCACTGGCATTTGTCTTGTATATATTACTATTACGTGAATAATATGTGCATTAGAATCTCTTATTTATTGAAGCTGTGAATTAAAAAGACTTTTTGTGACAAGCCACAATATAAAGGTGTTCCACAACACTGTCCCAGAGAAAACCCTGAGGGACCAAGTTGTGGCTGGCTTCGTGGTGCGTGGGTGAGATGAAGGCCAGAAGAGCATCTCAATTTTCCTTGGTCCTGAGGGGACCAAGGCTTTGCAGTGCATGGGCAAGATGGAAGCAAGAAGAGTGTCTCACCTCTCCTCTGACAAAATCCTTGAGGGGTTAGATACTGCCCAGTGAGGCACCACAAGCACGGTGCATTTTTGTACCACCAGGTCCAGCCATCTCCTCAATTGCCAGGCGCTTCCACGTTCTCCAGCACTGTTTTTGGGGTGTTCCTGAGTCAGGAAGGTTTTTTCCCTCTGTGTACTTCTCTTGCAGGCTGTTGCAGCCACAACCATGTCTGTCTGATGGGGATTCAGCTCCGAGCCCTGTGAACGGAGCAGGTTGGCATTTAGGATCCAAAGTGACCCATGATGAGGGCTATGACTTCTGCTCGGGAGGAATAACTGAGGAGGCCAGAAATCTCTGTCGCAGAGACTCTGGCACCTGTCTGTGCAGGGCATGTGCGTGCCTGTGTGCGTGCTGACTGCCCATCCGCCGACTTGAGTACGTGAGGAGTGCGGGGAGGTAGCCAGGGCCTCTCTGCTAAAGAGTTTTAAATTCTTCAGGCTGACATCATCTATTGTGTCTCCCTGTAGCTTTGCTCAGTGCTCACTTTTATCTGCACAAACCACGCTGCTGTTTCAGCCTGGGGAACCTCACAGCACGACAATGACCAGAGTAATGCCAGAGGAGGCTTTTCCCCTGGAGGACTGCTTTCTCACACCCAACCTTATTGCTCGTCTGTGCCACTGTAGTACCATAATCTCCAACTAGGAGACCTCACAGTCTAGGCATTGCAAAATACTTGCATACTTTGTATCTAAATAGATTAACACAGGAAAAAAAAGGAGTAGTATTATCATTTTTTGCATTTTAGTGAATGAAAATGAAGATGTTTGTTCTGGTCTAATAAATATATATTGCAAGCACTACAATTTCTCATTAGCTCAAAACACAGTCAGATGCTTAAAGATAAATAAATTATAATAGCTCAGTCAAAGATTTCTTTTGACAAGTGACTTCTTGTGCCAAATTGTTCTCTGCAGTTTACTCCTAAATTAATTAAACAATTGCAGCCCTAGGGTGACTACTTTGTAACTTCTAGGGGAATAACTGTCTTTAGCTGACTCTTAAAGCTGCTATGCTTCTATAACGCTTTTGGGTTTTGGCTTTTGCATGTAGATGTGAATGTGCTCATTATTCAAATTTAAGATTCATTAGTAGAAATTGAAATTGCATTTGTCTATTATAAATAAATTTGGGGGAGGATGGAGGAACTGTTGCATTTTAATATTATATCAGACTGTGATATTTGACTCTATTAGTACATTAAATATAATATATTTAAACTGTGGAGTAATTTGGGTTGGAGGAGACTTCTAGAGGCCATCTAGTCCCACCCTCTGCTCCTTGCAGGGCTACTTTGAAAGTTAAAGCAGCTTTCTCAGGACTTTGTCCATCTCAGTTTTGAAAATCTTCAAGGATGGAGATTCCACAGCCTCTGGGATTACTTTTTTTCTTGCTGTCCAGACAATTTGATTTTCTGCAACTTGAAACCATTGCCTTGCATCCCTTCTGTGTGCGCCTATGAGGACAATCTGGTTCTGTCTTCTCGTAATGCTTTCAGTGCAATTAGACAACTCTTTAGCCTTCTCTTGTCTTTCTTAGGATCCCCCCAACCCCTCTCCATGAGAAGGCCACTACCTTCCAAAGACAGCAGGACTAGGACTCATAGTCATCAATGTATCCCACCCAGCTCTATGGGCTTGCCATATCCAGCTGGCCTAAGTGATCCCTTCCTTGATCCCCCTGGATGCACAGATCAGGAGACCAGCCCAGGGGCTGGGTGAACCTCTGCTGTGAGACATCCAGGATCTGGGCTCCAGGCAAGTAGCAAACTTCTGAGACAGCTGGTCTGGTCAGCAGGTAAGTGTCTCTAACCCCACAGAAGGGAATATCCAACTGTTCTGACCCATTACTTCCTTTATGTGATCTGTGGATCAGGCTCGGTCACCTTCCAGCCCCTGGAAGTGACTAGCTGCCACCCTCCACCACTGTGGGGGCCTGTGTTGGTCCCTTGACAAGGGTAGTCTGTGGCCTTCCCTCCTTCAGCACAAGATGGGGCTTGGGCTCTTGCCCCTGCAGAGTCTCTGTGGATAATTCTGACCAACCTTTGGAATGTTAGTGGTCTGCTATGGTTATTTCTGACCTGTGAACCACATGAGCCACACCAGAGAGTAGGATATCTCACATGTAGTTATTGCCAGCAGGTAGGAGATTCTACTCTGCTTACGGTGGTAACAGACGGAAGACACGTTTCTAGTTTACGCCAAAACCTGTTTCTCAGATCCATTTGCAAGTGCAAGTAAATTTGTTTATGTCACTTTATATGTAGTGCAATGATTGTACATCTGATGAGTTCATTAGAAATACATCATTTGAAGAAAAGTTGAAAATATATTGGTTTTGTCCTGAAATTTGTCCTCCTCTTCATTTGCTTTTGGAAAAAGAAATTACAGCATCAACTGAAAAGTCTTGGTCTTTTCCTGCCAGCAGCGTTACTGTGTCCGTTTGGAGGCATCATCATCTCTCACATTCTGAGCACTTTGACATTGCTTGTTCCATATTTTTGAAGGTCTAGGTTTGGACAGCAGTACCAATTATTTTGACACCAGATTGGTATGTTCCCAATGGACTGGTGTTTATCATGCTGTGTTTAGTCTGAGGCATCTTAAGTAACCTGTGCATTCTCTTTTAAGTGCAGTCAGTTATGATAATTGGACCTGCAGGTCACAAATATATGAGTCACTATAGCAAGGTCTTGTTCTGTCACTGAGTAGTGTACTCTTCTGAAAAGTGAAAGATATAAAAGAGTTTTTGTTGTTGCTGATGTACTGATCTCAAAGAGTCTAAATACTGAAGAGAAAGTCAGAAAGCAGTAGGGTTTCTGGCTGTTAGTACTATCACCAGTTATTTTCCTATATCCTTAAATAGGGAAAAGACAATTTTAAGGTATTTCTTTGGATCACTTCAGAGCAAGATGTGCTGCTAACTTTCAGAACTCTTTTTTTTTTTTTTCCCAGAGGCTCCCCTAGTTCTCTGTTTAGTCTGCATATTATATTCTTATGAGAGCTATGTGGAGGGAGTATACTTTAGATGGTAACTTTAAAAATTTTTCATGTTTCTAGGTGTTTGTTAATCAAAGGACAATTCTTATTAGTTCATGCTAATGCAGATGAATCTGAAATGTGTCATAGTGATAATAATGTTTTCTTTCCTGGGCCATCAGAAAATGATCAAACCTGTGTTTCAGCTTACTTTGCCATGGTGAATTCAATGCGATAAATAAAAAAGATAGTGTGTGGAGCTGTGCTATGCTATCCAAGATCCTTATAACAATATAACTTTTCTTCTAGGGTTGCTTTCCCTTATTTAGTTTTGATTCAGATATACAAAGAAGATTATGCAGTCAGTGGGTTTCTCATTACTTAAATGTCTGTCACTTTTATTTGAAAACTCTGCTACAGAAACATTGCTTCTGTTGTTGATGTCAATGCTTCCTTTAATCATGGAAAGGGTTTTAAAAAATTTCTGTTTTTTGAGATGCAATCCAATCTGAAAGAAAACATATTAGTATGGATGTTGTAATGTTCTGAGAATAATTCTGAGATGTATCTTCCTTAACCCAACATTTCCTTTTATTCAAAATCAAAAGGAGACAATATTACATATGTGAATGTGATTTGGTATGATATGATAAACACATTGATGCAATATAAAAATATTTGATATGTGGTAAATATGATTTATCTTTTTTTCCAGTATAACTTGTCCTTTCAATAAACATGTTTTATTTATGTTCTTGATATCTAATTGGGAATAGTGAACTAAGATACAGAATGTTAAGAGAAGAGAATACTTTCACAAAAAAAAAGAAAACAAAAAACCACAAAGCAGATGAATCATTAGTAACTTCTGTTTTGGCATTAAATTAGCATGAAAGTTCACCAGTGAATATGTGAAATTGGATATTGGACAACAGCAATCTAGTGAAGTCTTGAAGAAACATAATTGGACAAGCCTGGGACATCTCATCAGAATACAATGAAATAAACTGACAAGACAGCCTTCCTACTCGAGCCGCTGTGGGTGGGAAACATTTTGGCACAGCCTGCCTTTGCAGCAGGGTGCTGCTCATCAGGAGCCGTGGTGAAAGGTTGTTTCCTTGGGAGGGCAGAGGAACTGACAGCCAGCAGGGAATGATTGAAAGACATTACAAAAGCTCCACTGTTTTCAGCAGCGCCAGATACGCAAAAGATTGACTCAATATTTTCTGCGTGAACAGTGAGCTCTTGCTCTGGCTTTGCCATTATCATAGAATCATAGAATAACCTGAGTTGGAAAGGACCCACAAGGATCATCAAATCCAACTCCTGGCTCTGCGCAGGACCACCCAAAAATCAGACCCCATGTCTGAGAGCGTTGTCCAAACGCTTCTTGAACCCCGGCAGGCTCAGTACCATGACCACTGCACTGGGGAGCCTGTTCCAGTGCCCGACCACCCTCTCGGTGAAGAACCTTTTCCTAACAGCCAGCCTGAACCTCCCCTGTCACAGCTCCATGCCGTTCCCTCGGGTCCTGTCGCTGTCACCAGAGAGCAGAGATGAGCCCTGCCCCTCCGCTCCCCTCGTGAGGAAGCTGCAGGCCACCATGAGGCCTCCCCTCATCTCCTCTTCTCTGGGCTGAACAACCCAAGTGACCTCAGCTACTCCTCACACGTTTTCCCCTCTACACCCTTCACCATCTTCATAGCCCTCCTTTGGACACTCTCCAATAGTTTTATGTCCTCCGTATATTGTGGTGCCCAAAACTTATGAATGGTGTCAGTGTTGCTCTGGCACAGCACACGTGCAGGGTTGGGTAAGAGCTGCAAGGGCAGGTCTGTCTGGTCCTGCTGCTCTCCTCCTCAAGAGCCAGGACTGGTTTGATGAGTAACTTGGTACTATTGCTGATGCCAGTGTGGGTTGTATCCATTAACAGCTTCAAGTGAGACTCGGAAGAGTCACTAGTAATCTTAGGTTGCCTCTGAGTGCTTACAGGAGCTGAAATGATACCAGGTATTTGTTGATACAATCCCTAGATACCCCTTAAAAAACATAACAAAATCTAATGATGCTTGTGAGAATGGAATGAAGTGCAGATTTAGCTTCGTGTAGGTTGAACCCACTGCAAACTGTTATAAAGCATTTCAGGACTTGGTTACAAGTACCTGACTGCTTCAAAAGAAGAAATAGGGCAGTGCTGTAATGATAAACCTTTGGTTTATGATGGTCCATATCACACAACAGCTTGTGAACAGGAAACCTTGCTGACTTCTAACACCCTGTCTGAGGGAAGATACCTTTACAGACTTGTTAGATAGTTGGCTGCTTGTTAGATGGTTGACTGCTAGGTCAGGTTAATGGTTGGACTTCATGATCTTGAAGGTCTTTTCCAATCTAAATGATTCTATGGTTCTATGAAAGGCCAAATCCTGAATGCTTCCTTTTTGCTGAACAAGAAGCAGGGAATAGGTTCGAGAGGACTAGGACCTTTTAACAGTGCCACTGACAATGGAGGCATCTAAAATCCTCAAGTATCAAGTCCAAAAGTGAAGGAAACTTAGTAACAAAAAGGACACCCAAATAGAATATGCCTCTGTAGTGACGGGAGACAGCAAAAACCTTCACAGAGGTGAGAGTGCAGAATTTCAAATGTTTTTAAGATCTAGTTGTTAAAAACACCATCTCAGAACATCTCAGTAGCAGCTGATGGGGAAATCTTGCCTAAAATAAAAATCCTGAGACAAATATAAGGAAAAGCAAATACAGATATACAATAGGTAAGATCCTGAGAGTGAAAGCAATTAAAATTCCTTCTGTGTGATTTGTGTGGATTGTACGAAAACAGCAATGCTTAGCAAGGAGCAGTGCAGATAGTGATGTCTAGGAGGTGCCTGCCTTTTTAAAAGAAATGACACAACATTCAAAAGACAAAAAGACAGGAACTGACTGGTTCACACCAAAACATCTAACCTCTGTTCTCTCCAGTACTGCAGTGCTCCCACAGAAGATGCAAGGCACACTTTATGGGATGACTCTGCCCAACGACCATTTGTTTGTAATCATCAGTGCATGAGTAAAGATCAAATTTTGGAATATGTTTACCCGATAATTTTGTAAACCTGTATGTATTTGCCCACTATATGTTTGACACATTTTCTTCTGAATATTGTCATATTCTTGCAATCAAAATGTTTCACGTGCTAATTGTAATAATCTTCTGAGGGAGGGAGGTTAAGACAATAGGGGTTTATCTCAGAGGCAGTCCTTGGCAGTGGCTGAACATGAGCACAAGGGTCTGCATAGTTGGCATGGCCAAAAGGCGATATTCTACTTTTGCAATCTTTGGGATCACTGGGTTTCTATGATGTAATAAGCAGAGACAAATAGCCCATCACAGTTTGGAACCGGAAAATCAAGTTGAGGTTCTTCCCTTCTGGAAACTTACAAACAACAGTAGAAATCCCTGTTAACTTCTGCCTTGAATTTTACTTTCACTCCTGATTTGGGTGTTCTGCAATTTTGGACCTGGGGAACTGTTTGTTTTCATTTGACTTCCTTTTCAGCAATAGTTTATGATTTAGTAAACAAATGTGAATAGACAAGAGAAAGTAATATATAGCTCACTTTCCTAAAGCCATTTTAACAGTATAATTATAAGTGGAGTAGAAAGCAGTCAGAACATCTTTATTATTCAGTACCATAGAGAGGTCTGAACATATTCTTGCAGCAGATCCTTTTAAGAGAGTAGATACCAATTTCACAGAGGCATTTTTCCATAGTAGAATTTTGCTTCACGTTTCAACTTCTCTGTAATTTTTTTTTTTTTTTTGAAAATATGTTAGGGGTTAGTACTTTCCAAACTGAAAAAGATTTTGTAAGAATTAATTTTGGTCCTTGTTAAACCACACTAAAAAAGTATTGTGTGCTAAACATGCAGAAGACTCAAATGTCTTATTTTTGTGGAATAAATACATGTAAAGATATGGCATAAAGATATGTGAATACTCTTTGCTGCTCTGAGAAGCTTTCTGCATATCTATGTTACAAATATTGTATAGATCAACTAAAATTTGAATACTAATTATGGCATATATATATTTATATATATATTATATATCTATCTAGGCACAGCAACCTGTAA